>OY744529.1:51575646-51580646 GCA_963556195.1 Sepiola atlantica
CACACACATATATATATATATATATATATATATATATATATATATATATATATATATATATATATATATCATTGAAACACAGAAGTGTCAGCCATGACACAAGACAGAATTATTCAAATAATTCCCCAAGCTGATATGAAAGTGTGTTTGCAAAGTAAAGACAAAATCCAAAATTACTCTGTCTCTCTATTCTTGTGTCTGTGAACTGGGTTCGCGCCTTGTGACTGACTCAATTTATCACCCCTACATTGATGAGAGCATAAGCCCGAAACGTCGTCGTCTGTGAGTAAATATAATTTAATATGTATTAATGAATATTATATATAATATAATGTTATATATATATGAATACAGACATATATATATATATATATATATATATATATATATATATATATATATATATATATATATATATATATATATATATATATATATATAAAAAGAGCGAGAGCGGGAGAGGGGGGAAAAGAGAGAGAGAAATATAAAGAGAGTAGAAGAATACCACCCCTGTTACGGGCAAAAAATGCTACTAAACCTTATGTTAGATTCCTTATTTAAATATTGATTAAATACTAAATAATTCTAGAGATGCACATAATTCATATATGTAGGTGAAGGGTTGTTAAAGAAGAAATTGAAATTCAAGGAAAATTCTTTATTAGTATCTACTCACGATGGATCCAATTTAATGCGAATATAAAATATTTTGATTGTCAAATGAGTGGTTATTAAAAGATAATGCCCCGTGAAAATCCTTCAAAATACTCGGAAAAAAACCCTGAAATTTATAAATATTGATACATATTGATTAAAAAGTTCATAGAACTTGGAGGTACCTATATTTCAGGCATGAGACTAAACTTTGCATAATTAACTGTAGTCTAAACAGCTGTGTTTTAAAATTCATTATAATCGATAATTTCAGGGGTAAATTCAGTATATATAAATACACAAACATATATAGTATCTTTTTTAATTCATAAAGTATGGAAATATATGTATGGCAAGTAAGATACACATAGGCGGTCGCGTTTCATCTCAATAGAGAATCTTTTAGCTTAACGCACAATTCTTTTTACTTATATATATATATATATATATATATATATATATAAATAGATAGATAGATAGATAGATAGAGAGAGATTGATATATATATATATATATATATATATATATATAGGGTGGGCAAAAATAAGGGTCCTATTTTTAAAAATTCATAACTTTTTTATTTATTGATTTTTTTAAATTTTTTTTTTTAGAATAAGTAAAGGACCCCTTCCGAAGCAAGCATGAGCCGTATTAGCCCTAAAGAACGTACCCTCATTTAGAAAACATTATTTTAGCTTAAAAAACTCAAAACAGTGTAAAAAACAATACTTTAGTTTTTGTAAGTTTTAAGAAGTGTTTTTCGGCTAAAATTTGTTTTGTTTATTTCAAAAAATCTCGGAAGGGTCAGTCTACACACACATAAAGTTTGGTGAGTTTAACTTTTATTTTGTGGAAGTTATTCAAATTCAAGTTATTCAAATTTAAAGATAGGACCCTTATTTTGGCCCACCCTGTATATATATATATATATATATATATATATATATATAGATAGATAGATAGATAGATAGATAGAGATTGATATATATATATATATATATATATATATATATATATATATATAGAGAGAGAGAGAGAGAGAGAGAGAGAGAGAGAGAGAGAGAGATAGTTCCTGTCTTAAAACATAATTCAGAGAGAAATGATTATTTATGTATTCTATTGACCTCAATTCATAGACGATTTTATTAAAGATACTGACTTTGTGTGTCGTTATTAGACCACAGTGGCAAGACCTCATGGGAAATTAAGAGGAAAATCTGTGTCGCTTTTTCAAGTATGATCTGTACGGGTACAAAGGAATTATCGTTATAGATCACGAGCTATATTGAGAATTCCGCTACTGATAAAGTAAAACAAGATTTTATGTGTAATCGTTAGTATTCAATTATATAATTCACGGAGGTATTTCTTATCTAAAACACATTTTTAAAGAAAGCCTTTTAAATGCAAATAGCGAAAGGATATATTTTACAGTCATGAAGAAAAGGTCTCATGGTCGTATTCGCTAGAATAGAAGGCTGCTACAAATCGAATAATTTAAACATTAACGTTAAAAAAACTTTTACTAGAATGTCTCTATTAAGTTTTCTCCCTACGAGAGTAGGCTTAGAAATAAGGTTGGTTCTCAATGTGATGACACATACTAAGTTTTCATCCCAGCTGAGTATACTGAAATGTCACTTTTTATAAATTACGTAACTTTTGTGAAAAATGAAATCTTCCCATCTCCTTCATATGTATAACGTAGGTTCATCACAGTTAGTATATGAAACATTTAACGCTTAATTTTAATTCCATAACAAATAAATATAACAATACCATTTTCTCTATTGGAATACACTGTTTTGTATACATTTAAAAATTGTGTTGCATTATCAAATAATTGATTCCATTATTTCATTATATATATTGCTACATTATGATTTTTCAATTTGTCTAGAACTTCTCATACGTTTATTAGATTTATTTACCAGGAAATTGTTCATATTAGCCATGGTTAAAATAATAGTCTACAACCAGTGTTTTCTCCTCTTCTCAAATTATTTTTATCTTTTACATACATTTCTCATTATCCACTTCAACAATCAGGAGCCAGAACACATTTGTCATGATCCTATGTGGTAATCTATTTCCATATAAAACGAAGGGTCCACAAGTAGGAGGTTTGCATTCTTGCTATTAAAGTTGACTCAAAATGCCAATTTCTCGAATTACTGTGTTTGGTTACCTGAGAATTATCAAATTATGTTTCCTTCGTTATATATACGTACAAAATTGCGATTTTCTTTATTTACACAGAATTTTATGACAGTTGTTAATGTTTTAATCATCGTTTATTTATTTTATGTTAGTTTATGTGTATCTCTGTTAGCAACATTATGTAGAATAATGGTCAGATTTCGATGATTTTTTATGTTGTGGCTCGAAAGTCTTTATTCAATTCCGAGATTTATGGGGATTAGTTTACGGTTGAAGACCATTCTCAAAATTCGGAAAATAATTGTCAAATGTTCACACACATCACATTCTTGTTTATTCTTTTAATAAATAAGTAAAGAATATATGCTTATGAAGAATATCGTAAATTAGTGTGATAGTGATGATACAGATTTTCTAAAACACGTGTAAATGTGGAGAAATATTAATTGTTCATTTTTAGAGCATAATTACAAAATATTAATTGTTCATTTTTAGAGCACAATTGCAAAATATTAATTGTTCATTTTAGAGCATAATTACAAAATAGTAATTGTTCATTTTTAGAGCATAATTACAAAATAGTAATTGTTCATTTTTAGAGCATAATTACAAAATATTAATTGTTCATTTTTAGAGCATAATTACAAAATATTAATTGTTCATTTTTAGAGCATAATTACAAAATATTAATTGTTCATTTTTAGAGCATAATTACAAAATATTAATTGTTCATTTTTAGAGCACAATTACAAAATATTAATTGTTCATTTTAGAGCATAATTACAAAATATTAATTGTTCATTTTTAGAGCATAATTACAAAATATTAATTGTTCATTTTTAGAGCACAATTACAAAATATTAATTGTTCATTTTAGAGCATAATTACAAAATAGTAATTGTTCATTTTTAGAGCATAATTACAAAATATTAATTGTTCATTTTTAGAGCATAATTACAAAATATTAATTGTTCATTTTTAGAGAATAATTACAAAATATTAATTGTTCATTTTTAGAGCATAATTACAAAATATTAATTGTTCATTTTTAGAGCATAATTACAAAATATTAATTGTCATTTTTAGAGCATAATTAAAAATGATTGATTGTTCATTTTTAGAGCATAATTACAAAATATTAATTGTTCATTTTTAGAGCATAATTACAAAATATTAATTATGCCATGAATTTTGTAGTCCACTAAATTAAGATATATAAGCTTTGATTTACATAATAACGTTAATTATTGAGCTTGTGCATCTGCTGTATTTAATATTTTCTCGGGATTTATAATATCTTATTTATAAAAAAGTCTTTATGTAATTTATTCGAGATATAGCAATAGTTCTTTAACTTAAACTTCTCTTTAAATATATATATATATATATATATATATATATATATATATATATATATATATATATATATATGTATATATATATATATATATATATATATATATATATATATATATATATATATATATATATTCTTCCACTGTGGCATATATAAATGGAACAAGTAATTCAAATAAAAATAAAGAGTATGTTTTATTCCGGAACGACTTGAGCAGTCGTCTTTCATTTTATTCATCTCTTTATGCTGCTTCTTCTTATGCGTTTTTAGCTGTCCGCTTAATATCGAGCAACCCCCTTAAACATACCAGAGAGAGATAGAGAGATAGAGAGATAGAGAGATGTACACGCATTAAGTATTGCATGATTTCAAAGGTTCATAGCGTCAGATCGGTATGAAAATCCTAAAGAAATAACATACACCAAAATGGCTAGTCAGACAATTCTGTGTGATATATGTGGAAGACTAGAATTGATCTTAGAAACACATAAAAAAATAGTGAACGTAGTAATAAATATGGAGAAATCAATACACGAAAACGAATTATGTAAACAAATGTATGCATTTATATCCCTAACTCTATTATAAAGAGCACTATGTATGTATTATGTATATATATACATATATATATATATATATATATATATATATATATATATATATAGGGGGGTGTAAGGTTAGTTGAAGAGAACCCCAGCAGAGTGCGCAATTATAAAGAAAAATTAACAATAAATATTTAATATTTATAATCATATATATGTATTACAGAAGATATGAACTACATCGTATCGTAAGTTTCAAATCCTAACAAAGGGGACCTATGATAAGC
>OY744529.1:51585646-51655646 GCA_963556195.1 Sepiola atlantica
GCGTAAATGTGTCAACACCGTTGACACATTTCATAAAAAATATCCGATGAAGCGCCTTCCATTCTTATAAGAATATAGATTTAAGAGATCTGGTTATCCGGAATATTTATAAGTACTTTTCTCTAGAGGTGAATTCTATAAATGAGGAAAAAGAGGGGGTAAACACTGATAGTAACTAAGGGTTTAGAACTTATGATACCCTCTTAACACCTTACTTGGTAACTTCGAATATCATTGATTAAACTAACCCTAATATTAATGAAATAAATAAATAAATACATTCTAAAGTCACAAAAAGATCTAATAGTTCCAGCTGATAAAAAAACATTTTTATAGAATGAATTGCGAGTTTTTTTTACAAGGAACTAAATAAAAACTTCGGAACAGAAAAAGACAAATGTTGAGGTGCTTGAAATAGCTGGTCCGAAATTCATGTACACACTGTTGAGGCAAAGCCGACTAAGATGGCTCGGTTACATTCACAGGATGGTTGATAGCAGAATTCCCAAAGATTCTTTTTATGGAGAGTTAAAAGAAAAAGAGAGAGACCGTGGGCGCCCCCTTCTTCTAAGATACAGGGATGTCTGAGAGAGACATTAAGGCCCTTGACATCAATCCGTCACTTTGGGAAAGCCTTGCCTCTGACAGAGTTGAATGGAAAACCCTCAAACGACAGCTTGACATCGGGGAAGCAAAGTAGAAGATGAAAGCCGCTGAAAAGCGTGCAAGGAGGAAAGAAAAGGCAAAAGCAAGTTAGCTTCCTCGTCCACCCTCCTCCTTCATCTGTGGTAACTGTGGCGGAGAAATGCCTATCTTAAGTCAATATGCCCCTTGGGGCATTAGCATTACTGACAAGACTGTAATACTGAAACTAGCCAGTTGGATCTGCAAGTGGCATCTATGGTCGGACACGATCGACGAAGGTCTACTACTATAAATAAAAACTACCAGAAAGCAACAGTAAGTATTTTGGGTGAAATTAATATTGATTTTTACGCCTCATGTAGAAAAGTAAAAGTCTACAAATAAACTTAAAGTAAATACCCTAATAATACCCAGATAAAGTTTAAAGGGTCACTAAAACTGATTTTCATGAAAATCCTTCTATTAGATTAAAATGCCCTTTTTTAGTTCGGATTTAGGTTGAGTAAGAAATATTATTTTAGACAGAATGCTTCCTAGAATTGAGAAAACAGTAAATATTTTCACATATGTTCTCTGTCCACGTTATTGAAAGTGATCTCTAATCTTTAATAATTTAAGATCTTTTTCTTTCGATATAGATGCATATAATCAGTTCATTTCACTAATTCTCATGAAGAAAGCCTTTCAGATGATTAAAATAATTGCGTGAAACCATTCCTACTAACAACCATCCCTACTGAAAATGTATCATTCAATTTGATTTTTAAAAAAGTACTGGGCATGAAGTAACACACCTGAAGATTCTGATATTTCGATAGGGCGACCGTTTCAGCATGCGTTGTGCGCAGAGATACGCATGTATACATCCACATACACATACACTCATAGATATGCACATACACACCTATAAAAATTCATACACATAGACAAACATATATATATACACATATATATATATAGTTGATCAACTTTAAATATGGTAATAAGATGAACATAAAACTAATATTTTCAAAAGTGATCAATAACAAGAGAGAGAGAAAGAGAGAAATAGCTTTTTTTTACTATGAGAACTTCTGATCGCTTACATAACAACGCTAAGAAAACAATATGCTTTAAACATTATCGCTGACAGTAACCATAAAATCATTAATTTTCTTAGATATAACGCTTGATCATAAGTCAGCAATCTTAATCAATCTCTATTGTATGTGTATAAAAAATCAAACTCTAGTAATTCTATAATTAATTCTATTAACCATTATTTCACTACTATAATACCTTTACCATCGGCTAATAGAAATGATCGGAATGCTAATTATTAAAATAAGGCTTTAATTAACGTAGTCTGGTGTTTTTTCTCGATCAGCTCCATCGGATCAGTCGAAATATGCAGCTGATCTAGAATGTGTCATTTAGATTATATATATGAAATAGTTACGTATGTAAATAAATATATATATATAAAATATGGGTCTGAATCAACGTACATATATATATGCAAAGGCATAGAATATATATATATATATATATATATATATATATATATATATATACATTGTCTATGTCTCTGAATATGTACGTTCATTCAGACATACATTATATATATATATATATATATATATATATATATATATATATATATATATGTATATATATATGTATGTACGTGTATAAATACAGTATTATTTTAGCGGAAATTGATGAAATCTTCATAAAAATAGATATATATGAATTATGTTTTAAAGCAAATGTATACATACATCCACAGATACAGTTATTAGAAATACGCCCCCTATATATATATATATATATATATATATATATATATATATATATATATATATATATATATATATATATATATATATATATATATATATATATGCAGCATCTTCTCTTGCATGCAAGTATTGTTGAATATAAAGGACAACTTATGTCTAGATATCCTTTGGTAGATCCTTTCAATAATATATATATATATATATATGCGATGGAGAAAAAGAAAGAGGGAGAAATACAAACAGCGAAAAGCATAGGATAAGTATATGTTACCACCAGCATATAATGAGATCATAGTTTCATGTGAAAAAAAGATGTTTATAATGAGTACTGATTGTAATTTAGGCTCTGTTCGACTATGTTTACATTTTTTTTACTTTTTTGCTTTGTTTTGTATAATAATCACTGAAGATAACCACATCAAGAAACACATGCACATGAGCATTTTACAAATATCTTGGTTTAAGCCGAAACAATTGTATGCTGAATAAAAAAGCAAGTGTTGTGAAATGACGTTAATCTGTCCTTTATGATATTGATATGGTATAAAATTAAATAAAAAATATTGAACATAACATAGGTCGGGCCTTACACTATTGAGCTATTATAATTACTTTATGTAATAAAATTTATATTTGAATATATATAAAACAATTCTAAATATAAATTAAAAATACACACACACACATTGCTGAATTTAGATCATTAACTACTTCCTGGAACAATGTGAAAACCATTCTATACGCGTTTCTGCGCTGTCTTTTTAAAATTCTCTTCTTTCTCCAGCTTTTTTGTTCATTTGCTTTTTACACCCGAGTATGATTCAACGAAGAATCGAAAACATTCGTGAAACCTGTGAAATCTATGGAACATTTATTTTTAGAAAAATTTAAAAAATAAAAAAAAGTATAATTAGACAGGCAAATCATGTTATTTTTAACAAGGTTTGCATAAATATATATATATATATATATATATATATATATATATATATATATATCGTAGACGTGGAAACGAAATTACAGTTGCATGTCTCGTGACTATTCTCAAACTTTGAAAACAATCAAGAGCAAATGTATTCAAAAGGCGGAAATTAATATGAGCAGTTGATCCTATCAGAAAAAAGATGGCGAGGATGCCAGCAAGATACTGTCTTAATTAAAAATCAAATGAAAATCAAATAAAAAGAAATAAAAATTCGGAAATAAATAGGTAAGAAAAATGTAAAACATAACAAACGAGATTTTTCGATAAAAAGATCACAAATTACTAATTCTCTCATCCTCGTCGTTGCTCTTAAGTGAACGGCTGATTGCAGTCGTTTGATTCTAACACGTCGATATCATTTCCTTTCAGAATACATTTTAAAATAAAAGTCAAAATTACAAATCAATAGATTAATTAAACAACTCAACCTGAGTCTAATATTATTATTCACCGACCGTAAATTTTACTTTTTCTCTCACTCACCCCACCTATCTATATATCTCTCGCTTTCGTTAGCTTGCATTCTCACGCGCTTGCTTTCTCTTGTTTTCTCTCTGATATCTTCGACATATTTCTGCATATCTCTAAATATATATTTTTCTATCTCACTTTTTCATACTATCTGTCTAGTTCTCTCGTTCTCCCTCTCACAATTCCTCATCCTCTCACTTTCCCTCTCCTTCTCACTCTCACTCTCTTTCTCTATCTATCTTTACATGTAAATAAAAACTATTCTATATTCTTTGTTATCGATGGCACGGAGACTGCTAAACTCCGCATTTGACTTCTTTCAAACATTTGTAAATAAATAATGTATTTATTTTATTTTATAATGCTTTCATATTTTGTTTCTATCTTTGATTTCGTATTAATTTATTCATTTTATTTAATCAGCGACATCTACGACAAGAGACAACCCTGATGTACCCATACCGTTACTTCAAACTCATTTGTGATATCCCGTTCATAACCACTGCACATTTTAGGCAATGTTTATTATTTTGCTATCTACTGCAATCGCCTTTAGAAGTGTTCCATATTTTGGGAACGTGGACGGGGACTATATGACGATTGAGAACGAGTACATTACGCTTCTAAGAGTGTAAATATAAATTAATAAGTATATTTTTGGGTATCCGAGAAACGGAGGAGAGGGAGAAAAGGAAAGGGAGAGAAAACGAAGAAAAATATATGTCAGACTCTGTTCTAGCAGTCAGAACCAGACGTACACTTGTTTATACACGATTATGAGGTTAGCTGAAGTCAGATATTCAGGAAACAGCGCTAATGGATAAGCAGGTGTGGTTAAAGAGGTTAAAAAGGGCGAATCAACAATGATAATAGAAAAAAGAAGAGAGTTCCGCGTGAACGAATTCTGTTTTTGCCGTTTAAAAAGGAGGGAAAAATCTTAAAGATACGGCCAACATTATCATTAGAGAAATAATGTAATCCAGAAAAGTGACATGCCGTTTAACGGGCGAACAAGCAATTGATTGATATAGGAGTGGGGTTCATAGCGCCACCTCTTAAGACACAGTGATGAATGGAGGAAAAAAAAAGTTGACGAGGGCGGGCAGCGGTGGGTTGCCTTGCTGGATTCGAGCCTCTATATAAAGAGCTGCTTGTTGTGGTAATAAGGCAAGGTTTTGTTTGCCCGAGGAGTAAACGTCGGTTTGAATGAGATAATGACTCGGGACAGGGTCTCTGAAATTGCTGAATAAGTCATTTACTGAATAACAACACTTTTTCTGAGAATACATATAATTCCTTTTCTACTAAAAGAGTAGTCGAGTTGTGTTGATTTTGTACATGCATGAAGTGTGAAACACGGCGATGGCCAAGTCCGGTGTCGTCACATCAGCGTTGGGTCGGGGGAAACGCTGTAATATGGTGTTCGCCACACTGTAAAGACAGCGTTGAAGCATTAAATAAAACATCATTAACGCCGTGTTCCCAACTTTCAAAATTTGTCAACAGATTAAAATTTCCTCAAACACAATGCACAGTATTTATATTTATTTTCGACAATAACTATCACGTCAATCCTATCAATTTATATTGTCATATCTGTAGTTACGCAGTGTTGCCAGGATGAGTAGCGCAGGCGATTGAGAAAGTCCAGCATGGCGGAATCAATCGCTTTATGCATCTCCACGCCGATTTGGTGGAATACGAATCTGTATGAATATCCGATGAGGCTGTCACGTGTTAGCACTTGTCATCTATTTATTTTTTGACGACGTTGGACATAAGTTTATTTTAATTTATAATTCAAATAACATTTTATCTTTTATTTTCATGTTTTTATTTTCAGGGTGACATTTATTTTAGGATCAAGGTGACATTTATTTTAGGATCAAGGTGACATTTATTTTAGGATCAAGGTGACATTTATTTTAGGGGCAGGGTGCAATATGTGTTCCGTTTCTCGAACCATTCCATCCAGGATTAGTTTTTCTTTCCTGAAGGTGAAAATGTGTTACCTGTTTGCTAAGTGAGTACCGAAAAGATAGACGAAGTTAGATTTTGCTGCAAGACGAAAATGCCCACTTTTCGAGTAATACTAATGTGTAGTATATGTTCAGTCGGAAGAGGTCACTCTCTTCGGCGTTCGAAAAAGTTATTCTCACATACAGAGATGATCTCCTTTTTGGAGAGCTGTGTTCTCACTTTGTGTTGAGTCTTTTTCGATGGCAGATAGAAAAATCCGTCTTTCATCATGAGATAGATCTATAACATCTGATATTCTCATGATGGCATTACCTGGCGGTAACTGCTCGCGACCTAAAATCGAGAAAGATTGTGGACGGAACTATACAGATACTTTTCTTCAATCTGGAATACCCTTTTTGGGGAAACTGGATCTTTCCTACATTTAAAACCGATGGCAATTAAATATGTACAAATAACATATTTATAGATATATCAGCAATATAAGAAAATGTAGGTTTCCGTAACTAGCCTTTCTTGACTAAGCGATTCAATGGAACGATTCGATTTCACGTTCAGACGATCAAGTTGTTTTGCATTTGCATTAAAAACTGATTTGTTTGGACAGTGAATTATTTCGCCGGGATTTTCTTGTCTTTTTTCTCACCATCGGGCAGCATAATAGACCGACTGTGATATTAAGTTATTTTCCGGGGCTTATCTCATTGGTTCACAAAGAAGATCGCATTTCGCTGTTGAGCATTGTCATCGCCTAATTAATTCGCTGATAGCCAACAAATATAAACTGTACAAAATAGTTTCAAGAAAGTTTGCGTCATTTATACATTTCGTTTGGCTTTATTTATTTAGTGCGGATACATAATGCTTACTTTAAAATATTAACACAAATGATTGTTTACAATTGATATTAGCTGGTTTGGTGAGGTTATATTGTTTTAAGGTATATCAACCCTTTTATTAAGTAACTAGCATGTATATCCGACGTTGCCCAGGGCCATGAATAACAAAATAGAAAGGGCAAAACGTGTGTAACATCTTTCTCCGCCTCTCAAGCTCTATCTATCTATCTATCTATCTATCCCATCTCTATCTACTTTTCACTACCTCCTATCCTTCTTCAACTAGCATCTCTACACCCTTTCTATCTCCTTATGTCTCTCTTACATCCTTTCTTCATCTCTTTCTTTGGCGAGTTGAAAAGTCGTTGACGAATTACTACATAATAACAGTAAATTGTTGACGAATTACTACATAATAACATTAAAACATCGCTTTAAATGTCGACCTCACCTGACAACTTCTGTTTCAGTTGATCATCAAAACAATGAATATTTCTTTGAAAAATGTGCCCATATTTTGTCCGGGCCAATGCCGAAAAAGCTTTGTGGATGTGTCTTGTGCAGCGTTTACGTTTAGTTGGGAAAACCATAAAATCAAATGGAAATGGTACTGTGTTCTATGATAAAGACAAACAGGTGGACAGATACATCAAACCAGATATTGTAATATGGAATAAACCTGAAAAGACTGCTCTTAATATTGATATAACAGTCCCGAATGACTATGGCCTTGATAAAGCCGAGCACAAAAAATAACAAAATACAAGGACCTCCCAAATGGTATGCGAAAATAATAAACACTATACCGCTTTTGGCCTAACATAAATGTTTTTTGTAAATACTTCGGTAGAATTCCTGGAAGATGAAACTGTAGCAATATATAGATAGCAGTCCTAAAAAGCGCTTAGATATAAATTTAATGCATTCAAGTGTTAGTCCCAAGATCTCTTAGAAATAACTGAAGTAAAGTAAACAAAGAAAACAACTTTACTTTATATAATAGAATCAGTCGTGTTTGTGAAAGTGTTTATTCTTCAAATTCAATTAATTAAACATTGAAATATTTATGGAGTAATTAGTTTTGTAAGCCTATATTTTTAAATACATATTATGTAAATGATAGGTTTAATTTAACTCGTAGATGATATTCCGCTATGGATAACCACGCACACCAATAAGCTCCAAAATTGGAGACTCGGCACAGTAGTTAAATAAAGGTCATATCACAAAAGAATATGTTTTTTCTGCCATGACATAACCCCAGAAAGGTTGACATGCCGTAAAAAAGATAACCCGAGGCAGCTACTCGACTTACTACTTTTATAGGTCTTAAAGAAAAAATTATCTATTTGAGTAAAATATTTATTTGTGTTCAGGTACAACCTAATATGAAAAGTCTCGATTATATAAGCATGCATGTGAACAGATTTACAAAAGTCCAAATTCTCATGTATATTAATTCTTTTTGGGGGGTTGAATGACTTGTCTAGATTGGATAAAGAAATCTGTGCAGCTAATATTTTATGTGCCTATTAGCTTCTTATATCCGGAATACAATATCCATTGCTAGACGCCCAGGTTGCTGGAAAATGGTTGGACAATTCTAAAAAGTACGTTACTTCTGCTGCAATGATCTACATATTAATATAGTCAGATACGTTCTCGGATAGAGTACTGCTGCCACATCTGGGGTGGTGTCGCCCACGGCACTCTTTCCTGCCTTGACAGAGTACAAAATAGATATCGCAATCTAGTGGCTTGTAATCTCTTCTGACCTCTACAGTCCAGTTACCACGTGCAAGACTTTTCTAGTCTCTCTCTCTCTACTCTATTGGTATGTTGATCTCTTCGAACTAATTGAAGTAAAATGAAACATAACTTAGAGATGATTATTTCTATAAAATGATCATGAAGAAATTATAATTTGTTGAAATAATTATTATTTTAAATATAAAGTGTGATGTGCCTCTTTTTTTTGATAAAAATAAAAGCTCATGCAATTGAAAAAATAAGTAATACATGTATAATATTTAAAAAGAAAATATGATAGATTTACATTAAATTCAAGCAATGGGCAAAAAAGGAAACAGATAAACAACGCTAGCAGTGAGATGGTTTTGGCTCTGTGTACATCTTGGTTAGCTTAAAGGGGCAATTACATGTTAAATCAATAATATATTAATATAAAAAATGATATAATATGTTTAAACGATAATGTGAGCACACATTATGGGGATACGATTATCTAATGTCATCACATTGATTTTATCGAATGTTCAGAACTCAGGAACGTTTATCTTTCTGGAAAGCTGATTTTCGAAAACAAGACAAGATTTGATTATTTAAATAAACGAATCTTGGAGATCAATCAGATGATTGATTCAGAGGATTGTATATTTGGAAGTTTATGCCATTCGTATGTATTTCCGAGTAGATTCTATTCTTATTGTTTTGTTATGTAACGTGAAAGTTTAACAATTATGCAAAATATATATATATACTGGATGAAACATCGAATTGACACATGTGGGACAGTGTTTGAGGAAGCAGAACATTTTTGCAGAAATTTAAAAAAATAGTTTTCCTTCCCAAATAATTACATTTTGAATCACTTATATATGTGAATGTTATCCTCTTTAAATAATTTAAAAAATCTATTTTCTGAACTTGATTTGTATAGCATTTTCTTAACATGTTTACAAATGTGATCAGAATATCATTTTGAAAAAGATATATTTTATTTTTGTTTTGTCTGTGTACTTGCTTATGATTGACTAGTAATACATTTAAAGAATTATGAAAATTGTAGTTTTCAAATTATATCTTCTAAACTATAAATTGAATCTGAATGTTATAAGAATCACATATATTGATAATTTAATTACATCGATTTTCTTAAATCAAATAACATAGAAACCTTTCCAATTTAATTTAATATATCTTTACGGAAGTAATTCAATTTATTCTGCTTAAATTACAGAGACATATCTCCATTCGTTGCATAAGAATTTCAGAAAAAAAGAATCGACATATATAGATAATAATATTTTCACTTAATACAGCATGAATAACATTTCATTTTAGGTACTGTTACCGGCGTAACAGTTGAATGTATGTACGTTCAGCGAACTCTACCGGGAAAATATTGAAGGTAAACGTGGCGATATAGATGGTTTGACAATATATATGCATACAATGGCAGACAAAGACTGAAACGATATTTAAATTTATGCGATGACAATCATTTTTTGTAATATAAACATTGTATAAACATTAATCAACTGAAATAATTTTGGTTTTCTTTCGAAATTGCAGAATTTTGCTAACATGTATATATGTATCTTTATATAAAACTAGCTGGCCCGTGTCCTGGCGTTGCCCGAGAAGGTTGATTAAGTCAGGAAATTCCATATCCTGTTTTGAACTATTTAATTATTTGCTGCTAATTATTGACCGGTGCTAACAAAGCCGCGCAATGTTAATGTAAAACAAAGTAATTGTAGTGCTAAACAGATTAGCATAGTAAGTGGCCGGTTATATTTTTATAATGTCTGAAGTTGTAGTGGAAAACGACTTTATTTTATTATATAGATATACTTACTGGGAAGACATAAATTGTATCGTCGCTAGGACACATCAATGTGGTTATAAAAGGCAGATTCGATAAAGAACCCCAGTAGCCTGGTCCGGTCATATATAAACTTAGCTAAACGAAACACTTCGTTAAAGGGGATAAATATATTGTATGTTACAGAATAATTTCATTTATTATAATCGAAAATACTTAATCTCTTTTCTCATATATATATATATATATATATATATATATATATATATATATATATATATATATATATATATATATATATATATATATTGTAGTTAATCAAAGGTTATGCTCCTAAAAACTTTCTATTATGTTTTACTCAAACAAAATACATGATAATATGTTATCTGGTTTTAGGATTTAGTATATTTCTCAATGTATGATGACTCTCGCTTCTATTCGATACAATTTTAACCTACTCGCATCCGTCACTCTTTATGTTTATATAGTTTTTTTAACAGGTCTATCTCGGTTAATTATTTATTCCATTGTTAGTTTTATTACTAACAATAGAATAAATAATTTGAATGGTCTATTACGAACCAAAGACAAAATAACTACACTTAGAAAGACAATTTAACTTATAATAGGGAAGTAAATGTGAAGGGAAATATAGTGAAGCGAAAAACTAATTATAGATTTTACCTTTTCTTTCAAATTGTACTTAGTCGGCATACTTAGTTTTTCCTGATTCAAATAATTAAATCCAAGATTAATGAGTTACACAACATTAATATATATATATATATATATATATATATATATATATATATATATATATATATATATATATATATACAGGAACAGCGGGACAGTTATAAAAGTGGGGGGGCTCTCCTAAAAAGTGGGAGAGCCCGGTTAAACACATGCATATATAACTTCATTATTGATGACCGTAAAGTGGGGGGCAAGTCAAACAGTGGGGGGTCTTGAGCCCCCCTGCCCCCGGTGCCGCCGTCCATGATATATATTAGTATTTCATGTATCCACATAAAATTTTATAAGGAGATATAATTTCTTATGTATCAATTTTCAGTATTTACTTCAACAGTGCTCGATACGTAAGTAGAGCTAGGTAGTAAGCTATGAAAATATATTTATGGCAATTAAGCTACACAGAGGCCGCCGCGTTTCATGCCCCGGGGGAATCTTCAGGCTAAAATGCATGGAGTAATTTTTGCTGGGTATTTTTTATATACACGGCTGGCTAGTAAACCAATCATATTCTTGGTTGTTTCCTCAGCCAATCGTTGGGGTTCCCGCGAACAAAGGGCTCGTTGGTGTTACTTCCTATATCCTGTTCTATTGTCCTGTTTTCTATAGAGTGGCCTATATCATGTTTCCTTTGTTGTGTTAGTATAATGGGTGAATTTATTTTAACACGTTGTTCCTTGTATTTCTATTTTAGGTTTTTATATTTAAATTGTTATTTTTTGGGTCAGTTTTTTTACTTATTTGTTTATTTGTTTATTTATCGTTAGCCTGACGTAAATTTATTTCTGTGTACGCAGCTGTTTGCTATCTCACTTAAACAGTTTAATAGATTTCGGGGATCTTTAAAGTTTAGGACTTCAAATTTTTTATTCAGGTATAATCTACACGGGTCGTCTAAATTTCTACATATACTGGCCTTTCATTTTCCATTCAATTTTTGGTAAAAACAGAGAACGTCGAATTAAAACAGCACTAGCAAACCACGATGGAGAGCTCAAAGAAAATGGACGCTCACCAATAATTGAATCGAACATAATACGACAGGCCAGTACATGTAGAAATTTAGACGACCCGTGTAGATTATGCCTGAATGAAGAATTTGAAATCCTTAACTGTAGAATTGAGATAGCTGCGTACACAGAAATAAATTTACCTAACTATAAATAAATAAATAAATAAACAAAAGAACTAAACAAAAAATTAACAATTTAAATATTAAAAGCTAAAATAGAAATACCACCTGTTAAAATAAATTCACCCATTATACTGACACAACAAAGAAAACAGGATATATGCAAATCTATAGAAAACAGAACAACATATCAAGATATAGGAAATCACACCAACAAGACCTTTGTTCGCGGGAAGCCCAACGATTGGCTGAGAGAACAACAAAGAATCTGATTCGTTAACTAGCCAGCCGTGTATATAAAAAACACCCATCAAAATAACTCCATGCATTTTATCCTGAAGATTCCCCTGGCGATGAAACGCGGGAGCCTCTGTGTAGCTTAATTTCCATAAATATATTTTCATAGCTTACTATATATATATATATATATATATATATATATATATATATATATATATATATATATATATATATATATATAAATGTCATTCCTGTTTATTTGTTTGTTCATTCTTATTTGTTAACGAACAGTCATAATAATATATTCCTTAAAACCACATTACACTGAATATTTTGCTAAGTATATTTCATGTTTATCAAATGGACAAAATAATATCTGCTACTTTTCAGTGTTCGATGAAACATTACAGCATTTTACTTTATGTTGTTTATATAAAAATAATAGAAATTTAAATATAGAGTTAGGAGTTCGAGCTAGATTACCCCGTGTGGCTTCAGTCATTCCTGTTTAACACTGGATGTACTTCAAGGTATTAAAGTCTCTGAAATGATTGAAATTTATTTCAGTAAATTCAATAAACCTCACTGTGCTTACAACGATGCTCATCTAATCAATGCTGAGTACATCCTAGAAATTGAATATTGTAAAATATAAAAATAAAATATAAAAATAAAATATAAAAAGAGAATACGGTGTTATGTGATGGGTGTAAAATAAAATGGGGTTCTTCATCTAATGCCGGGCAACGCCGCATGTTCTTGCTAGTATTTTATAAAATACAAGTTAGCCAAATAACTACAGAAAAAAATCTCAAAGAGAAATCAATATTCTTTGCTTCGACTGAAATCATTTCTTTGCGATGTGGTTTGAAGAAATCGTTTTTCTCGTGAAAAAAATAAAAATAGAATTTTTTGAGAGGATGGAATTGCGGTGATGAAGATGTGGATGAGACACAGACAAATAATTTAGCAATATTTCAATGATGGCCATATTGATGAGATCTATCGAATAGTCATTTCGAAGAAAAACAAATAAATAATCTGATTGATTGATTAGCACAGAAAAACATTTTAGTTGCACATAAAATGAAGCTTTTCTTTGACGTCAGCTTTGAAAAATATACTTAATGTAAAATTGACAAATAGAGAGAGAGAAGGACAGAGAGAAAAGGAGTACTAAAACAGGCATGACTATTGGCATTCTATAGTTAAGTTATTTTATATTTGTATTTTCGTAGACATTCATTTGCATTAGATCGATTTTTCTCATGCAATGTTGCCATTTTCTTGTTAGCGTGTTATTTTTGTAAACCTATCCCAGTCATTTGGTTGCATTGCCTCTTGTTTTTGCTTTTTGTTCATTACCTTTATACTGTATAAATTCTAGAAGAAAGTTGCCTTTCCATGGAATGTAGCAAGTCTCAAATTCATAATAGAGACGTTGCTTTACATCTTTATTTCAGGACTTAATAATCAATTTACAAAAAGCAAGTTGTTAAGTACTAGTGCATTGAGTCTTTACCTAACTTCATGTCTGGTAGTCAATTTATAACTCATATGTTATATTTAAGCGATGGATACGAAAATCTCAACCGAACTTTCCTGACTGTTCATTGCTTATATACAATGGCAGAGAAAATCTATGACGCAAAATCTCATCCCGGCCAACACCGGATTTTCCTGCATGTATGCGTCGGTAAAGTGGTATTATTTCAGAATTTCTGACTTCTAAATGTGTTTTTCAACCTAAGCTTGGGAATACATCACATATATTCAGAGAAGAGGGATGCATTCATATGCCCTCGAAAGAGACAAAACCTATTTAATTACAGATTAGATTAAAACTTTGTATTTATATCATTGAACAGCTACCTGCTCTAAGATTCTTTAACATGTCATTTCGAAAAATCCCTAAAATATTTTATTTGGTTTATCGTCCTGGAGATCTGACCAAATAAATTGAATATTTCGTTATATGTATACTAGCAATTTTGGAGATTATATCAGGCCGCGCGGTCTAATATGAAAATTTTAGAAAATAAGTTTTAAATTTATTGCTATCAACAAATAGCAAGTACACGCATATGTTTACTATAGACTATGTGTAGCATTCCTTCACGGAATTTTTTTTATAGAACCATCCGATCTCTATATTAGATCGTTTACATGTTTATTTCTTCTATGTTTTTTTGCTTTTATAGACTTGCTCTTTATTTGGTTTTCCCGTTTTTAATTTTGCTGATATTACCTCTGAGACATACAATTTATTTAGCAAAATAGTTTGCAAATGTAACTTCCACAAGAAGTGGGTCCCTCCATTGTGGGTCTGCGTTCGCGCCGGACAACTAGAAAAAAAATAAGAAAATACATTTTCGTATCGATTCAGTTTTTCATTAATTTTTTTATAGTTTAGTGAAATTTTACACTTAAAAAGGTCCAAATTTTTTTAAGCAAAAGATTCTTCTCTTTAAGTACAACGCAAACCTGACGTTCTGGTTGGCAATTAAACTTTCAGTCATAAATGTGGGTAGCAAGCCCCCCCCCCCCCTCCTACTCCTCCGCAAAAAAAAATATTTTTTAAATAAACTTCGATGGATGTGCTTTAAGCACCGGATAACAATAAGCGGCGAATAATTCAATAGCTACACATTTGGGCCGGGGATTTTTATGATAGTTTATATACTTTCCCGAGCAACGCTATGACACTTGGACCCGCTTATATATATATATATATATATATATATATATATATATATATATATATATATATATATATATATATATATATATATATTGAATAATTGATTAATAGGAGTTGGGAATTGGTATATGAAATGATGTTTCATCTCGTTATCATTAAAAAAACCATCGGTTCGTGTTTTGAAATGCCTTGAGATTTCGATGAGTGCATAAGGTCAAAAGTGGAGCACCTGCATGTGATGAAACTAACAGTTGTCTGTTTCTGCCATGGAAACTTTAAAAGGTTAAACAGCTTTCTCATAGGGTGCGAGTGTTAATAGCAAATCAGTGCACGTGTTTTTTGATAAGACAGATTGTCTGCTTTTATCAATACGGTTTGCAGTTTGGCGTCACATGGATCGTCTAATCCAAAGGGGCCGCCTCGTTTGTTAATTATATAATTATATGTATATATTTTATAGACATAACTGACTTTGTCAATTTCATATACAGCTCATCTCCTGTGAATGTCTTGTCTATTCACTAAGACAACAAGATCATAGAATTGAGGATCTTTGGCCAGGTCATGCGCGCAGACATATTGAGAGATCAATTGGTCACAAATCATGTGATTTCTGTTGGATCAGACTATATAAGTTTGTTTTAAGGATTAGTAGAATATTTGAATGACTGCTACACAATAAACTATTGATAAGGCTTACGAAGTCACAATTAGGGACTACACTTAGCACCAAAGCCAAGACTCCGCCGCGACAACCGTATCACAAATTGCATCATGTGGAAATATCATTGTTACTATATTAGATTATTTCTCAATAAAAGAATTACATTAATATTGTTGTTTTTTTTATTATTAGTTAGTTTCAAACTTTATTGCTCGTCTCAAAAATTGCTGTTTTCGACCTTTGAAATTACTTTTTAAACACCACTTAAAGCTATAATATATATTTCAGGTTATTATCGTTAAAGCATCCTAGACCACATTTATTTTATAGTTATTTTGCAAAAATGATTTCAAGATTATTTTGATTTAAAGTTTGATGCAAAAAGCTGAAATTAAATAAATTAAATTTGCCGCAAGAATTTTCTAGTTCTTATTAGGAAGATTGGAAACATAATCCTGTACAAAACGTGTTGTTTGTAATTGTGAAACTGCAGTTTTAGTATGACCATGTATGATAAAATTCAGTTATAATGTTAGAATGATAGAATATTGTATCGATTTTTCCAAAGAGAAACATCAGAAGTTTTGTACTAACGCGTCACCACTTGATACCGTTTATATCACATACAAAAAAACAAAAGCCACACCAATATAACTTAGTATAAGGATATGTGGGAATTTTACAAGAGGGAAGGATTCTGCATGTTCGATGTTTGTTTTAACCCGATCATATGCTTGTGAAGAAGAGGCTCAAGTGAGACGTGATATGGTTCTTTTTTAGAGAGAGAGCATCTGGTTTTATCGTTTTACTGTTTGTTCTCATTGTCATTAATATTTTGATGAAGTGATTTGGAAAAAGTGAATGATGTTAGATGTTAAAGAACAAAGTTGTCACAAGTTATTAGTATTACTATTGATATAATATTTGCTTAATAGTAGTAGTAAAACTACATTTTCTCAATAGATGCGGCATAACACTGAAGTATTACATTTATTCCACATTGGAAATTTCGTATCCAACCTTTTACAATATTTTATAATATATATTAGATATATTAGAATCGATTTAATAATATATTAGATATATTAGAATCGATTTAATAATGAATGCATAAAAGCGAAATAAATTTTCATGGGGAAATTAAACAAAATATTTAAATTTTCATAATTGTGACTTCGTAAGCCTTATCAATAGTTTATTGTGTCAAATATTCTACTAATCCTTAAAACAAACTTAAAACAAATTAATTAGTTAAGCATTTAAGAAAAGGTTTATGCACTTGTAGCACATCAACGTAAATACTCCCGACAACCCCGACAAGCAGCAACATTGCACCCTTCACTGTAGAAATATCCAAATGCCGGAAATATTTACTCTAATAGCTTCTTCTGTCAAACCGCTTGCCTTGGGAATTCCTTTCTGCCCCCTGTTTCGTCAACTGTAGAAGAATGTTTAATGTAATGTGAACAAATTAATCGCTGTATAACTCCCCAATTAGGATTTCCCCTATAAATCTGTCTCGAATTCATAAAATCCTCTTTATAAATGTATATTATACTAGCAAATATAGGCTCCCTTCAGTCGCATACTTTTGCTAGGCTGAGAGGATGAAATCATGATAAATTAACTACATACACTGAATCCCAAAGGAGGAGGTATGATCGAGCATATACTACACTAATCTTCAAAGGTAGGATGGTATCATGACAACGGTACAAGTACTACAATACACCTTCCAAAATAGAGGAGGTAACACCTGGAAGGATCTCTCCATAAAAGTAGAAGGTAATGCCTGTGAATATAGTATCATGGCAACAGAAAAGATACTAAACAACCACCTGCCCCCCCACCCAATGTAATTCTAGGGAAGATAGTATCATGACAAAAGAACACATTTTTCAAACTATAGCAGCTGATATCGGATCCTGCATGTTCCTATAAGCACGTATTTATCAAAATCAGACCTTTAGAGTTATGGATACATCAAATAAACTATTATCAGTTTCCAGCTCAGCTAAATACTAGTCCAGTCTAATAAATATTAACGAACAGTTACAATAGGAGTATTATTGAACATGTAGAGTTTAAACATGTGTCTGTAAATTAGATAGAAAACGAGGGTGAAACTGAGTGACGAAAAGAAGCCAGAAGAGAACGGAAGCAAGACTAAATAGTTTGATAATAAACAAGGGAAGAATAGGACAAGACATTGACGGAATACGTATATGCTATTGGTACTGGTAATTTAGTATCGTTAAACTGGCATCGTGTTCAGGAGAGCTGGGGTATGTATTAAGATTTATTAACAGATTTACCTAGCGTTTACTGTGGACGAGTGGTTATAGCACTTGTCTTTGTGCTGGACGACCCGGGTTCGATCCCACATGCGAATTTTCGTGTCTGAAAACTCCCTCTGTCCACCCAGCAGTAAATGGGTACCTGACTAAAACTCAGGGAAGGTTCAAGGCAACGGAAGGAGAGGGTGATGCTCCGCCTTCCATATGCTGTGCCCTAGACACGGTGATTCTTAACAAATCACCGCCGCTACGGCCATGGACAGTGTGCGATGTAAGCAACGACACTCGTGCGCGTCCAGGCTATGCGACCTTTACCTTTTTACTGGGTATCACATAGTTTGAAAATAGTTAAAAGTTAGGAATTCAGAACATTTATGGGTTAAATAGTATCACTTCAAATCACCGTGAATGTTGATATACAGTTAAAAAAAACTTATTTGTATACAATATTGGAAACGTATGCAAACTATAAAAACATACAATCATTTTTTTTAACTTTAATTCACCTCAAACATGGTATATTATTCCTGAGATGTAAAGGGCTACTTTGAAGTAGGAACTATTTTTATCGGGGCACCCTAGGTGGAGAGTTGTGCAGCGAGATGTTTGTTCACATTACATTTAGATTTCTGCATGTTGGTACGGTTGAGAAAACAAGGAGCAGGGAGAGAATGCGAAAGGCAAGCAGTTCGATAAAATATAAAGCCTTCGGGCATCTAGATACCTTTACGGTGGAAGGGTGAGATTTTTCTTATTGTTTTGTTCGTGATGGGCAGATAGTTCGTCGAAGCACATTCCGTGAAAGTATTTGTAAAACAAATACAGAGATCCAACATTGCGGCGATAGGACAAGGACTTGGTAGACAATGTAGGAGCTATTATATTTGAAGCTCTTTTTGAACCCTCTCTAAGAGGGGAAAACTAGCGGCTGATGCTCCAGCCCAGATTTGACAACAATACTCCAAGCATGTTCAAATGATGGCTTTGTAAGGATATAGGATACTGGCAGTTTTCTATCACGAATAAAGTCGCTAATATCATTCACAATACAAGTAAAACCAGAAAAATACCAATTTCCTCCATTTTATGACAGAAAGATGCGATTTGGTGAAAAGCTTTCATATGAATAAATCTCCGGATAATTATCGAACAATCAAATCTGAGGTTTTAAACAAATAATTCGTCATAGCGTAAAACCTGACTGTTAAATGTGACGGTTTCGTATGAAATCTAACTAAAAAGTAAAAAGTGTTTCGTTAACTTATAATGACAAATGTTTTATCATTCCAAAACAGACTGAAACATTCATACAAAGCCATTCATGTGTTTTTCTCAAAGATAAAGTATTGACAACTGATGCTTGGTCAGACAGAAACTCGGAGACATTATTGTTTATATACATAAATATACATATATGTAAGTAATATGTACATTAACTTTTGTCCTTGTAATTGTTTTGTCGATAGAGACAAGATTAACTTCTCTACGGTAAACATTACGCTTGAATTTTATGAGGGAGTTGAATTATCTCCATTACACTACTGTACCCCGTACGAAGGAACGTCTAAATGTATTTTATTATTTAAATAATTATCCACGGACGCACGCGCGTTTTGTCGTACTTACAGCTCTTCAACGAGGCTGCGACCAGAATATATATATATATATATATACGTGTGTGTATATATGTGTGTATATATATATAAATGTATATATGTATGTATATATTTAGGCAGCATTTTCTCATTTATACGAACATGTTAAAATAAACAAGCTTTTCTTTTCGTTTAAGACAAATCTGAGTTAATAATACTAAAATAATACATTCCGAAACCAATTTTAAATATTAAAAATACTGGAAGATATCTACATAAAAAACTACAACCTACAATTAATAACATCACATATGAAACCAGTGGCAACATTTTAAAATTAACGTAATGCGGTGTTATTCTGTGATGCCACTTCGGCCTCGCTGAATTTAAATCGTCAACGTCTTCCCTGGAACAATGCGAAAAACGTTCTCTGCGTGTTTCTCCACTGTCTTTTTAAACATTCTCTTCTTTCTCAAGTTTTTTTGTTCATTTGATTTGACACCTGAGAATGATTCGACGAAGAATCGAAAACGTTCGTGAAACCTATGGGACATTTATTAATGTTTTTAATTTTAGACCATCAAAAAAAAATTATAAATAAAAGCTATAATGAAACAGACGAATTCTGTTATTTTTAACAACGTTTGCATATATATATATATATATATATATATATATATATATATATATATATATATATATATATATATATATATATATATATATATATATATATATATGTATATATATATATATATATATATATGTGTGTGTATATATATATATATATATATATATATATATATATATATATATATATATATATATTTATATATTTATATACATATTGTATTTTTAGTATGAAAATATTTCCATTGCAAATCAGCTACACAGAGGAGTTTATATTTTATTCCTGCAAGAAATCATCAGGCTAAAGGGTTATAGCATTTAGCCTGATAAATTTATGTGGTAAATAAACACGGGCGCCTCCGTGTAGCTTCATTGCCATAGATATATTTTCATACTACTATTACTAAGATCTACTTAATTATTGACAACTGTTAAACTAAATACTGAGTCTTTACACAATATATTATATTACCTTATAATATTATACGTGTATATACATGAAATAATAGATGATATATGTTTCTTAAGGCATCATTTTTTCTTGAAGACATATTACAAATGACTTGTGTCTGCATAGTTTTGGTGAATCGTTCCAGATCTTTGATTTATGTTCGAGTTTCAGGCTGGCAGTAAATCTTGCTGTTTTCGTTGGGTACCCTAATACTTTCGTTTATTTCGGGAGCCATCTTCAGGAGATGGGTATCGAGTATAGAACATGTATTTCTAATGTTTATTGATGTTTTGGCGGAAGCCGTGTGATTGGTTGTAGTATTAATAGAGCATTCGTATTAAAAGCATTCTAGGATGGTTTCACTATTATCGAAGTTTATGTTATATGTAAGGCTTTTAAGATCTTCTATGTAAAACTTCTAAAAGTTGTAGTTAGTTTGTTATTTCTATAGTCTAATATAGTTATATAATATATTTAGATTAAGGAGAGAGGTTGATGTATTCTTTTACTAGAAGTCTTATTTTCATAAATGAATGTTTGTGAGGATTTTTAATGAGAACTCTACTAGTTCGAAACATTTATACGAGTTTCTGATCGTATACTTTACTTTAATAAAAATCAAGAACGATAGCAAGCAGGCCGCACTTTATGTAATAATTGGAAAGTTATTAATCAAAAGAAAGAAAGTAACGAGTTCTGTCCGAAATGAACAAAGGGCGATCAACTGTCTGGAAAAACTGATAAAGACGTCGACGAAAATCAAAAATCTTGAGAACAGACAGTCTGAAACTCAACAGAAATGGGAAATAGTTTGTACATCTCTTTGATATAAACTCAAGATGATCGCTAACTATGAGGACCATGTGATTTTGTTTATAGGACGGGAGATAAGAAAGCGTCTGTGTATGCTATGTCTTGAAGAAAGAAGATGGGACAAGGAAATAATAAAAAAAATAAAGAATACAAATGAAAATTTAGGCGAACGAGTTCTCTGCATTATTTTTTATTAGAGACTTCCCTAAAATAACCTGTGACTAAGAAAACTGTTGAATATGAATGAATGGGTGGCTTTACTATGAGAGTTTGAGTCTGTAATTAGCCCACTAGACACTATTGCCGATTATGGAATAGGCTATGTGGACTTCAATTTTATAAAACCTGCTGTCTTAAATTACGCACTGATGTCGTTAACAAACTATGCATATTTTTTAAAATTAATATCTTATATAATAGAATAATGTAAATTTTTCCCTTGCAACTTCAGTCATTATAGGAAAATAACTTAAGACTTATGTTTCTGAATTTTTTAGATGAGGATTGATGATTTGTGTAATTTGGATTATTCGGACTACTATTTTCATCGTGAACAATATTCTTACAAGGTTTCGGTCGCTGTAACCTCTTGCATTCTCAAGAAATCGGGGCGCAGTAGATATAGTACTAAATAAAATTTAGTTCTAAGTGACAGTCATCTCAAGGTTGAAGGTTCAATCCTCGGTTTGAGCGATACGAAGAATTGCGAATAACTGAAGACATCCCACAGTCATGGCTGACGGAACGAGAGCATACTACTCCTGTGGATTAAATAAAAGGGTTACGTTTGAAATTCCGTCCAGATTTCCGAGTTCGACAGAAATATTCCACCGCCACCAGTTACACCGTGTGCAAAAATCTCCTGGGATAATAATTAACTAAACACCGGTTATTCCGGAATACAGTGTGTTCGCATTTCCTAAAAAACAAACAACAACTGCTCACATAAGATCAAAGCGTAGTATCTGTTCTGATGCTACACGTAGTCTATTTTGGCGTCATGAAGTGAAGGAGAAATCTTTCTTGACTGATGACATTTTTCTTTTTGTTCCATTCCAAAATGCCCTCTTTTCGGGAGCTGGATTTTCATCACATTAAAAACCGACTTTCCCTCGTATGGATGCAAGTAAATAGTAACTGCTCACATACAATTAATACGTCTCTATTGCTTAACTTTGCCGCTCTCTTTGTTTTTACAGTTAACGTATTTCATTTACCTTCGAATTATTAATGTTACGCAAAGCAAACTCCCTATTTCTTTATTGTTTCTCATTATAAAGTTAGACTTTTAAAGTGTGTATACTGGTTAGGATTCAGTAGGTTTACTAAATGTGTGTATTAGCTTAGTTATTGAATTTTCGTCGAGTGCATTTGATTTATATAATATATGTGAAAAGTGTCGGCTTCGTTAATGGTTTTATTATTTTTGAGTGCATGGATTTTATTCAAAGTTTGATTTATTGATCAACAATGGTGATTAAGATTTGTTTGATGATAAGTTTACAAGATTATTTATAACTTAATCGAATATTCGTCTGGATGGGGATATGGTATATGAGCGATGGACGAATTTATTTATTAAATTCACGTTTCGTTCGTTTTTTTTAAATGTATTTGTTTAACAAAGTCACTCTAATTCGATTTCCGGTGGGTAACCGGATCAGAATTATATTCGCTATATATATATATATATATATATATATATATATATATATATATATATATATATATATATATATATATATAGAGAGAGAGAGAGAGAGAGAGAGAGAGATAGATAGATAGATAGAGAGAGAGATAGAGAGATATATAGCTATTGTTAAAACTCTATTAAACCGTGCCAAATTAATCTCATCCTCTACAAAATACTATTAATTAAATTTAAAAAATGAAAACAAGTACTTATTAACAACGAATTCCCTAATTATATCGTTGATTAACAAATAAAATTAATGATTTGAAACCTAAAAAACACCAGCACAAATAATAATAATAATATTCAACATCACAACTCAAACCATATATACATATACTATTGTACTTAAATGCAACTAAACTTCGGATTAGAAGAAAAAGACATAAAAAAAACTATTATGCATAGATACATATTAACAATTGACAATAACAATAAAATTAGACTCAAAACAATTTTACAACCCAAAATAGTGTAGTATAAAAACAACTCTACCCAACTCCAATCAACTTAATATAAATAATGTTATGTATAAGTTTTAATGCTCTGTGAGAGAAGGTAACTCCCGTAATAATAATAAAACTAATAGCTACATTGGTTTTACAAGCACTACCCGTCGCCTCACGATGCACTTTGTAAACTCTAGCTCAATTTACCAACATCTACAATAACATAATTGCCCTTCCTTCTGATTTAAGACAAATTCTAGTTAATAACAGCAAAATAATACATTCCGAAACCAATTTTTAAAATAGCTATCTACATAAAAACACTACAACGTAATGCAATTTTGTTCTGTGATGCCACTCCAACGTTGTTGCATTTAAATCGTCAACGACTTCCTGGAACATTGCAAAAACAAAACGTTCTCTGCGTGTTTCACCGCTGTCTTAAAAAAAATTCCTTTCGTTCTCCAGCAATTTGTTGATTTGCTTTTGACATCTGAGGATGATTCGACGAAGAATCGAAAACTTTCGTGAACCATATGGAACATTTATTTTTTACATTATTTGAATACAGAAAAGACCATCAGAAATTTTTTTTTAAATTTTAAATATATAATTAAACAAACGGATTCTCTTATTTTTAACAATGTTTGCATATATATATATATATATATATATATATATATATATATATATGAAGAGTTCGAAAGCAAAACGTGATAAATCAAATTTGTATAAATTGAGACATTAAACAATAAAAAGACGAATATAATTCTAGTCTAGGACAAAAAGCTTATTTTAATTGAAAGCAAAAAGGAATTAGGCCCGTATAATATTATAGTAAACAGAATTTGAGGGGAGTGGTCGAGTGTGTAAATGCAACACTTTCTGTAGTGACAACTTTGTAATTTTTAAAATTGCGTGTATTGCGTTTTGCATTATAACTAATATATATATATATATATATATATATATATATATATATATATATATATATATATATATATACTAATGATAATAGAATTAACGTAAAGTGATCTATCGCGACGTTGAGTAGAGCAATCAATTTTAAAGAAAGAAAGATGAAGATAAAAAATTGCATAAAATTACATAAAATTACATCAAGTTACATAAAATTAATACAAATTTTATTACATCGAAAGTTCAGATGCAAGGAGTTACATTAATCCTTAAACTATGGTTTTTTGAAGATAAAACTCTTCTCGTCAAAGGATAACATTTGGTAATGTGGTATTTATGATAAATAAATGTTACCTAGTTCCATTTCACTTTGAAAAATTGAAGAATAAAACTAGAAAAGTTGGAGATGAAGAAATAAATGGCCGGGAAGGAAAAATTAACAGTATTGAGTAGCCATTGTGGATCCAGTTCTGTTCTCTTTAGTCGGCAAAGCTTCCTACCATAAGCAGAATATGTAAGATAATATATAAATCTTTTGAAACATCTTTCTGTCGAAGAAGTCAGGTTTTTGAAGGCAGATATGAACTTTTCCATATAGCGCCTTTCAACAGACAATTTTCACATCGGATTTGCCGAATTGGATATTTAAAATACCAGTGCAGGATTTTTACTTGTAACTTGTAACTAAAAAGAGGATTTGCCGAATTGGATATTTAAAATACCAGTCCAGGATTTTTACTTGTAACTCTACGGAAATATACATATAACGGAGTACGAATCCATACGGACCAGGTGAGATACTTCTTACTTGAAACCCTGTAAAAATTGTTAAAAACCTTTCTCCAATTCTACAAACTTTTGCTATTCTGCTATCTGCACCATAGCGCCCCCTTTTGTCTTCGAAAATGGCTACTCAATACTGCTATTTTTTCCTTCCTGACCATTTATTTCTTTATCCCTAACCTTTCTAGTTTTATTCTTCAATTTTTCAAAGTGAAATGGAACTAGGTAATATTTATTGATTATAAATACCACATTACCAAATGTTATCCTCTGACAAGAAGAGTTTTATTTTTGAAAAACCATGGTTTAAGGATTAATGTAACTCCTTGCATCTGAACTTTCGATGTAATAAAATTTGTATTAATTTTATGTAACTTTATGTAATTTTATGTAATTTTTTATCTTCATCTTTGTTTCTTTAAAATATATATTATATATATATATATATATATATATATATTATATATAAATATATATATATATATTATATATAAATATATATATAATATCCGCTCCACCCCACTTCTCCAAACAACTTTCTTCGCATAACTTGGATCTCCAAACCCAAATCTCTTCTAATACCATTAGCAATCTCAATGCAACTATAGCACCACCCTTCAAGATACACACATATATTGGGGCGTCCTCTTTCCCCATTAAGACCCGGATCTCTAACCATATCTATTACCTTAAAAATAGCAGCGATAACAGCACAGGCACTTCACTTTCCAATCTAATTAGAAACCTCAATCTTAAAAATACTCCCTATTCACTTCACTGGTCAATACTTAAAAAGTCCAAATCATATACCCCTGGAGCATCCCATTGCCAACTTTGTACTTTGGAAACCTTTATGATAGCTACTGCTACTAAATCTAAAAATATTATTAATTCTAAGAATGAACTTATCTCCAGTTGCAGACATAAACGTAAATTCAGGTATAGCAACCATAATAATCCCCCAGACACCCCTCCCCCATTTGATTAAATACCCTCCCTTCATCTCGGATTTTCCCTTCTTACATCTCGAATCTCCTTTCTGATAGTTCTAATTCCTGTTGTTCTATAATCTCTGCTTATATCTCCCTCATCCCTTTAATCTTCTCTTAACTTAATAAAATTACCCATAAACTCCGTTAGCTTCACATTTCCCTTAGTTTTAACACATTTCTTCCACTACCCCCTAAATCTTTCCACTTAACCTCCTTAACTGTATAACTTTATTTGGCTTTCCATTTTCTTTCCCGTTTAACTTCTTTTAATACATTCGTCCGCTTCCCTTCAACACTTCCATTCTTCATTCTTTTCCCTTTCAACTTGATAACTAACCCACCTTATGCATATTATACCCTAGCCCTTTTATTTACTTGATGATTAGCCTTATCTACTCCATATCCCCTTTGCACACTTCGATATCGAACTCCTTACTGTTTCCACTGTGCACTCTAATTATTCTTCCCCTCCTGTTTTTACTTCTAAATAATTCTTCTCACTCTTTTAATAGCTTCGATTATTCCCCCCCCCTTGTTTTACCTCTCCCTTCGCACATCTCTCTCAGACTACTCAACCCCCAACCCGCCCTCGCTCTACATCTTTTAACCCCCATAGTATTTACTTTTAACTGCGATCTCCACTCTCCCTCTGGCTTAATCTTTTGTCACTTCTTTAACCTTGTATATCTCTTACTTCTTCCGGCCTTCATTAACCTATTTAACAATTTTCTTAATTAACCTCAATATTACTTTTTTGAATAAAATTTCAAAGTTTAATTTTCCCATATCTATAAGAACTAGCGTCCCGTAACTGCTTATTTTACTTCAACCCATATCTTTATCCACCTTGGAGATTCCCATTCCGGATATCCTCTCGAGGTCTTGTTTTCCTTTTTCTTTTTCCTTATTCTAATTTTCATTCTTGAGCTCCAATCTTATCGACTTTTCCCTCATTCTATTATTAGTATCTTATTTTTATTATTTTTTATTTTTTATTCTTTCGGTCAATCCTTAATTTTTCCTGCGAGCTTAAGACTAATCTTATTATCTATTTTTCAGTTTTTATTTTTTTATTTTCTTATTTCTACTTTTTATACTATTTTTATCTTTATTTTTTATCTTTACTCTTTTAATTTTTAACTCATTTTTCTGGTTCAACCCTTCAAATATATTTTGCCTCATTGTTTATATCTAAGGTCATTTGATTAAACATCTAAACCCCGAACTCTGTTCTTATACATATTCTGATATTTTAACCCCTTATCCTAACATTCGTTAACTTAACCCCACTCCTTTCTTACCCTTTTCTAGTTGAATCCTAATTCGCGCTAACTTCCAATTTCAACTTTATGTTTCACCCCCCACTTTCACACTCTTAGTTTTATCCGCATTCCTTCACCGCATCGCTCCCTTTCTCCTCCACCCTCTCTTTCCTCGTACCCGTCCCTTTCTCCTCCCACACACCCCTTACCCGTTCCTCCCCTGCCTACTGGTCGCATATTATATTCTTGTTTTCACTGTTTTTGCTTTTCTTCATTTATAGCCGGCTTTCTCAACTGGGCATGCTTTAAATATTCTCGCTGCCTCTTTTTCCCACTTTAAAACACTTTCCTTTGTCATCTCTGCCCGGGAAGTATCTTTAATGGCGAATATTTTCCACCTTAATCTTCTCTGAGCCTGCCTGCATCATCGAACGTACCTCTTATTGGACTTTTTACCCTCTTTGGATTTTCTTTTTTCGCCGTACCTGAAGTTGTGGCTTCTTGGAATTTAACTTTGAAACCTCTCTCATTACTTCTCGTGCCTCTAACGACCTACCTATCTACATCTTATTCTCTCCGCTGGACTCTTTGACACCGGACTTTTTAGCAATCGGACATTTGCTTGCACCCTGGCACAGTTTTGCCCTGCGTTTCTTTCCCTACAACTTTTATTTCATTTTTTCAAATTTTAAATCTTGGCCATTGCCAACTTATCTATCCCAGCGACTTCCTCTGATGATAAGATTTTGATCTTTGAAAAGCCTGGCTTAAGGAAAATTTAACTTGAATAAATTGCCTTTTTGCGGAATATACCTTGCTTTGAACTTTTGAATTGAATTTTGATTTGGCTTTTGCTTTCTCTAATTCCTTTCCATTCTTCTCCATTAAATATATATATATATATATATATATATATATATTCAGAGATATTACCGCATCCTAAGACAAATTATGGAAGCTGCAGACGTGAAACCCTACATTCAAGTTTCGCGCTATTTTTGACTCGTCAGTAGGACACATTCTAACTCAGAATCCAAACCCTTACAAACAATTGTATGTACGGCGATTAGTCAACCACCTAAACAGCAGACAACATTAAAAAAATCTATTTGCTTATAATACAATTAATACTACAATAAATAGCCTACCTTCTTTTGAAGTACCTATATATATATATATATAGATATATATATACATATATATATGTATATATATATATGTATAAATATATATCTATTTTAATAACTTGTCTGTGGTGGATCGTTTTATGAATCAGAGTAGTGTTTCTTTGAGGAACGGGTCGCTGGATGGATGCATTGAACGAGCTGGTGTGTATTTTGGTCATTTGGAGAAACAGGTGGGGGCACCACGGTATATCATGCTAGAAACTAAGCTCCCTGTTATATACTTCTGAGATATGGACGATATACAGAGCTCATATTCGCCTGCTAGAGCGTTTCTAGCAAAGTTGCCTTATGCACTTTCTAAACATCCGTTAGGATAGCTTTACCATGACACCGAAGTGTTGGAACGAGCTGCTGTTCCAAGCATCGAGTCCCGTATAAGGAAACGCAGACTTCGTTGGGCTGGGCATCTTATTTCTCTTAATGATGACAGACTATCCAAACAGGTGATCTATGGGGAGCTAACTGGAAATACTCGCCCACAGCATAAACCTCGTAAGAGATTCAAAGATTGCCTCAAATACGATTTGAAGTGTTTTGGAATTGGTGTTTGAGTATGGGAGGGGTGACTGAAGATAGGTCAAGGTGGAGGAAAGCGCTTTTTCAAGACAGCAAGCTTTTTGAAAAGAGTAGGATGAAACACAAGCAGCAAAAACGAACAGCGGGGAAGAGATGGGGCGTGACACCTCCAGCACATTGAGGAAACATTGAACACATAAGATGCCAAGCGTGCAACTTACTAATAATAACTCAGTCTCCACAACTGCTACAGCGAATGGCTTTGAAATATAAAATAGCTTTAATAAAAAATTGTCCATCATGCATATCCTCATTATGACCAATATTTTATAAAGAACTTACTAATAATAACATAGCTAAAAACAACTCCCACAGACGACCGCAAATATCGAAAAAAGAACTATTGGATCCATACTCCACGAATTACGACCAGCGACCGGGGAACTTGTTCGCCCAGTGGAAACAACGATTAAAAACAAAGTTAAAAACAAGAAAATTCTGTTATATTTAACCAGACATGTATCAATATCATTATATATATATATATATATATATATATATATATATATATATATATATATATATATATATATACGGTACGCGTTACGCGGTGCACGCTCCGACTACTGAGTCACATATGACTTTCGTATTGGGGTCCAAACCGTGTGAGCTGCAGAGATTTCTCCTCCGATACTGCTGATTGCAGGTTTGCTATATAAAAAAATGTGTATGTGAGTTAATTTGAAAATATTAGTTATTTAAAGATCTTTCTAGATTAAGCACTTGAAGTAAATTAGCAACAAGCGTTTATTTATGACGTAAGTCGATACTCTAGAAACCACCTATTTAGTTCCCTTGACAACTTGCTAGATGGTCGTCGAATTTGTCATTTAGACGTTAATTTACTCTCCTTATATTCAGGCAATGCGTGCTGGGCAGACAGGTACGCGCTGCGACTATTAGGTTAAATATGACTTTCTTATTGGTGTTCGAATCGTGTGACCGGCAGGGATTGTCTCCTCCCATACTGATGATGGCATATTTGGCATGAAACATATGTGTCTATGGGTTAATTAAAAAATATTATTCATAAATAATTATATATATATATATATATATATATATATATATATATATATATATATATATATATCGTTAAAGACGACAGAATTTCGTCTTTTGATGATCTTTTGTTTTAGTTTTTATTTCCGTGTGAGTTTTCCTATTTTTGGACCTAAGCTGCTGGAGAAAATAACTTCGTGTTGTTTATTTTTAAGCTGAGCGCTTTTGATCGTCGTCGATCATATTAATGGTAGAGATCACATAACTTCGGTTGCTATATTTAGATTGTAACTGTTTTCATTATTCTTTCTTATATTTATTTAATTTGAGAGTGTTTTTTAAGGATAGATCATCCAGCTCTAGTTGGTAACAGAGTGGGTTATTTAAAATATTAAATATATTAATGCCGGTATTAAATCCAATTTAATAAATGCTGGATTTGGGGGTTTTAATTCCAGGATTTTAAGTTTTTTCTGCAATTGATGTTGTAAATAATTTTAGTATTGTTTATCAGAGGTTTATTTCTGAACATGTTTATCTGTTGCTGCTGTGGGTTGTTATGTGGTTCTTAATTGCGCTAGTATTATGTAAGTGGTATGTTAGTCAACGGGAGAGGGTTGTTGTGGGATGACTAACTGTACTAAAATTATTGCGCTAGAGAAACTCTTCTACTTTTTATCTTCATTACTTTTCGTAATTTATATATGAGTATTGCGACATATTAAAAATACGTTCCCATTTTTTTAGCTATTGTTAACGCTATCCTAATCCCTAATCCTTAACCCAAATAAAACACTGAGCTGATGTCAAACTTAGAAGCCAAGTAAATAGGGACAGATTTTCATTTTAAAATAGTCGACGTGTATCCAGTTCATACTGGAATAAATTTCACCTCGTAATCTTCTGTCGAAATAGGTGTGATTTGATCTTTAGTTTGAAATAAAACTTTCATCGCTAAAAGAATTATCTGAGATGGGACCAAACATTTCAGTAAGGGAATATCTCTGTCGGTACGCTTGTTAGAGTTTGAAAGAGCTTTTTCAGATATTCTACGCGTCTCTACACGAGTATCTGTCACTTGATCGGCTTTTAAATAGCATTTTCAAATGTCTCACGCATCTCAAGCATCTGTCTGACTATCTGTCTGTTACGTTCCTGTTTGAAGTATAATTGTCAAATCTTTTTATTAGTCCCTGATTTGTCACGCTAAAATCTCAAATAACATTTTCAAATCTCGTATCCGTCTGTAGACGAGCTTCTGTCTAAACGTCAGTCTTTACGCTTAAATTCTAAATAGAATTTAAAATTGTGTCACGTATTTTTTTATAAACAAGTCTCTTTCCGTACATCGGTCTGTGATGGTTAAGTTTAAAATTGCATTTTCATCATTAAGTTGACGTATGTAAAGGATATTCGTTCTCGTCTATTTTCTAAAAAAAGAAAGTAATTAAAGTTGAATTGTATTGAAAGTATTGGGGATAGAATGCGTTTACTGCAATATTAAACGAAATGAGACAACGAGGAATGAAATTGACTAACATAGCAAAATAGAAAAAAAAACTCTAATAACATGAACGGAAAAAGATGTAAATGATGTATTGATCTAAGTCATTAACGCAGTCCCATTATACTTTCCCGCATAATAAAATGCTTATTTAAGGCGGTCCCCGCCTGACGCTTCACTAGGCATTCCTGCTCGCCAATTCATTACACCCGTATTTGATGAGTTTCTATAACTGATCTTTTTATCGTAAGATGCAAATAGATTAAGCCAGACGGAATTTGCTGGTAGTTTTACTTACGGTGATTTTAGGCTTCCGAGACGTCAGAGGTTTTACGAAAGACTAAAATCGATCTCGTATTCATAGAATAGATTGAAAAAATATTTTCACGATTTATGCAACACACGTATAGAACTCGCTTACAAAGCGAAAGAATGTCTGAAATTCTCACTGAGCTTACAAATGCAGTTCTGCCACCATTTTCAGACGTATATTTTCAAGAGTCTTTAAATGGCCAATTATTTATTTTGGAAAAGATATTGAATACACATCACTGCATATATAAAGTTAGGTATATATATAATATATATAAATGTCTTGATTTATTTTAAATAAAAACGTAACATACATATCATCACATACTCACACTACCAACAAAACTATAATCCACCTAGCGGAATGGATCGTATTCTCCTTATTGAAAACTGATAAATAATTGATACATTCACTCCTAAAATATATCTTCCTATAAATTGATTATAATAAATTAAACCACAATACTACCATACATTTCCACTAACTAACTCCTTATGCAAACTACATACAACACACTCCAAACAAAATAAAATAAAATAATATTATACTTTATATAAAGACAAGAACATTATTTTTTTAAATATACATAGGGCTTCATAACTCCACCAAACCTCCACCCACTAAATTAATATAAACCCAAAATGCACACCAACTAACTTTATATGTAAGCGGTAACAGTACCGCTTTCTAAACCTACTTTCAAAAACAGGACCCTCTTATAATACCGTAAGTTACACCTTATTTAACACTGACATAAAAGAACCTTGTAAACTAATAACTCTTCAACAACACCCAGCACTCTCACCCGAGAAAAAACAATCACGCAATCGCGACGAAGACTGAAACAGCTATTAAAATACATTATTTCTCTTTGCTATTATATAAGATATCCAATTAACCGATTAGCCACCTAGAAATACCAAACATAATAGACAATATTCCTCAAATGATATAATTGATCCGTGTGGGTATCTTAAGAAGGTACGAAATGAAAGAGACATCCTTTTAGTCGTGTGCACTCAAATTGATCAGCAGATGACAACAATTGAGGGGAAAGGGGGAATGCTATTATCGCGCCCGTTTTGAATGAAGATTACAACCTCCTAGGATTAAACTCTAGTATTGCATGTGTCGAGTTCTACCGAGGGTTTAAGGTCTCAACATAGAAAAGACAACCAAATAAATTCAAAAAATCTACCTACTGACAAGCGCAAAAATTCCCCCATATACAAATTGAATGTAAACAACTCTTCCTTAAACAAAAATACAGATCCTTTTTTAACCAAAAAAAATCAGCAAAACACCATTCCTCAATAACTTACAACAATCAGTCTTTTAAACACAGGGGATATCTTTTGTAGTGGAACATAAATAAAGGAACATAAATAAAGGAACATAAATAAAGGAACACTGGCAAAATCCACTCGGTAGACCGTTCTGAATTTTTTTATTTGGAATCGTCAATATGACGAATATGCTTGCGGTGACCAGCTGGATTTTACCCTATAATTAAAGATAACCTGAGTGATGAAACCCGGGTATTCTCGACATACACTATAATGTATAATGTCTAAATAAAATAATTTATATTAGCTCTTATAAAATCTACAATCGATATGATTATTTGTGTTTTAAACCAACTTGATTTTTAATTCAAAACATATTTGCATTTCCGAGTAGTTTTTTTTTCAAAGTTTTACATTCTTGAAAGTTGCTTTCAAAAGAACGTTTTTCCAATTTTAACACTCTATCGCCGCCACGTGCTATTAAATTTAAATATATAAGAAGATGTTTTTACATAGTTTAAATAACATCGTAAAGAGGGAGATGACAGTGGTTAAATGGACTGTCGACCTGGTTGTACCAAGTTCGAATCCAGTCGATTCCATAATACCACTTTCACTTAGGAATATTGGCAACCATGACGTGGTGCCTCCGGCAAGAATTCCGACAACAGAATCAAAGTTGTACTATTCTGATTTATACGAACGGACGCTTTAATAAAACCACGAAGAAAGGACCCTTACTAATTATAAAAATGAAATAAAAATAAATTAAATTTTGTTGTGAGGCACTTGTTCTCTGAAGATGATATGTTATGATTCTAAATGAATAAGATAAAAATAGTAAAGATAAAAAAAGTAAATAATTTTAAATAAAAAAATATTTGCATAGTTTTTGGAGGCATTTTGTCTGTTTTTCTTTTCACATTTTACATTTTTTAACTTGGTTCACTTCAAACAAGTCAAGTTGCCAATTTAGACGTAAGGGGGTGCTGAGAATTAAGGTGAAAGTTTGGGGGGGGGCATCTCAAATTGGGAGCTATGCAGCGAGATGCTTGTTCACATTAGTTTTAAATTTCTTTCGGTACTTTTGAAGAAACATTGAGCAGGGAGGGAGTTCTAAAGGCTGGCAGCTCGAGGAAAGAAGCTATTGAAGTATAAGGCTCTCCGGCACAGTGAATGGATGAGATTAAGCTGATTGTCGAGTATATTTACGGTGAGTAGACACCAGAGCAGCAAGTTCATCGAAGCACATTCCATTGAAGTACATGTAAAACAAGCACAAAGATGTAACACTGCGTCGATTGAAAATGGGCTGGAGTTTGGTGGATAGTGAGGGACCTATTAGATTAGATATTCTTTTATTTTAGCTTGTTTAATAGGGAGAGACTGGTGGATGGTGCACCAGCCCAGATGTGGCAACAATACTTAATGCATTGGCGGGTGGTGCCTTTGTAGAGTCATAAAATACTGTCAGGTGTGAGGAGTTTTCTAGCACGGTAGAGGGATCCCATTTTCTTTGCAGCAGCCTAGGCAATTTCTTCTATGTATTTGTCTCAATTTTTGTTACCTGTGAATGTCAGGCAGAGGAGTTCTAACGTTGGACTCTCTAGTTGAGTGTTATTTGCCATGGCAATCGGTTGTTTGGATGAGCAGCCATCTAGGACAACCTGGATCTTTTTTTGGATCTCACAACGAGTTTATCAAAGTCTTAAATACAAAAAATATAGGGAATACATTGAGAAGTTTGTCAGATTAAAAAAAAGTTAGTTCTACATTTAAAAGAAGATCAGGAGTCTCCGCTACCCCCCCCCCCCCCAAAAAAAATAACTTTACCTTTTTAGTCGGTTAAGCGATGTTAAAATCGGAAGCAGTAACTGTATCGGAGTCAGGAATTTTGAAATAAATGGGTAAATGCATCAGAATCGGGAAAACATCAAAATTAACCCATCACTAATATATATATATATATATATATATATATATATATATATCATACAGAAATAATATGTTATACATGTGTCTTTATTTATTCTATTTCATAAACTGTGAGACGACCTGAAAGGAATTGTAGAAAATGTGAGCCAATTAGCCTAATGAATTAGGATTAAACGTAATAAGTCGATATGTAACCCCAAAATGGAGCGGAAAGAAGTGAAAAAAATTAGATCAGCAAAAAACGAAACCACTATTAAATGCTGACTTGTTTGACAAATTCCTACAACATTCAACCATATTATTTGTAAGAAATCAGCATAATAATTGAAGATACGTTTTGAGATGAAGAAAGGAAGCAGACTAATCATGACATAATAGCAATCATTTTGAACTGTTCTATATGTTAACAAAACATTAGTCTTTATGTTAAATCAAGTAAAAATAGCAATTAATAATGTCTTAGATTGATGTTTCATCTAAACAAAATGTAATCCTAAGGCTACACTCAGACTAAATTACAAGTTGATCTGATGCGTTGTAAATAAAGTGAATTATCGAGATGAACATTTGTAAACTAATTTATGTAAAATAAGATAATGTATAAAACAAGTTATTCCGTCGACACCAATACTTAAGCAAAGAAATCACAAAGAGTTTTAGAAGGCAGCTTTTTATGCCTACCACTGCCCGCCAGTGTACCGCACTGCTCGACACAGCCCGCCCCAAATGTGTCTAAATAAGAGTAAGCAATAGATTAAATATCATACCAAAAGTTAAAAGAAACAAGAGATTTATAGAAATAATCTTTTAAATTAATATGAAAAATTATATTAAAAAACGATGAAATTACCATAAACAAATAATCAGAAACTCAAGGTTTTTCGAAATATTTTTTATCAAATTTAATTTATACAAACATCTAAAAAGATATTTAAAACATCTAAAAAATGATATTTAATATAAAACTGGTTATCTAATAGATATTTACATTTTTAGTCTTGATTAAAGTACAATTCGTTTTGTACTGAGAAGATTTTATCATCAATAGAAATTACTGAAGCGTGAAATGTAAAAAATATAAACAATAGAAAGCCTACAAATGAACGATTATTCCCAATGGTATAAGAGAGCGTTATTTTTACGGCCACATCCACTTCCCAAACGATCACCCATCTTAGTAATGACATGCTGAACACTGCTTAACTCTTCGAAAAGAATCGGTGTTTCAACGTTACGATAAACAATAGAGCCGTTGAGTCACTCATTGATCTCGGGTTAATTTATTCGAATTAGTAAAAAGAGAATTTTAAAAGTAAGTTCAATATGAAAAAATAAAAAGACGAAATTAAGAATTATCATCTTTTTGCAGGTCATATATTTTTCTCTTTTTTTCTCTCTTTTCGCTCTTTTGCTCTGCAAGTACGGGTTAAATATTAGTGCGCTGTTTTGTTTATAATAGACTATGGCAATGGTTTAATTATTTCTTTTCATTATTATATTTGACTGCTAAAACAGAGAAAGAGATAAATATATAGAGAAAGAGGACGTGGAAGCGATAGTAATAAACGACGGTTAGAATGACAGCATGGTATGACTAACATACAATGGGAGAGGGTAAAAGTGAAAGAAAGTTAGTAAGAGATGGATCACTTGTTGAGTTAATTGCAAATTACGGCTAATAAAAACAAGTAAAATATTAGGTTTTTCAAAAATAACAAAATATCAGAATTGACGTATAGTTTAACTTTTACGTTTTGTGATGAAAATATACTGAGAAGAAGCCGTATGTAAACTAACGTTTATTAGCTCATCGTTGTATAAAAAATACATATAATCGTAAGGATGACAAAAGTAATTGTAAACAAAATGAAAATGATAACGTGAAAATAACAAATTAAATAATTTTTCATCAACATATATATATATATGTGTGTGTGTGTGTTTTAGTATTTCATGTATCCACATTAAATTTTATAAGGAGATATCATTTTCTATGTATCAATTTTCAGTATATACTTCAAAAATGCTCGATACATAAGTAGAGCTAGGTAGTAAGCTATGAAAATATATTTATGGAAATTAAGCTATACAGAGGCTCCCGCGTTTCATGCCCCGGGGGAATCTTCAGGCTAAAATGCATGGAGTTATTTTTGCCAGGTGTTTTTTATATACACGGCAAGCTGGTTATCCTATCATATTCTTTTGTTGTTCTCTCAGCCAATCGTTCGGCTTCCCGCGAACAAAGGTATTGTTAGTGTTACTTCCTATATCCTGTTCTATTGTTCTGTTTGCTATAGATTGGCCTATATCATGTTTCCTTTGTTGTGTCAATATAATGGGTGAATTTATTTTAACACGTGGTTCCTTGTATTTCTATTTTAGGCTTTAATTTTTTGTTTCGTTTTGGGTTTTTTACTTATTTGTTTATTTATTTATTTATTTATCGTTAGCCTAGGGTAAATTTATTTCTGTGTAAGCAGCTGTTTGCTATCTCACTTAAACAGTTTAATAGATTTCGGGAATCTTTAAAGTTTAGGATCTCAAAATTTTCATTCAGGCATATTCTACACGGGTCGTCTAAATTTCTACATGTACTGGCCCGTCGTATTATTTTCCATTCAATTATTGGTGAGCGTCCATTTTTTTTAGCTCCCAATAGTGGTTTGCTAGTGCTGTTTTAATTCGACATTCTCTGTTTTTAAATGTGCTTTTGTGGTCATAATATCTGGTTTTAAAATCTAGGGAGGTCATACCCACGTAGTACTTTTTGTTATTCGGTCTACGTATATAAAAAAAACACCCGGCAAAAATAACTCCATGCATTTTAACCTTAATATTCCCACCGTGGATGTAATGCGGGGGCCTCTGTGTAGCTTAATTGCCATAAATATATTTTCATAGCTTACTATATATATATGTTATTTTATTTTTATTTTATTCTTGCTCTGCTTATTACATTGAGCTCTCGTATCCGGATTTCCTTCTGGAATTTATGTGGGGGTGTATGTGTGTTTGAAAATTTCAAACACAATGGAATAATGGTATATGGAATTCTAGATAAGCATGTCAACAGACTAGTAAAAATAAGACACAAACATATCATTAAACCAGAACTTCGATATTTCGGTCGATTTATACGATTCATATTTACACCAAATGTGTATGCTCGTACAATCGACCGAGATAACTTGGTTCTGATTTAGTGAACTTTTGTGTTTTAATTTTTAATAGTTTGTTGTTTGCTAACCCACTATTCCACACACACACATTCCTTATATATATATATATATATATATATATATATATATATATATATATATATATATATATATATATATATACTAACAAATATATGCTCCCACCGGTTGTATATTTTTGCTAGGATAGAAATATGAAATGATGGTTAACGAAAGAAGGTAATATTTGGGAGGGTCGCTTCAATAAAGAGAGAAGGTTGGGATGATACCTTGGCGCCAGAAAAGATATTACATTACCCCCTACTAAAGGGAGAATGTAAGGATTATCCCCTCTTAAGATAAGGAAGAGGTAATTTCTAGGGGGACGGTCTTATAACAACAAAACCGGTAGCACACTACACACCCGTGTTAAAAAATAATACAATAATATATTAATTTATTTGTTTTCATCCGTTCAACTATCGTTTGATCTTTTAGTTAAAATTAAAGTGTAGTATCTATTCTCAGCATCCCAGTTAACTTAGATGTTTTACTATTGACGAAAATATTGCGTATATCTTAGAAAATATGATAATTAAAGATTATAACTATGTAGCATAGAATATTAATTTATTAGAACCTGTTTATAAAATGAACATGGAAATCATGAAGATCTGAATAGGTTTGAGGGTATTAGCATGTACTATATATACGGTATTGCAAAAGTTTATGTTGTATCATACAATTTGATTAACTCAACCTGCTTTTATGTTAATATAGTTAGGATAGATGAAAACATATTTCGCATATATTCAATTATCTCTCTCTCTCTCTCTCTCTATATATATATATATATAGTACATGTATTATATTAATTTCTGTAGATAATAATTCGTTGAAACTCCAGTGTTTATAAAAGTGCTCAATAACAAGTAGAGTTGTTCTTAAATAATATTTTTATAGTTTAATTGCTATAAATATATTTTCATAATTACTATATATATATATAGAGAGATAGATAGACAGATAGAGAGAGAGAGAGAGAGAGAAAGAAGGAAAGAAAGAAAGAAAGAAAAGAGGATAGTGCAGTATTAGTGCAGTGCCAACGAGAGAAAAGTATATATGTAAAGGAGTAAAGCTACCAACATTTGTAAAATGTTTTTCAACATTTATTTATTATTTTGCAATTTATCATTTTATAATTTTATATAACGCGTTTCAAGCGGTGAATCACTCTCATCAGATATGTAAATCCATTTGAAGAAATGTCTCTCGATTTGAAAGAGTGTTGTTTTATTTGAGGAAATGTGTTATTGTTTGGCGCTGTTGCGCATGTATGGGTTTGCGGAGGGGGGATGTATGTGTTTTGATACTATGATTTTTTTTAAAAATAATTTTCTGCTTCTCTTGGTCAAAGTCCTGTGTGTTTATTAAGTACGTGTGATTTTGACCTTTATTTTATCGGTCATCTTGAAGTGTTGGATTTTCTTTTGAAATGTATTTTTATTGCCCTGTCGCCGAATTGGCTGTTGTGCCCGTGTGTGTGCGTGGGGGGGGGGCGTGCGTGCGGTTAGTTCTGAATCTTGTACATAGGTGACATAAATACACACCTCCACACACACATATACATATATGTGCGTACACACACAGGCGTATAGTTAGATAGTGGATAGAGAGAGGTAGAAGAAGGTTGATAGAAGTGCGGTCCGTACGGTGTGTAGTTTGAGTTACGGACCGCACTTCTATCAACCTTTCTCTACCTCTCTCTATCCATATATCCAACCATACGCCTGTGTGTCTGTGCACATGTATATATGTGTGTGTGTGAGTGTGTATGTATGTCTCTCACCTATGTACAATATTCAGAACAAACCGCACACACACACACACACTGGCACAACAGTCAATTCGGCGACAGGGCAATAAAAAATAATACATTTCAAAAGAAAATCCAATATATATATATATATATATATATATATATATATATATATATATATATATATATGAAAATATATTTATGACAATTAAGCTACACGGAGGCTTTTGCGTTTTATCCCCGTATGAATCGTTAGGGTAAGTGCTTAAATTGCCATAAATATATTTTCATAACTTACTACCTAGCTCTCCTCACCAACTGATAATTGTTGAGTAAATACTGAAAATCTACACATAATATATTATATCTCCTTATAATGTTATATGTGGATACATGAAATAATATATATATATATATATATATATATATATATATATATATATATATATATATATATTGATCGACTACTCTTTGGCCATGTGCCCTAGGTTTTAAATCACCTCACGTTATGTGTTTATAAATCTATAAATCTATTAGTCAAAATAATTCAATTCATTTAAGTACCTAGGAAACAACGGCGTAAACAAGACACACAGGATCATCAGTAATCGTATATAAATACGGAGAACACATCCGCGTAAATAAACAATAAGACCATGAGAAGGCGGATGAACACAGCGTAATACAAGTCAAATTAGACAGTAAAGAATGGAAATACGTAATGCCTACTAATTAAAATGTGAAAACAAAACATTTGTCACTTAATTAAACCTGCCGTTATACCTAGTCTATAATGCAGTTATTGTCATCGTTAGCCGCAAGAAATGCGTTTGGTGAATGAAGTCCGAACGGATAACACATACTCACAGAATAGAATAACTCCAGATAACTAATAAAATTGCAAATTATAATACTGATCATGATATCTGTTTTAAAATTCTAAATTGCTATTATGATACATGCAATAGAAAGGCTATTTTTAACGCAAACAGACATTTTCTATTTCACATGTGCAAAAGTTTCTCACTTTTGCACATGTGAAATAGAAAATGTCTGTTTGCGTTAAAAATAGCCGACTTTCCTTTTTACTAATTTAAAATGCGGTTATTTTTTTTTATTTACCAATTAAGCTGAATGGTAGTAAATAGGATTTAACTCGGTTAACCGTTAAAAAATATAGTAAATAAAGTAAAAGAGACATGAGTTTGTCCGTGAAAAATAAGAAGTAAATTATTACATTGATTTTTAAGATTGATATATCAGTTATGTAGCATTTTCAAGAAGTGAACAACTACATGGTAACTAAATCGGTTGTTTTAATTTCATTCACATTTTACTTGCATGTTATTTAATAGTATATTTTCATGTGTTTAAGGCTTAACTATTGGAGATGAAAATAATTTTTATTTTAGCATAGAACAATCTCTTTTTCCACAGATGTATTGCTATCTATATAGTCATACGTTTGTATTACATAGCTATCCATATAATCATACGTTTTATTACATTGCTATCTATATAATAATACGTTTGTAATACACTGCTATCAATATAATAATATGTTTGTATTACATTGCTATCTATATAGCCATACGCTTATCACAATGCTATTTATATAATAATTTTGTATCACACTACTATATATATATAATTATACGTTTGTCTTAGCCTGATACCTGTATAACTATACGTTTGTATAACACAGCTATCTATATAATAATATGTTCGTTCTTGGCTACTATCTATATAGTCATACGGTTTATTACATTGCTAGCTATATTATAATACGTGTGTATAAAACAGCTATCTATATAGTATTACATTTGTATAAAACAGCTATCTATATAGTATTACACTGCTATCTATATCATCATACGTTCTATTACATTGCTAGCTATATAATAATACGTTCTATTACACTGCAATCTATATAACCATACGTTTGTACTACACTGCTATCTATATTATAATAAGTTAGTATTACACTGATATCTACATAGTCATAGGTTTTATTACATCGCAAGCTATATAATGATACGTTTTTTATTACACTGCTCTCTATATTGTCATCCGTTTTATTACATTTCTCTCTAAATCACCATCCGTTTTATTACATTGCTTTCTATATAATAAAACGTTTGTATTACACTGCTATCTATATAATAATATGTTTGTATTACATTACTTTCGTTTTAATCGTATGTTTATTACATTGATATCTATATAACCATACGTTTGTATTACATTGCTATTTATATGATAATACGTTTGCATTACATAACTATCTATATCATAATAGTTTGTCTTACATTGCTTTTGTTTTAATTGTACATTTATTACATTGCTATCTACATAATAATACGTTTGTATTACATTGCTATCTATATAATAATAATAATACGTTTGTATTGCATTGCTATCTATATAATAAAACGTTTGTATTACATTGCTATCTATATGTTAATACGTTTGTAATATACTGCTCTATATATATAGTCAGTCGTTTTATTACACTGCTATCTATATAATAAATAGTTTGTATTGCATTGCTGTCTATATAATGAAACATTAGCATTGCACTGCTACATATATAATAATATGTTTGCATTATATTTTTATTTATATAATAAAATGTTTTCATTACACTGCTATCTAAATAATAAAACGTTTGCATTACGTTGCTATCTGTATAATACGTTGGTATTACATTTTGATTTATATAATAAAATGTTTTCATTACATTGCTATCTATATATTAATACGTTTGTATTACATTGCTATCAATATACTAAAACGTTTGCATTACACTGCTATCTATATAATACGTTTGTATGACATTGCTATCTATTTAATAACACGTTTTATTACACTGCGATTTATATAGTTATACGGTTGTAAATGCGTTTACGCAAAAGGTATAATATTCTATTACAAAAATGGAATCGTTTGATCGCAAAAAGATGAAATGCAAAAAGTAATTGCTAATTACGTAGTTTAGCTTTGTTGAGAAAGATTTCATTATTACGATTTTTAAATGAATTGTTCAAAAATCTTAAATGAGGTCCGAAACATAATTGTCGAAGTTCCTTTGAATTTAGCCAAAGGGACTGCGACAATTATGTAATTGTCACAAGTATAAAGATAGATAACAAAGCCATTGTTATAAAACTTTTATATATCTCTGTATAAGTTTGTCTCTCCCGGGTGTGCCTGACTTAAACATTAATAGTGTTATTATTTTATACATAAATCGATTCATGTATTATTTATTAAAATAAAAAATGCAATAGCGGAAAATAAAACAAAATCTTAAACATTCTATTTTAATATTATCTTACAATTACGAAATAAAATCAATCACCATGCATTACTTTTTTCGTACAAAATCAGCCGTTTAAATCTTTTCTTTATAATTAAACAAATAGAATGCATGACTAGGTGACTCTTCGAAATTTGAAAAGAATTTGAAAGCATTGAATCCGTCGGATAGATGGATATTTGAACTAGATTTCAATTTTTGTAGCAAATTCTCATTAATTAAAGATGTTAATTTATATACAATAATTTGATATATAGAGATTAAAACAGCATACCTTAAACAAGATTAGTAAGAGTTCACAAATGAATAGTAAAATAAAAAAGTACAGTACAAAGACTCTCTGACAATGCCGGGTAAGGAAGCGATTTATTAGTACATTTTTGGAATTCTTTTAAACCCGGTCTAATACTTTTCACTCGTCAAAACGATTACGGTACATCATTTGCAGAACTAATGAAACCAGTATTGGAATTTTTATATGATTTGATCGAACCAGACACTTAACATGAGGCAGCGTCAATAGCAATTCTTTTTCACATAGATATGTAGGTATACAAAAGGGAAGAAATATTAAATTTCAGCACATTCCTCGACATTATCCGCCAACATTTGAATAATTTAAACATTTCTTTGAATTTAAACTGTGCACGTTTTCAACAGATCTTTAATCGATCTGTTGTCAGCATGCTAATTTCTATAATCATGACTTATCAGGTTAATATTATTATTATTTATCCATTGCTTTTGTGGGATAGGGTATTCAGTTAATTGCACATTGGTTTCCCCACTCATTCTGCATGGATCTTGTCCTGTGCTAATATTTTGACAATATACTGAATTGATTTAAAAAGCAACAAATTCAGCTATTGATTCCGCTAGCAGACGCAATGTTTTCCCACCTTTTGAACAAATGAAAAACACGTTTCCGCTTGTTTCAATATTCGCATATTCGCACCAAAAGTCAACGAAACAGCTGGCTATAATCTTGTCATGTCAACACATTTTCTTCCAATAATTAAGCGATAATTTATTCTGTGTTCGTAATATTTATTTTAGAGTTGAGCGGCTTAGGAAACATCTCCATCAATGTGTACTTATTGAAATTATCCCTTAATGATTTTGTTCGTGTATATGTCACAAACATTCATGCTCGAATACTCCACGCCAGGTTACTGCGGTTTTGTTTCATTTTCCAATGCAAATTTAAAGCATAAATGTTGTAAATATTTCCATATCTATTTTCTACGTGCGTATTTAGGCCGATTGACCGAGAATGTTCATGCAGAAAAGAAAACACTTTAATAAAGCTATAGAGAGAAGAAAAATTTAGCGGAACTCGTTTATTTATGATAGATTTGTTTTTCGGCTCTGAAAGACACATTTTCCCCTAAAGAATTTTCATAGCGACTTAATGTGTCCAACACAACAGTTCATAGACAGATTCCGGATATTTAGACAGTGTTTTTCGTCCTTAATTAACAGTAGGCCAAGTTATATTTTACTTCTGAATTTACTAAAAAAGAATTATATGCTATTTTCTTTGAATAGCCTTTTATAACTATACTCTCAGTATACCCTTCGATCAGTCTAAGTTTAGGAAAAAATAATCTAATTAATTGCAGCAGATATTAAATATCGTAAACAAACTAGAACTATGCAAAACACGGAGAAGCATAATATTAGGACACAGATGGTTATTGTTGTGGGTGAACCTACCTACCCTTTAGTAACAACCTGCTACCATAAATACCGGCTTTTGCCGGGAGAACATTTTCGGGAAGATATTGGAAACATCGAATACAGTCAAATTTGGGACGAGTCTGCCTTACAAGAAATAACCAGTTTAAATAATTACTGGACGGAAAAAAGTAAGACAGATTTTACTATTTGTTTTCTTCGTATTTCAATACGGGATTTCACATCGTGCAACAGATGAAATTGGAATACCATGTGCTTATAAAACTGAAAGGTTTGAAAAAAAGAAACTCCATACTACAGAAACCTTTTTTCGTGTCTGATATAGTCAAACGTATTTTGCGAACAGACGTGTCACTGTAAAATCGCATAGTCGGAAAAATAATATCTGACAAGTAAAACCAAGTTACTTACTTGAATAACTAGTCATTTTTTTATATAGCGGTAAAAGCCATTACTTGCTATTTTGCATTTTCAGCCTACACTGAAAGGCAAACGGACTTATTGGAAAAAAAAGAGTTCCAGATGCGAACAAAAATACAAATAATTTGTTAAATTAATTACTCAAAAAACTTTGAAAAAAAAGATTAGCAAGTGCCGGTCGAATTCGAGACCCGAATAACGCAGTGATGAGAAGGGGTTGAGTTTGTTATTGAACAGTAAACATTTGAAAAGAAAAAATAGTGAAGGACTATTTGTGACTTTAATTCTTTTTCAAGAAGTATTTTTTTTAGAAGTAGTGAATGACTATTTTACGTTGTTTTTAGTGCTTTTCAAGAAAGTATTTCTTTAATCATGGAAGATTTCTCGAAACAGATATTGGAGATGATTAAATTTCAATCAGAACAACAGCTTGCTCTACAGAAGGCAAACGATGAAAAACATCTTTCTTTACAGAAGGAGTTTCAGTCTCAACAGAAGGAATTTCAGTCGCAGCAAATGAGTTTGTTGAAATATTTTGAAGAAAAGAATTTAGCACAAAAGCAAGAAGATAGAAACATTGATTGGGATAAAATATTTACAATTAGAGCAACAGACTCAATCAGAGAGAAAATTTGAATAGCTGGCACAAATATAAATTTTTAAAAAGATAAATACGACGAATGACGATAGCGACGCGTTCAACCAAAATGCAATATGGTCAGCTATAGAAACCTTCAACTATGTGCCTGAAGAGGACCTAAACTTCGAATCATGGTACCGTCGATATCAGGATTTTTTCGACATTGATTGTAGCACATGGTCGGAAAAGAAAAAGGTTCGTTTAGTTCTTCGTAGACTAGGTACCGCAGAGCATACACAATTTGTCGATTATATTCTGCCGAAGAAAACGGGCGAACTATCTTTCAATGAAACCATTAAAATGTTAATGGAACTATATTGTCCTAAAACAAGTGTATTCCACAAAAGGTGGAAATGCATGAACCTAACGCGAAAAGAAAGCCAGGATTACTTCACGTTTGCTTCGATCGTCAATAAACATTGTGACGACTTTAAGTTATCATCCTTGACAGCGGACAATTTCAAAGTATTAATATTTGTTCAAGGGCTCGTCTCGCAAAACGATGCAGAGTTAAGAAGACGTGCAATAAGCAAACTAGAAACCGAGTCAAATTTAACATTGCAACAACTGGCCGAAAGCTGTCAACGACATATTTCCGAGAAAAAGGAAGCTAAAGAAATAGAGGAAGCAGCAATTTCTAATATTAAAAATGTTCGTCGTTTTTCAAAAAAATCATACTCTTCGAAGGAAAAATTCAGGAAGGATTTGCCTCAAAGGTCGGATAAAAAATTGCCAAACCACCCTTGTTGGGGTTGCGGGTACCTACATTGGTACCAGAAGTGTCCTTTTAAACGAAAAAATTGTGACAAATGCCATAAAATGGGACACAAAACCTCACATTGCAGAAGTAACACTAGAAAAAAAGTTACATAAAACAACTAGAATTGATGGTGGCAACCTAAACATACGAAAGTATGTTACGGTAAAAATGAACAATCAAGATGTTAAACTACAGCTTGATTCAGAGTCTGACCTATCAATTATTAATATTAATACCTGGAAAAAGATCGGCAGACCGACTATGCTACGCACAGATAAAGTGGCTCGATCAGTAACCGGAGAGAAAATAAACTTTGAAGTGGAATTCATTTCAAAAGTGACACTAAAAAATAAGACATTAAAATTACGCATGTTCGTAATGAAAAATACAGGAAACTTGTTCGGTACAGATTGGATTCAGCAATTCAAGCTCTGGGATTCGCCGATAAGCGCCTATTGTCAACGAATAGAGAACCTTTCGGCTGTTGCAGAAAAATTGATGAAGGATTTGAAAGAGTCATTCCCCAAGATGTTTTCTAATGAATTAGGACGCTGTACTAAAATGAAGGCGAGTTTTGAACTCATTGAAAATAAGAATCCCGTTTTTAAGAGAAAACGAAGTGTGCCATTTGCCTCGCTTGAAAAAATTAATGCAGAAATAGACCGGTTGGTGGAGAAAGGTATTTTAACACCAGTTGACTACTCGGAATGGGCGGCCCCAACCGTCTACGTGAAGAAAAAATCTGGAAAGATAAGAGTGTGTGCCGATTTCTCAACCGGTTTAAACGATGCGCTGAAAGATCATCACTATCCTCTGTCGACTCCAGAAAAGGTTTTCACAAAATTAAACGGTGGAAAACTGTTCTCAAAAATTGACTTGAGTGAAGCCTGTCTGCAAATACCTGTAGAGGAAGATAGCTCTAAGCTTCTCTGTAATTCGACACACAGGGGACTACTAAAGTTCAATCGTCTCCCTTTTGGAATTAAAGTGGCCCCGTCGATTTTTCAGCAAGTAATCGACACGATGTTGAGCGGGATCGATTTTTCGATCGGCTACCTTGACGATATCTTAATGAAAAGTACGAACGTCGGGGAGCACCGTGAGCACGTAAACATATTATCCGAAAGGATAAGCGATTTTGGTTTTACACTCAAGGATTCAAAATGTGAATTCTTTCTAGAAGAGATCAAATACTTGGGACATGTCATTGATAAGAATGGAAGACGCCCCGACCCAGAAAGATCTATAGCCATCAATATGCCGAACCGAACAACGTTACCCAACTACAAAGCTTCCTGGGTTTCGCAAACTATTACGAAAAATTCATTCCCAGTATGCACAAATGGCGAGCCCCTTTAAATGAGTTACTTAAGAAAGATAGTAAATGGGAATGGTCCGCCGACTGTCAATCTGCATTTGACAACCTAAAAACGAAGTTAACTTCAGAATTATTTATTACTCATTTTAATCTAGAGCTAAAAACTATTGTTGTAAGTGACGCCAGCTCCTACGGCGTTGGGGCGTACATTTTGCATAAAATGCCGGATGGCTCGATAGAAACCCATCGCGCACGCTTCAAGAACTTTACTTCCTGCAGAGAAAAATTACTCGCACATTGAAAAAGAAGCGTTGGGTATTGTGTTCGCAATGACCAAATTTCACAGGTATCTACACGGCCGTCGTTTTATCCTACAAACAGGCCATAAGCTACTTATCACCATCTTTGGATCAAAAAAGGTTTGCCAACTTACACAGCAAACCGCCTACAAAGATGGGGTACAATTCTGTTAAATTATGACTTTGAGATGGAATTTTTACCGTCAAAAAGACTAGGACACGCAGATGGTTTATCGCGGCTAATCCCAAAGTACACGGAACCGCTCGAGGATACAGTTATAGCATCACTTTGGTCTGAATATGACTATAGTAAAGTACTGTGTAACACAATAAAAGAGCTGCCAGTCACACTTGGCGATATACAAAAAGAGGCAAGAGAAGATAATTTTATTATCGAAATTAAAAATAAATTATAAACAGACGATGAGCAAACGGCAGAAGCTTTTTCAGTCTGTTGCGACACATTATTATACCGGGAGCGTGTAGTAATCCCAGCTATGCTAAAAATAATCCTGAAGGATTTCCATAGGGGGCATCCTGGAGCGACACGCATGAAGAGCCTAATGAGATCTTATGTGTATTGGAAAAACATGGACAGGGACATAGAGACGAAGGTGAAGGCCTGTGCGGGCTGCGCGTCGGCAGCGAAAGCACTACATATTCAGTACTGTCCATGGCCAAAGGCAGAGCAACCATGGTCCCGGATTCACATAGATGTCGCGGGGCCATTGGAAGGTTTCTACTATTTAATTATAGTCGACAGCTACTCAAAATGGTCAGAAGTTGTTAGATGTAAAAACCCAACAACGGATGTCACGATATGCGTGTTGCATGAACTGTTTGCCCGATTCGGAGTGGTAGACATTGTTGTATCGGACAACGGTACACTATTTACTTCACGAGAGTTCAAAGAATTTTGTGAAGACTTTCAAATTAAACATATCACCACTCCGACTTACCATCCGAGGTCAAACGGACAAGCAGAAAAATTCGTTGATACCTTGAGGAGAGCGTTGAAAAAATCGACGGGCACGCCGAGAGAAAAGGCACTCCAGCAGTTCCTTCAGGTGTATAGAATTACACCCAACGAGAACACACCAGCCCAGGTACCACCGGCAGAAGTAATGTTTGGAAGAAAAATAAAGTCGGTATTCGAGAAACTTTTACCAAAACAGGCGAAACCGACCAACATTACGGCACCAAAGAAGAGGTACGAGCATGGAGAGAAGGTGTTCTTCCAGGAACACCATGGAAACAAAACCGTGTGGGAAGTGGGAAATGTACAAAAAAGATTGGGGCGGATGGTGTACATTGTAGAGGGTCCTAGAGGCACCTGTAAAATGCGTGGTCGCATGTTGGACGACCAAGGATCATCGGATCAGAGTAAGACCATCATGGAAGATCTATACGACGCATTTGAGCTGCTAACATCAAAAACGCCTCCGGAACAAAGACGTTCATCAAGAAAACGTAAATTAACCAGGAGTTTCGAGGTGAATCCTCGGAAAAAGATATGCCTTGAGATTCCGGGGGGAATGCGTTTCGGAAGGGGGGTGTTGTGGGTGAACCTACTTACCCTTTAGTAATAACTAAATGGTAGCAACCTGCTACCATAAATACCGGCTTTTGCCGGGATAACATTTGTAGTACATTTAGGCACTAGCACTGCCAACACTGTCTTGTGTATAATTTCCCGGTACCCCTGAACGGGTCCATAACAGTTATTAATTTGTAATCCGACTATATTATGTGTTTAAATTTTAGTAAAGTGAGCAACTTACAGCATTGCAACCGAATGTATCCTTGTTTTAGTTCAACTTGGAAGTTAATGCGTCCGTGAATATCTTTTAAAAACTCTCACGGTTAGTAACGACTTTAATCGCTAAGCGTATTTGTGATACGTATTAAGATAGCTAAAATCTCCGCCACGATCAACATTGTAGTAGACAATAGGAAAATCTGCGAAATCTAGCTCTGAATGATTTTTAATAAACACTGAAAGCAAACACACGTGACATCTTTATTCACTAGATTCTTTCGATCTGACAAGATGTGACGTCTACACAGTCACAATATTTGCACAAGAGGACTCGAAAAGAATTACTCCGTCGGACAAACCGCTATATGATTTAAAACAAAGTATAATAATTAGAAAGGCACATTGAGCAACGAATAACCGATTTCAAACATTACTATCGAAACATTACTGGGTGTTCTGAGAAGACGCACGCTCGCCAATAAACGAGTAGAAAATATATTCTGATTTCAATAATTAAATCTTTGTTACAAGAATTATGTTATGATTGCCAACGCTGTCATAGAAGATATTTCTAGGATTGATATAAAGCCGAATTATATTCACATTTTCTCTCTCTAAACAAAACTGTTAATTTTCACGGATTTCTTAAATAGCATGCAAAATACACATAGATAATAAACAACAATTATATTACATCAATGTACTTCATCATCACACTTTTTACTTCTGATTTTGTTCAACGTGACTTAGTTTTTTCCGCAAAATGCGTTTTGTACGGTTCTTTTATGTTGAAACAAAAATATTTGTAAACTTCATCGTACGAACATTTTGTTGCTTCATTTTATTTCTTTTATCCGGATTATTCAGAGGAGACATCATTTAAAATAGCATTTTAGAGGAGTTACCAATGCTAAAAGTGTTTCAGAATGCTACTCGGTATCAGCCAGTAGGTCTTCTATTTAACCGTTTAACAAGTTTGCTACTCAACCACATTCAGTCATGTCTATAAATGAGGGCATAAATTATAGATGCCTTCTAGATGTTGCATTCAATATGAAATGGTGGTCGTTATTAAATCAAGCGTTCTTTGTGATCCGAAGGAAATTCTGTGACAAACAGCAGCAGCACCATCGTTGCTTTGATACTTTATTGCAAAGAATTATAGATTCTAAAAGTTGTTCGAAATATTTGATGGTATAGAAATCGATTGTTAATGGATATTAACTTTTAGAAACTATGCTGAGTTACGACCTCAACGTATTTTTGAAGATCCTGATTGAAACTATTAACACTGACTATTCGCGGTAAACTTCTCTCAAACTTCACCGCGACTAGTAAAAACTGATAGTGTTTTTCTTCTGCTTTTAACATCTTATTTACTTATTAGATTTAACTGTGCCTTTAACGTTTTACTATTTTATTCTATTCACAATAATGTTATGAACTATTTTTATTAATCTCCATATTTTATAATGTAAAACTATTTCAGAAAATGTTCCCCACAACACTTACTATGTACATGAACATTGTTTTTTATAATTAATGTTCGTTGAGAAACGGTATACGTCATGTCATTTCCCTTATTCTGTTTGTTTTCCCCCCATATATGTATGTATGAAGGCATGTATGTATGTTTCCATGTATATTTCATCTACAATTGTTTCTTTCCCGGAACAGGCACATGATCACAGCTTGTCATGATCTCGATGCTCTAAAGTGTGCTTGTCAACTGGTGGCCTTAAACAGCACACGAGGATACACAATGATGCAAATTTCATACCTTCTGGCGAGACCCAGGTCAATGATCAACATGAGTGCCAGGTCTACCCAAGAATACGTAATTCGTTGGCGGGATCGTGAACCATCTGCGGGACCATAAATGATCATTAAATGAAGGAATCGCACTTGTCCGCACATCGCCGGCAGTAATTTTAAGTATGATATTTCTCTGCCACTCGTGCTACAGGCCATGCATTTCTGCAGTTATTTCATCATAGTATTCGCCTTTAAACTTTAATTAAATTCAGAATTATTATCAAAACACCCATTTAAAAGCTAAATAGACACTTTTGATTTTCAAACGGGCACTTAGTGAACACGTTGAAGATTAACTCACCAAGTGACCCATCTTTTATCAATAGTCTATCTATCTAATACTCTCGGTTTTTTTCACTAAATATTGTGTGACCTTTCGCTCTTATTTTATACCCTTTAACCACTATCGCTTCCGTAACACACACTATTTCTCCTTTCTGTGTGTGTGTCTCTCTCTCTCTCTTTCTCTCTCTTTCTCTCTCTCTCTCTCTCTCTCTCTCTCTCTCTCTCTCTCTGTAATAAAGAAAAGTAATAGTAAAAAGATTAAAATAGTCCATAATAAATAAGAGTGGATAACGCCAAAAGAAGTAAAACTATTTAACCCGGAACCAATAGGGAAAGAGAAAAAAAGAGATAAAAGATGAGATATAATAATCAGAAAGCGACGTACTTTGGAGTTCGTCTTTTTATATTTTTCATATTTATCTTGTTTTGCAAACTCACATTTTTTCTGATTTAAACATTCTAACTTGAGATGAACGGGTGACCCAACACGTCATATTTTTATAGTTGTATTATGAAATATATATTGTAAGAGAACGTTAAATGAATAGAAAACATTCAGACACATTTACTTTGTAAAAAGTCCATGTTTCATAATAAAGGGAATGTTCCCCACGGTATAATAACTCGATGGGCGGAGCGTTGAACTGTAACTTAAACTAATAGACCTTACAGAATCATATTGCATGCCTAACGCATTTAATTACCAAAGCATGGATGTAGCACAGTTTACACTACATTTTAGATCTGCAATTAATCATGATGACTAAAATTGTCCGGTTTCATCGCAAGCTAAATATTTATAAAGGACTCGACGATAAAACGTATTTGAAAATGACGAGCAATGTACACTGAATCGGATGAGAAATAATTAAACTAATAGAAATAATAATATATTATTGGAACAATTAATTACGCGAATCTCAAACATGTTTCATAGAAAAAGCTTTCAGGTGAGGCTAAAACAGTTGAGGTTTGTTTTTGTGTTATTTGTTTCTTATGTCATGTTCCTTTTTAAATATATTTAACAATATCCCAGTTGTATTTTGGTGAACTTTTTCTGATTTGGGATATATTTTTACTATACGCTACTTAATTAAAATACCATGTGTAATGTAGCCAGATTGCGACAACGAGAAAACACACAGAGCAAATCTTTATAATATATATATTCCTTCTGTGAGACTTAAAATTGTTTTCGCATATTTTTAAAGATTTCTTAATAAAAAGCTGTAATTTAAAGTCGGAAGCTGGGCAGTCAGAATTCGTCCATTCGCTCTTCGCATTCTGGTATGATTTACTAGCTTGTTTTTATTTTCATATTGTAAAGAATGTACACTGACGCCGAGCATTACTTGCTATGCATCCGCATATTGTTACTCATTCTAAAATGTCGTTGTTGCATATTTCTTAAAAGAATTTACACATAATCAAATTCAAAAAGCAAAATATTGCAGCACAGTAATGATATGTATATAGATAAAATATAGAGAGAAATTAAAATAGTGAAGAAAAAGGAGCCCGTTTTCAACATAAACTTCTAAGCTGTTAAGGTAGCCTTTTGTTATAGTGTAAATTTGATCCGTAAAACCGTTTAGTCTGATAGAAAATGGTGAACATTTTACAGACAAGTCATAATACTACTACTAATAATACTACTACTACTACTAATAATAATAATTAAAGTCATGAAAGAATTATAAAATATAACTGGAAATCAAAGAAATTGGAATCAAAGGGAAGCCCGAGACTATACAAGGACGGCAATCATGAAAACAGCTGAAATCTTAAGTAAAATCATAGAATGCGGAAACCATCCCACATAAACTATGGAACACTAACCAGCTACATGAAAGTTGCAACAGAAATACAACAAAAACATGTAAATACCACCACGTGAACTCGTGGGAATTGAAAAGGCAAAAATTATTTTTTTAAACTGCCCACCCCTCCGCAGAAAAAAAAGAAGGTATCAGCGTCAGCTGAGACCACACAAAATAACGGTTAAGAACAAGATAAACCTCTATTGGAAGAACGCAAAGAGTACTAGGATCTTAGAGCGGCTTATTGCTATGCAAATTCGAAAGAAGACTAAATAGTCGTTGCTAGCGAGAAATAAATGGTAAACGACTGTTGTAATAACACAAAGCCATTTGCAAATGGTACTGGAAATCTAGGAAGACTTGTTGTAACTCAGGCTCCAGGAAACACCACCGGTTATTATCAGTGAGTAATCTCTGATGATAATCTGTGTGAGAACTCCTAGTGAGTACAATATATTTCCAAAGTTTACTTAAATTTAGTGAAGATTATCAGTTGCGTGGCTCGAAAGAACAAATTAATACTTTGTCCAGGAACTTAATACTTTGTCCAGGTATTTAAAAACCTTAATTATAATGTATTTATGTCAGGAAATAAAACTTGAAATAACACAAGAAGGCCCTAAACGATATATTATTATACTAAAGCTGAAGCTATAAACGTCTGTTAGTAGAATTTTTTACTATATATTAAATAACACAAAATATGTGTACACATATACCTTACTTTAGGGATTGGGTTATTACTTTTTTAATCAATTTTAATTATTGTAATTAGTCGTAATTTGCAATTTACTAAAGAAGTCAACAATCTGTTACAAAGTGTGTCTATTGCTGTCACCCTCTCTCATTACATGTTGTTTGACTCCCAGCTCTCATTTTATACAGTGTCTATAATTATAAATTCAGACACTACATCTCTGTTATTAACAGTCAAAGGTAATAAAACTAACTATAAAATATGAGATTTGAATAGTCCATTATAAACAAAAGGGGATAACATAACGGATATTAATATCATATAAAACGCAGCTGGCGACAAAGTAAAGATAAGTAAGAAGATAGGAATAGAGTTAAACAAAAGATTAATTTGGTATTGTGTCTTTTAAACTGGTTTTGCAAACTCACTTTTTCTGGATTAATACTATCTAACCTGTGACCTATGGATAACCTAACAGGTTACATTTTAAGTAATCTATGAGTTTATACCTATCTTCAGCTTTCCTGAATACTATCACAGTCTAATAATACTAAGGCAGCACTGGCAATAGTAATATACATATACTCCCAGTGACGTATACAATATGTTTTCGCCTGTTCTTTTTTTCGCACGCGTTTTGTTTTTGTCTTTTATATAGAATACATCAGGTTCGTTTAAAATATTTAAATTGAAAGTTTATATACAACGATTACACACGTTTTTCACTAATGGTTTAATATTATCATCTTAGGCGACTGCTGATGTGAAATTAAAAAAGATATAGGTGATTTGAGTCATTTATTCATAGAAAAGTCTCATATTTATAAATAAATATAGAGATTATTATCAGACTCGGCCAGTGTTTATGAGAAATGGAAGAAAATTATAAGTTATTTTGGTCATCAGTATTTCAAAATGTCCGATATTTATAAATATAGAATCTGGTTGTATATTCTGACGTGTAGCATATTCTATTTCCAAAACATAAGTTATGTACATAATTATTTAGTAATTCTTCGATAAAGTCTAAAAGTCTTGAAAATATCATAAATATTTCCGAGACGATCATCGAAGTGTAATTTTAAAAAGTTTAAAATATAGGGATAGAATTTTGAGGTGGATAGAAAACTGAGAATTCGCGAAATATTAAATCATAAAACATGTATGTCATTGATTGGTTGAGAGATACCGCGTGGTGTTAAAGGGGTACTTTTAAATTGACGTTCAGTTTAAGTCAGTTGGTTAGGATTAGTGAAGGGAAATCGCAAAACATTATGAAGTAACACACAATATATATTTTAAAAGACACGTTTAGCCATCCGTCATCCCAAGGCACATTTCAGCTAATAAACGAAATAAAATCCAAGATGGCGACGAAAATTCCGTATTAGGAATTCTCTAATGTGGACTCTGTAGTGTTCAGCCTTTTGTTGTTCAAAAGACGAAGCTGTTTTCTTGAGTTTTTTCTCGGAAGAGTTAACATGGAGCTGTTTTGTTTTTCAAGAAGCATGAAAACGATTTGAACTTATCTTATATTTGATTCACTTCACTGTATGAACTTCATTCATGTAATAGTAATTAATTCCCGTTTTGCCATCGTCACAGCTTAGTTATGTGCTCACAACTTACTCAATCTTACAATACATGCACGTTGATTACATCAAATTCGAATTATTTTCTATGTCACATTATTTAACAAACCATCTATTTCTCATATGGAACCTAATCCGACATCAAGATTAATCAAACTACAGAACCAACCGAATCAGGCGGATAATATAAACACCTAAGTTGTATTACTAACAAGAAACAGCCAATACCGGCATAGCCGTGCAGTTGAGATGAGGTCATAGTTACAAACACATTGAAATCACAAGGTAAACAGTAATACTACTAAGTATGTAATCATACTAAACGAAGTTCTGAAATATGAAGGAAGATGTATGTCAGCCACGACTAAATTGGACATTATAAATATAATATGATGTTTTATTAAGTATTTGCTGATTTATTCAATTACATTTTCGCCAACATTTATACAGTTTGAAAATCCGCCAGTTGTATATGTTATTATACATAATAGCAGAACACTGCGTTCGCTTTGTGGTATTTGAGAATGTCTTTCATAATTGTTTTCCAAAATAATCAGCAATTAGTCAAATTTCGAACGATTAGTCGCCACAATTTAACAATGATTGGCAGCAGTGATAGTTTTACAAACCGCCCAAACATAATCTCTAAAAGCGTATTAATAATAGCATCATCAATATATAGGATTTCGTTTTTACTGAATATTTATATTATTTTTGGCGAAGATAAATTTAAATTTGATTGAAAGCCGCAGGTTATACGAACTGGTAAAATCACTTATATGTGTTTCTTGTGTACGCTTTATTGGATGCAGATACGATCTGAAATCCATTTCTTTTTTATTTGCCAAGTCAATTGAGATATCATTAGAAATATAATAAAATTGATATGAATAGAATATCTTTGAAAACAATATAGGCATTTTTGTTTTGTTTTTTAGTCCTTTGTAATTGATAATATCTTTTATCTATTAAATAGCCTCGCATATCATAAAAGCCTACGATAATATCAGCTTCGACAGATGATGTTACAGGAGAACTTTGCACAATGGATTCGATTGTCTATGTAATTCACGTCGGTTTTTAACAATAGAATAATATTATTATTAGAATCTGTAAATGTCAAGTGGGAATTTAACAAATTACCGATTCGTATTCGAGACATTATTTGAAGGAGGATTTTCGTTCTTGAGTCTCTGAAGATTTTAAATTTCTGTTGAATAAAATGTCATTAAATAAGCGAGATTTTGGAATAAGTAAAATTGTTTAAGTCTACCATATATTTTATTCCTCCGAATAATATGTTTTAAAAAATTATTATGACACTTATTCTAAATAAATATGTCTAGTGTATACATATATTACTATACGTTCGAATCCTTGACCGGTTGGGTCACAGCCACTACTACTATTGATTCGACTTTGTTTTCCTTCATAAACCATGATATATCTGTTTTGAATAAATAAAAATAATAAGTTTCTTTATTTCAATACTAGCAGGACTACTTGGCGTTACCTGGGCAAACAAATAAACAAAATAGAAGAAGTTCAAAGGTGTATGTAATATCTTAATATCAAGATTTCTATCTCTGTACCTTTCTCAATCCGGCTCTCTACCTTTCTCTCTTTCAACCATCCCCGTTTTTCCACATACCTCCTTCCCACCCTTCTTTCTCCTCCACTCATCCCATGTCTCGCTATTGAAAATACTTGTAATGTAAGTCATTAATATCTACTTTATACAATATATAACATTGGAAATAACTGAAAACCCGACCCCTTGATGAAATCTGGAACAGTCGACCCCCAAAGAATGAATAATGTTTATTTTTAATTTTAGATATTATTCAACCAGCGCAACCCCAGTCAAGAATATACCAACTTTATCAGGCTTTTTGTAGCGATTTTACTTTCAGCTATACATATACACACGGACACAGACATATACACACATAGACAACTTCCTTTTAAATGATAGATTATTTCTATTATTATTATTATCATTATTATCATTATTATTATTATTATTATTATTATTATTATTATTATTTTACGACAACGAGGATATGTTTTATTATGCAAGCCCCTATGAGTAAGTAAGAGTAAATCAACTTGTATGAAATTTGACAATGGTCGAGCTTAGTGCGGATAAGAGTGATACACACATTGGGAAATGGATCTGTTCCCACGGTGAATAATCAGACAGGATGAACCGAAAGTAATAGGTAAAAAAACTAATAGATGCCAGGTGATATGACGATGACGTGACCTTTTTGTTGTTGACAAAGGAACGATTGTTTCACAATCACAGTTTAAGCAAGGCAGGCATGAAATAATTATGCTGTGAAACTTTAAAAAGTTCAACCAGCCGTAAGGCAAAATGTGCCCCCTGAGATGTCTGTTAGTCGAGTTCACTCATTTATCCTTTAATAAGATAAGTTGTGTACCAAACCCGTTGACAGGGTATAACATAGACAGTTAGTTAATATAAATCTCGCCTCTCTATATATAAGTAAATGTTTTATATCTAGAAAAATACAACCACTGAAATTCCAAATGAAAGTCGTCAAGTCTTCCTTCTTGGCGAAGAAAAGTTCACTGCAGATAACAAAACCGAGGCCACGAGACCGAATCACGACCAGCACAACACGCAGAGAAAGAAAGGACGAAGCGAATCAACGCAGCCAGTCAGAATAAAAGAGAAGGAAAAATGACAGAGAGATCTAAGGTAAATTCACGCATTCTTGTCGATTGAAAAAATGGTAGAGAGACCAATAAATGACCACACACACATACAGAATTTAAGGACACCCACTCACATAAAAGAAACACATTCACTCATACCATTAGGCTTAAGATACGCGCAAACTGCGTATCTAGAAGGAACCAAGCGAAAAATAGTTTTAAGAAATTGAATAAGGAGCTTTAATAGTCGCAACGTAACAGATATACGAGAGCCAAATGGGTGGGGGAGTAGCATCTTGGATGGTTTGGACATGTGGCGACAACAACAACATTGTCGCTAAACACGCTTTTGCACTAGAAGTCTCCGGAAAATGACCGAGGGGGTATGTCGATGATAGAATTAGTAGACGCCATGCACAAAGACCTCTATGAAACCGGCCCTCAACCTGAACTAAGCCTGTGACCGTGACAAGTGGAAACAAAGTTCCATTATTGCGGAGACAGCCCTAGATTGAGATTTACGCTTTACGCGTAAGAAAAAGAAGATTATTATCATTATTATTATTAGTATTAGTAGTAGTAGTAGTAGTAGTAGTAGAATCGAAGTAAAAAAAACTGTCAGTGCACACAACGAGGGAAATAGAACTGAGTTTTAAATGCTATTTAGTAGGCCATCTTGCATAAGTGTACAATCAATTTCTGATTAAATAATCAGAAATTGATTGTATACTTATGCAGGATAGCCTACTGAAAAGTAGTCCTATCTCTCAGCTACAATATATTGTGTGTCATGAGCTGAATATGTTGCCTTCCGATCCAAAATTTGAGGTTGGTGTTTGTCTCGTATCATGTATGTGCAAATAATCCTAAACATGTACACAATGAAAGACCTACTTCCACTGCCTTTTTGTTACTTACATTTTTCCAATCGACTAGCATTTCATCCACTTTTAAATGGATCTATATATTAATATCAGATATGAAGAAAAAAGTATGATTAAATATAAAAACTAACTTATGATAAGGAAAAATAAAAAAATATTCATTTGAAAAATATCTTTTAAAGACATTTTCTTTGTGTAAAATGAAAATGAATAAATTGAAATGCGCTTTTCCCGGGTCAAATAATTTAATTATTCTTGGATTTAACTATAACAAAAACAGCCCAAAAATGAAAGATATTGTTTTCCTTTATGATGAGAAAGATAAAAATAAGAAAATAAGGAAATGATAATAAAAATAAATTATGTGAAAAAAGAGAAAAAAGAAATTATTAAAGCAGCAGCAGCAGGAGAGGTAGTAGTAGTAGTAACAACAACGTAAAAGAGATAGAATAAGATGATAGTAGAAATAAGGTAGAAAAGGAAAACTTGAAAATTCATGAACATTATACAAACGGTAATACAGAATTCAGGAATGGGAACAAATGCATATTGTTTTGTTTTTGTTTTCATTTAGGAAGGGGCGTTTAGTTTCTATTAAAAATGAAATAAGTGTTTCCTTATCAAATTTTCCTTATCAAATCACCATGTAAATAAATGTGTACCAGCCTTGCTGGAAGTGAAACCGGTGACAAGCGACCTGTCACGGGGATGATTCAGGCCATTCATTTCGCTTAGCGCTACAGAAATCTTGTATAAGTACCCGCTCTATGTGCAGTCAAGCTGGAAACGAATATTTACCAGACAGAATTAAAAATATATAGGCAATAGCCGTAGACTATTTGTATTTTAACGGAATCTGATATATCGAGTCATGTTGCATATTAATAGCGTAACAAATCAGCGATCCATTTATTATCTACATCTTTTTGTTCTTACCAACCTTAATGTTTCAGCCGATATACCTTACGGTCTTCTTCGGGTTTTAGTTACAGTAATGGTTATTGTGTAAGTAACTATGATTAAATTGCGTAAAAATATATACAAATAATCCAGATTTGTAGGAAATAGATAACAACAATGCAATTCATTCACACGTAGCTGTAACTCATCGTTTTGTTTATTTAATCTTTCCGGTGTGATTAGACATTTAAAAAATTTAGTTGACCCAAAACAAGGCACGTTTCCACTGTAGACATAATATGCTACGTACAATTATGGTGAAAGTTTAGGTGGGTCATTCTAAATTGTAAGCTGTGCAGTGAGATGCTTGTTCCCATTAGTTTTAAATTTCTGAATGTCGGTAGAGTTAGGGAAACAGGAAGCAAGAAGGGAGTTCCAACGGCTGACAGCACAAAGAAAAAAGCTATTGGGGTAGAAGGCTCTCCAGCATCTGGGGACCTTCAAAGTAAATGGTGGGATCTAGCTGATTGTCAGCGTTGGTCGAGTGTATTCTGTCGAAGGGGCACCAGAACTAAAAGGGAGAGACTAGTGGATGGTGTACCAACCCATGTGTGACAACAATACTCCACGCATAGGCGGATGGTGGCTTTGTAGAGATATAGAATACTGTCAGGTGTGAGAAGTTTTCTAGCAACATCAATTTTTAAAGTTGTCAATTACTAGCCGTTTAATAAGTAAGCGCAACAGTAAAGACATTTGTAAAGATACAAAGACTAGCACTGCCTGAATGTGATTTGATGAATCAAATCGAAAGTACTAACAGAAAAGAAAACAAAATATAACAAAAAATTAACGAAACTTACATACGCAAATGAACGTATTATTCGGAAAATTAAAAAAAAAATTTAATTATCAAGAAAAAACATGTGGTATAATAATTTGTAGAATTTTGTATATTCAGACGAATGTTCTCATCTTGGATGCTTTTATCACAACGTTTCGGCCTATGTAACTTCCGACCTTCTTCAGGTGTACCTTGTCGAACTCGGAAATCTATAATAATGTTTGCCTAAATTAAAATATGCTGCCACACAACACACACAATATATATATATATATATATATATATATATGTGTGTGTGTGTGTGTGTGTTTGTGTGTGTGTGTGTATGTGTGTATTATAATACAACATTTAATGTTCTTAATATGTAGGATTATTTTATAACATAAAGTCAGCTATAGCTCTATAGTGCGTGACTAGAGCTATTTTACAAAGTTTTAATTAATTTACATGGAAAAATAGTGATGAATGATAGATGTTCACAAGAAAAGAAAAACGTTTTTAATCAAGGCAAACAATTGTTTCGGCCAAAACCAAAGATATCGTTTTCAACAATTTTAAAGTCCTTCAAAATATTTACAGATGTACATTCTAAAGTACGTTTTAAAATACATAAAGATACGTTTCAAAAATCCGTTCAAAAACACATTTAAAACCCCCATTGAACTTAGTTTTAAAACGTATTTTTTATGTATTTTAAAACGTACTTTAGAATGTACATCTGTAAATATTTTGAAATACTTTAAAATTGTTGAAAGCAATATCCTTGGTTTTGGCAGAAACATATATATATATATATATATATATATATATATATATATATATATATATATATATATATATTATACGTAGTTCACCCCAAACAAGGCAGGTCGCCACTGTAGACGTAAGGGGCTACTGAGAAGAAAGAAAAGGGGAGAAGGTAGGAGGTCAACCTAAATTGGGATCTGCGTAGCGAGATGTCTGTTTACATTAATTTTAAATTTCTGCATGTCAGAACTGTCGGGGAAACAGGGGACAAGGAGGGAGTTCCAGAGAACAGCAGCACGAGGAAACAAGCTATTTGAGTAGAAAGCTCTCCGGCATCTGGGGACCTCCACAGTGAATGGATGGGATTTAGTGGATTGTCGGGTTGGTCTAGTAAATTTACGTCGAGGGGGCACCAGAGTAGCCAATTCATCGGAGCATAATCCATTGAAGTATTTGTAAAACAAGCACAAGGATGCTACATTGCGGCGATGGGACAGAACTCGAGCTTGGTTGACAGTGAGGGACTTATTAGGTTGGCAACTCTTCTTTGGAACTTTTCAAGGAGGGAGAGACTAGTAGATGATGCACCAGCCCAGATGTGGTAACAATACTCCATGCATGGGCGGATGGTGGCTTTGTAGAGATACAGGATAATGTCAGGTGTGAGGAGTTTATTAGCACGGTAGAGATAGCCAACCTTCTTTGCGGCAACCTCGGCAATGTCTTCAATGTATTTGTTCCAATTCATGTTACATGTGAAGGTTAGGCCTATGAGTTGAAATGATGAACTCAGGTACGGTGTTATTTGCCATGACAATCGGTGGTTGGAGAGTTTTCTTGTAGTTATTGAAGAAAGGAGCTTAGTCTTTGCGACATTAAAAGTTCCCAACCATTGATGACCCCAATCCACTACAGCCTGGAGGTCATTTTCTAAGGATTCAGTTATTGCCTCGGATATGATCGCGTCTGTTTTGCCAACATGGCGAGAGTGAAGCGTGGTGTCGTCAGCAAATAAACCAATCTCAGACTCTATGTCACCAGGAAGATCGTTTATATAGATCAGGAACAACAAAGGTCCAAGAATGGATGCCTTGGGTACACCAGCATTTATGTCATGTTGCTTAAGTGAACGGCCATCGAGGACAACCTGGATTTTTTTTTTTGGTTAGGAAGGATCTAATTATATTAAGTAATTGGCCAGTAATACCGTATGAGCGTGTTTTCAGGAGAAGCCCTTTATGTCATACCTTGTCAAAGGCCTTGGATATATCAAGTGCTACTACCCTAGCTTCGCCTGCCTTGTCGAGTTAATGTATCATTAATACATGCGTTCAGAGATGACCGTTAGGATGTCTGCAGTAGATGGTGCTTGTCTAAATCCACACTGGCGGTCAGAAAGAAGTTTAGCATTAACTAAGTGCTGTACTATCGCTAGATTGATTAAGGATTCAAAGATTTTAGCAAAGATCGACAGTAGACTGATTGGGCGGTAGTTCTGAGGATCGGTTGTATTCCAAGAATTCTTGTAGACTGGTACCACAGAGGCACTTTTTCAGCTATCGTGGAAGCCAGATTCAACTAGGCATTTAATTGTAGAGTTTTGAGAGAACAGGTGCCAGTTTAGCAGAGCATTTCTTTATTACTATTACAGGTATAAGATCAGGGCCACAAGCTTTTGAGGTGTCAAGGTTTTATATGATGTCTCTGACCTGGGATTGGGTGATGACCAGGTTATCAAGTGTGGCTTCGGTCCGCAATGGGAATTTGGGGAGGGGGTGTTTATCTGAGTCCAAAGTGGAGTTAGAAGCAAAACGCTGGGCAAATAGTTCAGCCTTATAAGTGGCCGTGCAAACGACCTCATTGTGGTTTGATAGTGGGGGAATCGTTGATTGACCATGATTACCTGCACGATTGTAGATTTTCCAGAAATCACGAGTACCTAATTTCTGTGACTGAATGCGTTTTTTTTTTGTTAACTCAGTATACCTTCTCTTTGCTTCGCCTATCACAGACTTGCAATTATTTCTTGACTCTATAAATTTATGTCTATTAGTAGCTGACTTATGGGGGCCGAATTTATGGAATGCTTGTTGCCTCTCAGAAATGGCAGCTGCACATTCAGAGGTGAACCATTGGAGAGTGTGGGGCTTGCTAAAGAATTTTCGCATGGGGACATAGGCTCAATGCCTGCTTTGACCCATTCAGTTCATTCATTTGCACACTGTTCGGCAGGGAGTGAGAAGGTTTCCCTCCATGGGGCGTCACTGATGTGATCTCTGATTGACTCAAAATCAGCCTGCTTGTAGTATCTTGTTGTTTTGAGCAACGGTTCAGCAGCTTTTGGGCGACTTTTTAGGGTGATATGTATTATTAGCACAATGTGATTAGCATTCCCGAGTGGGCTATGAGCTTTCGTCACACAAGCCTCGGGCATTGAGGTCAAAGAAAGGTCTAGAAGTGAGGCTTGTTGGTCTACGCGATCGGGGATGCGGGTCGGAAAATCGACAGTTGAGAGAGGGAGTGAGCTAAGGAGAAATTATACGTAGAGTTGCCGGCTGCATCAGTAAGGATGGAGAATCTCAACCAGTCGCGGTGGTGGGCATTAAAATCTCCAAATACATGTATCTGGGCATTCGAATCAATTAAGAGTGCTCTATCTATGCTTTTAGAGTCCTGGTCGACGGGGAACGGTATAAGAAATATAAGTAATTGACGCTGTGATGTAAAGTCAATCTAAAGCACATGTAGGCTTGGTCATCTGATTCTAACCTATGTTCTCTAGTCAGAGGAGGGTGTTCCGAACATAAACTCCTAGCCTGTGCATATGTTTGTCAGAGTCTTTACGGTAGAGTGGGAGGTAGTCAGTCATGTCAAAGTGGTGAGAGGAGATTGCGGATTTAAGGTTAGTTTCACTTAGAGCTAGGATATCCGGGGAGTTTGTCAGGAGAAAGGTTTCTACGTCGGATATTTGTGAACGCGAGCCTCAAGGGCGGAGGCGAAAGTGTTTTTGTTGGGTGTCTGGTTTAGGTTTGCTTTTATTTTTTGTAATGACATGTTTGTTTTGATTTTAGAGTGGGTTGGCCAAGGTGGGCCCTTATTTGGTGCCAATAAGCTCACACAAATAGTCCATTAGTCGTGACCTTGTCCATGGGGGTGTGGCCTCGGGAAAGACCACCGGAGATAATTGCAAGGTCCCTTTTCATGCGCGACATTGCACACATATATATATATATATATATATATATATATATATATATATATATATATATATATATATATATATATATATTTATATATATATTTGTTTTTATATTTTTACAAGGTGTCAGTCGGTGTTACACCAACATTGTTCAAATGTAATGTGTTGTTCATGGAACGTTTTTTTTTTCGTTTTAAATATAATTTGGCTCGAATAGTATAATATGTTGATGTTTCTTCCTTTCTACACTCTAGTAAGCTTCTATTGTGATTGATATAGCCAAGCATTTTTGCAGCGCTATTTTGGATCGTTCGATTACAATTCTTATCGGGAGACCGAATTACACACGAATTGTCAACTCTATGATGAGAAACGTAAGTTGAGATGAGATTGTCCTGAGACAATTAAATTCTATCTCGCAGATCGATACTTGTGATTTATCGGTCGCCGCCTTATTCAAATGTAAGGAAATGTTGTGACATCACACCTATTGTCGTTGTCCATCTAATAGGCGATCGTTTCAAACTGTCTCCATCTTAAAATTATCTCAGCCAAAGCCACAGACATTATAACAAAATTATTTCCATATTTGTCATTTATTAAACTGAAGTATATGCCTATCGCTTTCACCTTATTAATATGTCACGCTGTAAGTTTTATTATGAATGTCTCCGCTTTATTCTGTATATCTGTTTTCTTTCGTATACATATGCATTTAACCCTAACGTCAACGTGATATATTTTCCTTCTACTTTACTTTGCATCAACGTCACTTTTGTAACTGAAGTGTATATAAACGTATACGTATGTAGATAAAAATAAATATAAAATAATTATCTGTAGCCTCTTTTCAGTCGGCCCCTCTAATGAGAAATAATATAAGACGTCTAATCTAGATATGAATGAAAGCTTCTTTCAGTTGAACACTGTTATGACGGCTAACGATAGATATCCATCTGCTTGACATAAATAGGATTTATTTCTCATCTCGTTTTGTAACAGTTGGAATTAGCCTCATTAGTTTGAGCGTTTGTAATCGAGATAAGGTGACTCTGGTTCCGGGGTTTGAATCCTGACACCGGTCTAAAAATTTAAAATATTATCTTTACACTGATTATTCTGCAAGGATGAAACTTATACGTATGTAGATAATAATTAAATATTTATTATTAAACAATTTATATATATATGTATATATATATATAATTGTTTAATAATAAATATTTAATTATATATATATATATATATATATATATATATATATATATATATATATATATATATATATATATATATATATATATATATATATATAAAACAGTTTATATTATATTCCAATAACCATGGTTTATGTTATTGCTTTTATTTTTATTTTTTCACATTTCCAAAAATTAAAAATTTTTGTTAGATATATTTTTAACGGTCCGTTTCATTTGCCTTGTGCCAAACAACATTTGTATGTCAATATCGTCTCTGCAACAACTACAAAATCATCAGAAAAAATTCACAAAGAGTAAAAGATTCTTGGATTAGAGTGTCTTGAAAACACCTACACTATACATCAGTTTCATTTTAGGGTGAAAACAAGCAAAAAAAACAAATAAAAATTAAGAGCAAACACTCACACGTGTGAGATTCAACTATTCCGCCATTTTCAATGTTTCATTCAAAGCTAGTATCTCCTAAACATTAGTGCGAACAACTTTAAAATTTTAATTTGGTAATATTTCCTAAATTATTAAATAGGCTCTATAATTTATTTATAAAGTTCCAGTTAACTTGAAAATAATTTATTTTTTACTAAAATTACTTCAATGTTTATTTAGGTCGTTAGGGTGCGAAACTCATTTAGGTATAGTATTTTAGAGATAGTTTCACAGTGTCAGCCGTCCATTCAATCATCTATTAAAAAAATTATTCTACATCGGTGTTTTTATGGAATGTATATAATTTTTTTTTTTTTAATAAATTTTTTCTAACAATATTTAGATAAGTTTAATTTCTCAGGATTCTACACTCAAGTAGTGAGTTACTAATTATACTGCGAAAACTAAGAGGGTGACTCACGGCGAAATATATCCTCCAGTTAGTCAGACAACAATTCCAAAATACCGAAGGGGGCATCAAATATTTATTTCTTTATTTTATTTCTAAAAGTATTCTGAGAATTCAAAAGTAGTTTTACGGGCATCTGTACCTAAAAAAATAATATTTACTACGTTTAAAATCCAATTCATACTATCAAGTTAACAGCGAATGTAAACATTAGGGTCTCACTTTAATGTTTACACCTATTATTTGGTCGTGTTCCTCCTACTGTTTATGTATCAATATGTCTATTAATATACATTCACAAAGATGTTTAGTATCTATCAATAAAGTTATACCATGTTTATTTTTCTACGATGAAGTTTGGTGTTTCCTAAAAACTAAAAGTTAAGTGCAAATAAGTTGTTTCAGAATAATGTCAAATCCCATTTCACTCTAAACAAATTAACGTGACTAAAATAGGAATTACTTCATCATTGTTTATTTTTCTACGATGAAGCTTGGTGTTTCTTTTTTCTTCTATAACTTTAATTAAGTGAAAAATAGGTTATTTAGGAATAATGCAGAATCCCATTTGAAAAATAAACAAGGATGAATTAATTCCTATTTTAGTCACGTTAATTGTTTAGAGTGAAATGGGATTTGACATTATTCTTAAACAATTTATATGCATTTAATTTTAGTTTTTAGAAGAAAAAGAAATACTTAGTTTTTATCGTACATTTTATACCGAAGTAATATTTCTATGTGTGTGTGTGCGTATGTGTATAAGTATATATATATATATATATATGTGTGTGTGTGTGTGTGTGTGTGTGTGTGTGTGTGTGTGTGTGTGTGTATATGGTATAAATTTATTGATAGATACTAAACATCTTTGTGAATGTATATTTTTTCTCAATAATTGGCAAGCATTTAGCTGAATCTTCAAAGGAGACAACAACGTAAAAGGATCTGATGGTATATGGTAGTACATATAATGTCTTTAATAAATATATATATATATATATATATATATATACCTCACGTTCAACCTATCAGCATGTCACTCTATATGTTTCTTCTCTGGATGTGTCTCTGCTCTCTTTTGTATTTCTAACTTGTTTGTCATAATTTTTCAAACTGAGTGTGGGGGGGATGCGTCTGTGTGTGAGTTTTCACCTGACAAAATGTCACGCCGTCTCTGTTTTCTTTCGGGTGTCTGTGCTTTTTTGTACTTCTATTTCTTTCTCTCGTCCCTTTTCAAACTGATATATACATGTACATCACTTTCACTCTATCAGTACATTATGCTGTATGCTTCTCTTCCATGTGTATTTATTCATCGCATCACATTTTAAAACAAACGTGTGCGTTTCTGCGAAACATTTTCTAAAAAATCGCTATTAGACGAGTAATCAATTCGTCGAACAAAGTTATACTGAAAAACATGGAACAAGAACATAAGACGAAATAGGAACTGGTTATATGTACATGTTTGATGTGCTTTTCAGTTTCCTGTATTATTGTCACCATAAATACACAGATTCATGTTGTAATATTAAAGTCAAGTGTCTAAGAGAATAAGATAAAGCTCCACTAAGTTTGAAAATAAGGCAGAATTTTACATTTAGAATTCAATGAAGGCTACATGTCCTAGCTACGACGTCACATGCATACGAAGCGGATAGAAGAAGAAGAAGAAGAAGAAGAAGAAGAAGAAGAAGAAGAAGAAGAAGAAGAAGAAGAAGAAGAAGAGGAAGAAGAAGAACAACAACAACAACAACAAGTACAAGAACAAGAACAAGTACAAGAACAAGAACAAGAGAAGAAGAACAAGAACAAGAGAATAAA
>OY744529.1:51660646-51758146 GCA_963556195.1 Sepiola atlantica
CGAAGCTCCCATTGAAATAGCAAAAAAATATTGCCGGTTTAAATGTTTGAATTCTTTACTTTTTACAAAAAATGTAAAACAGCTGCAAATAACTGAAGAAAATACGCAAAAAATAATTGGAAGACTAAAAACGTATTAATTGGAATTATGAATTAAGAATTAGAAGCTTATCAAGAGAAATGAATTGAACTCGATGCAGATTTCGTTTCTGATAAAATGAAACCGTTGTAAATTAGCTAAAAATACTATCTCTTCAATAAATTTCGAAAACTTCATGTTTTTTTATTACTTTTAGATTTTTATTTATAAATCTCAGAAAAAATATCACATAAAATCATAAAAGTTAATTGAAATCTAAGACTTCATGTATTACGAAGATTATTTTCTACATGACATAATATAAAGCAAATAAGTTAATAAGAATATTAGAAATTTCATTGTTATAAGTAGTAATGCAATACAGATAAATACAGTCGCAGAATTGCAAAAGGCCCGGAATAAAGGACCACATAGACACAGGTTGTGTTCGGTCAATCCTTACGCAACGTCGTATATATATATATATATATATATATATATATATATATATATATATATATATATATATATATATATATATATATATATATCAACCTTAACATGTATTAACAATGTAAACAAACAATGCGATATATTAACAACTAGAAGAATCCTCTGAAAATTGTACGGTTGCTAACTTTGTGTTTTTCTATTTCTTCTTATCGTAAAATAATTGCCACATAGACATTGTTAACTGAATGAAAACCAAAGTGTTATGGTGTTAATTTATTTATTGTACCAAATCAAAAAAATAAATGGTCTATTTATTTCTGTAAAAATAATTTTCAACTAAATATATTTCATGTACGACATAATTAAGTTGGCAGTTCTCATCATATGTTCAGTGATGTTTAGCCTGGTCAGTACAAGCTGGGTGACAATTTAGGAATACTAGGTGTTGTATATGAGAGGATTACGATATCGCTCTGCCAAAACAAATGTCGTCAAACGAGATTGCGGGTTGAAAACTGCCAATAAAACTTACTCTATATAATGTGAAAAATATAAAGTTGTAGCACACAATGTACACGTATTAGACGAAATTAACTTTTCTTTAAATAAATAAGACAAATGTCTTTTTTATGTCGACGATATTATGATATTTATGACAACCGGTATAGCGAATATTATATTTCGACCTTTGTTCTTATCAATGAAATAAAAATTTGAAAGAATCTTCTTCCAGTAAAAAGGGAAACAAATTTGCAGTCGAAGCATACAGAGATTCATTCTGGGCCCAACGTTCTTTCTAATCCTTATTAATAATCTTCCAAAGCATATTTGAGATCATTTATTGACATCTATGCAGACGACACGACTACATATGGCAGTACTTCAAAGCGCATTGAGATCTTTCTGAATGGGGAAATAAGTTGCTTGTTACTTTGAACGCCTCTAAAAGTAAGATTTTAGCTATAGCGCCAACGCTCCAATCTTCACAATCGAAATGACTTGTTCTGTCTTCGAGGAACCACCTTTTGATAAACTTCTAGGACTGAAATGGAAGATTTACATCAAATCTGTTGCTAAGCTTACTGGTAAAATGGTTCGATAATTCTATCGCTCCAGAACGTGTCTAGCCCTTGATGCAATCCTCTACATGTATAGGAGACAGATTTGTCCTAAGACGGTGTACTTCTGTCATATATGTTTAGGCGCCGCTCGACGAATCTTTCTTGTCTTGACATAGTACAGAATAGACGTCGCAATCTGCTGGGGTTCATCTTTTCTCGTTCCTGCAACTTCTTTAACACAGAAGTGATCTTGCTAGTCTCTGTCTACTGTATTATCATGTTCATGGTAGATGCTCGACTGATCTCTAATCCCTGCCCCCCCCCCCTCTGACAAAAATTCACAGCAACTACTTGTCTGGCTACAAGCACAGAAATGAACTTTTCTTTCTCTCTCATTCTCTCTCTCCCTCTCTTTTCTCTCTGCCCAAACCAGACGAGTCTTCCATGAACGAACAGATACCACAAGTCTGCTTTCTAGCCGACTACAGTATGGTTATCTTAAAGTCTAATGTAAATAAATACTTTTTGAGTTGTCCCCTTGGAAAATCAAGTCTTCTTAATAAATCCTCTGCCCATTCAACCCACTGTTTCCACTATTATCGTAAAGGCGACAAACATCAAACCAGCCACTCTTCTAATCCTTATCCTCGAATGACCTCCGGATCTTGATAAGTGGTGACTCTTCAGTAAAAAAGAACAAAGATGATTGGAATGTTTTAAGCGTCAAATGTGCCGTTTTACTGTGGGATTTTACTCCCATCAAACCGGTAAACGTAGATACACATATCTACATCACAATTTTCACGACAAGCATTTATGGACGAAGTAAAAATGTTCTACTTACGGATGATCCTACTGACCTTTCATTCTCTTCACCACTTTTGAATACCTGCTCAGTATTATGGTATTTTCTAATAATATTGACAAGATGGGTATACCCGTATATATTGACATGATTGACACAAACGCTAATGTCTGTAAATGCAGTATATAGATAGAAGAAAACAGTTATATAAGTAGTAAACTATCTCGTTTTTTTCTAAAAACTTACAATCTGTGGAACACAATACAACGAAACTTGTTCCATACAGGCTACAAACAGAACATTTTAACATTCAATGTTAACCAATACTTATCACAAACCTTCCTCACAATCAATATTGCTCCATTCCATACATCATTTTCAATCATCTCATGATATTCATCATTATTCTTCAGACTATCTATCCATCTAAGTAGGCCTTACACTCAAGTGGCTTTTTGCCTCGATAAGTGGTAACTCAATTGTATGAAAAAGTAATATAACGACAAAACCTAGTGATTGTCGGGAAGAAGTTAAGAGGAGAAGGCCAAAGAGAAAAAAACTGTTAGAAAAAGAACGAGTGAAAAAGACTAGCATAAGACATTGAGAGTATACGTGACATTTAAGATAAACCGGCTTAGAGTTGAGTCACTAGATTAGAGTTTATTAGAATCTTCTGTAAGTAAAAGCTGTTGATGAAATGCGTTATCTTCAGTAAGAATGACACAGATCTTGCTAACGTAAGCACATTGCTAAGCAACTGGTATGTATTTCATTGCTCAACTAAAGTTTCGGCTAATTAAGTCGCCTTTCATTTGTCGACTTACTTGTGTAGTTATTTTATTGCGTCTTTATTTTATTTATAGTTCTTTTTTCTCTACAAGTTTGAATACCAATAATGTGGCAGTGTTGCTATGCACCGGCGCCGGGTTGAAAATAACTGAATCACTATGTGTCGGACTATTAGCGACCCTGTAAATAAACACCAAAAACTGATTATTAAGGCCCTATAAGTGATGTGTGCAATTCCGCCAACGTCTTAAGCAAATCCACAAATCATCCAAAACGTCAAGATTCCGAAATTAAATTGTATACAAACGCATACGCGCAAACACACACCTATTACAAAACAAAAATATAATGCGGAGAAATAATTTAGATTTTATAAGATAGTTGCAATTATACTTTGTTAAGAATAGTCAAGGCACAATAATGTTTATGGTTTACTAGCCGTCCATATCCGTCGTTGTCCATTAGTTTTTTGATTGAACCCAAAAAATTTCAAGTAAGGTTCAAGTGTACCAGAGAACCATTCGAATAGCTCGCCTATTTCGCCCAATTTGAATGAAGAGATGATGACCGCCAGAGATTAGATAGTTGCTATTGTATCTTATTATTTTATCATGTAATAATACATTTAATAATAAGAAGGTAGAATACCGTTAATTCGAGAACAGAACAGTTTTGCAGCACTTGCATGTCCCCTTACGAAGGTTATAATCAAGATAGTATAATATTAAGCCATATGTCTAGAATCCTTATTCTACATTTGCTAAAAAAAAACCATAAAATAGTTTTTATTCTAAATATGTCTAAAATTAGAAGCTTAAGTTTAAAGTGTTTTAAAAAGGAAGTGATATTAATGACATATTGCTAAATTGGTGTTTAATGATTGGGAATTAAAGGCCAATCTGATATATTTTAATTTATAAGTGGGAGTATATCCACATGGGAGTATTGTAATGAATAATTACGAGTAACTTTCCTTACTCTGACTTATCTCCCTTTTGGAGAACTCTCCTGCTTCTACTAACCACTATAAATAGTAGCACTAATACTGTACCGACATTGTGTGCTGAATAACCAGTAAGATCGAGAAGAGTACGTTTGTTTCTTTCTTTCTTGGCTGCTATTATATTGCGATTTTCCTGTTATTATTATTGTAATTATAGTTATTATTGTTATTGTTGTTGTTATTCGGTCTCTCTTTTTTAGAGCCGGATTAGTTTGAACACACAGCTTTTTTTTTCCTCTGCTGTGTTTTTTGTTTTTTTTGTTTTTTTTTTCTTCTTAACGGATTTTATTTTCTCCGCCCATGGCAGTTAGCCTTGTGCCAACAAGAGAAAAGACAACGACAATGGGGTCAACACCTTCGCCCCAACCTGGAACGTCGGGCTGGACAAAACCCCCGGCCGTGAATATTAATTTGGAGGAATTTCAAACTAAAATGGAGACCTACAAAACTAAAATTACAGAAACAGGACTGATAATTGACCTTCCAAAACTCCAGGAAATTCAAAAGAAAACTCTAACAATGTTTGTTATGGACAGGAAAGTTTTAAAAAAGCCGTAAGGTCCTCGGTAGAAGTTATAACTAAGCTTTTAGCTTCGGTCGGTCATAGACCGGTTAAAATAATCAAAACACGAGGACATCACAACTGGTCTGCACTTTTTGTCTCAGAAGAGGAGTGCATGACACTTGCGAAAAAAGAGATTATTACACCAGAATATGTACTACGAATGGAACATCTTGGCAGACGGAGGACTACGATATCTGTGTTCAATGTCCCGTTCTATATTGAAGGCGCTCACATTGGAGCCTTTTTTACAAAATATGGAGAGTTGATGTCAGTAACGTGCGACCAATACCTCTCCATATGGAACTTTGATATTCTCATCGACCAAAAAACTTTTTACGAGATACCGTATTATCTCGAAATTGAGAACGACAAACTGCCGGTTATTGTCGCAGGAAGAAAACCGGCCTGTTGGAGATGTAATGCAATAGGGCATCTCACCTTTGACTGCCCAGAAAGGAAAAAAACAGTCAATAACCCCAAAAATCATGTTGGAGAACATCTTGGCCCTAAAATTGGGTTTCCGCTGATAGAGTCCCCCCCAAAAAAAGACAAAGCCAGACACTGAAAAATCTTTTGCAGAATCCGACGAAGATTACGAAAGAAATGAAGGATGGGCTATGTAACGGGCAAGAAAACACCCGGAAGACTCGCCCTGGAGCAATCAAGAATAGAGGCGGAAGAAAAAACTAAAATATCAAAGGATCCAGGGAAAAGACTCATATGTCTATGCAGTCAACTTAAATAAAAAGCTGCGAAAGGAAGCACAACTCAGACCTAACTCCCCGCCCCAAAGCAACAAAGAAGACCCTATTTATATACCCCCAACAACACCTATTTCCCCCCCCCCCAAAAAAAAGACCTCACCACACAAGATACCGCCCCCAGTAACCACTATAAAAGAAAGGGAGTACAAACTCATACCTCTCAGCCCTGCCCCCAAGAAAGCACGGATCAGCACCCCAAGACCCTCCCCGTTCGCCTCACCACAACAGACTCCGACACACACACCCCCTGCTTCCCCTAAGAAATCACAAATGCTCCCTCCCCCTTCTCCGCTTCTCAAGCACGCCCTAAAGCCCACTCCCCCCCTTATTCCCCGTTGAAAACCGACACATCTGGGCCCCCTCCGCCGCCCCAAACTTGTGAAATTGTTACTGTCCCCGTCAAAGGAAAGGGAAGGAAAAGACAGCCCTTCTACCCGAGAGGAGGGAAAATCGGTTTGGAGGATGATGGAGGAGGCGAACATTACATTTGATATTTACCCGCAACTAGCGATTCATAAATCCCCAACTTTAAGAGAATTACGCAAATCATGTCATGGGAGGGTGCCCATTTTTTTACATCCATCCCTCTACAGAGCTGTAAAACTAATCTTCCCCTTTGATGTCGGCGGTGTGTCCCAGGATGGCCTCATCAATACTGCGATGGGCACTTATTCCATGGGAAAAACCGCCGGTATCTTGACCCCATCAATGTTCGTTGGAGAATCTCAACCCTAAAACACTACAATGGCACTCTTTCTAGCAAGCGTGAATGTCCGAGGTTTGAGGGCCGATCTTCGGAAATTACGATTATGCCTGGACCTTCGAAGCCTTGGAGTGGATATATGTTGTGTTCAGGAAACTCACTTAATTCAAGGTGATTATTTAAGTGTCTAGGGATTTTGATGTCTATTCAGCGTACTTCAATTCTAACTCGAGGGGGGTTTCCTGGCTAGTGAAGCGGACTATAGATGCGTCGTGTGACCCTTGTTTCATGGATTCGGAAGGAAGGCTTTGCGTTCTGGATGTTACCATAAAAGATAAAGCGTTTCGATTGATTGGGGTTTATGCGCCCAACCTCCAGGCTGAGCGTGCTCCCTTTTTTCGGCGAATCGAGCGGTTCATGAACACACCTCGTTCAGTTATCTTAGCGGGAGACTGGAACGCGGTCCTGGATCCCGATTTAGATCGCGCAGGGAATCCTTCTAGGGGTACTAACAGAGATCATGATGCAAAGACATTTCGGGACTTTGTCGATGAGTTTGATCTTATCGATAAATTCCGAAATAAAAAGCCTCATGATATAAGGTGGACTTGGACAGCTAGACGCGGCTCCGGTGCAGTACAGCTTTCGAGTTATATTGACCGGTTCTTAATTAGAAGAGTCGACGTAGAATTATTAGAATGTCCAAGTTTTCATAATATAGTTTACTCGGATCATAGACTTGTTCGTGTCCGTGTAAACTTAGATAGCCGTAAACCTAGATTGGCTGGGTACTGGAAACTCAACACTTCGTTGTTCGATGTGCCGAGTTTCCGGGAACAGCTACTACTAACATATCAGCGGGTAATGACGGTGGCTATAATTGGGAATAAGTTGTGGGTGAAATTTAAGAAAACCATTAGGTCCTTTTCTGCTGATTTTAGCCAACGCCTCAACTTAGAATCTAGAGCAGCAAACGTGACACTAGAATCTAGACTAGATTGGGCAGTGGCGGTGGCGGATAGTACTAATGTTACTATAATTAAGGCGAAGCTCGCCTCCTTGACTAGCAAGGAACACGAAGCTTCTTTAATTAGGGCTAGGTTAAAGAGAATGCCTCATGAGGAAGCAAACATGGCCGCTGAATTGCGTGCAGAGGAGCGTCGACACGCTACCGATCGATATATCGCACGTGTCACATTGCCGGACGGACGTACCGTGACCACAAACGAAGGTATTTTGGAGGCGTTTCGTAATCACTTTCAGGATCTTTTCACCAGGGAGCCCGGTTTGTCTTTAGCGCATTTCGACCCCTATTTAGCTGACTTTTCTCGCCTCGGGGCGACCGAAGCGGCTAGGTGCGAAGGTTGCATAACGGAGGATGAAGTCGTGGAAGACCTAAAGGGAGTCTGCCTGAATATATCTCCTGGGATCGATGGTTTGCCCTACGAACTGTATTTGAGGTTGTCGCACATTTTTGTCCCCTTGCTGACAGTTTTATTTAACGCTTGGTTTAGGAACGGGTCAATACCTGAGTACTTTACCAAGGGGATTGTGAAATTGTTACGCAAGAGCAAAGATGGTGGGGATGGGATCAATAACTTTCGGCCCTTAACTATGCTAAACACAGAGTTAAAGATTTTGGCCAAGATTTTAGCAAATCGCCTGCAGACTGTTTTGGCTGGTCTGATTAGCCCCGAACAGACTTGTTCTGTGAAGGGTAGGACCATTCAGGATAATTTGCACGCGATACGCTTAATCATTGAGAAAGTCGACACAGAAGCCGCGCTGATCAATTTAGATCAGTCCAAAGCATTCGATAGGGTGGACCATCGCTACTTGGAGGCTGTTTTGTCATCGGCCGGTTTCGGCCCGCAGTTTCGCTCCTGGATTCGCCTCCTTTATGCAAACCAGGGTTGTTCGCTTTCACCGATGCTCTATGCGCTTGTGTTGGAACCCTTCCTTCGCAGGCTCAGGGTGAACGCGGTCCTACGCGGGGTTACTTTGCCAGGTGCCTGCACCATACTGAAGTACTCTGCCTATGCCGACGACGTAACAGTGTTTGTAACGAGCAGTGCCGAGATTAGTGTCGTCGACAGAGAAATCAGAATGTATGAAACGGTAACAGGGGCAAAAATTAACTGCGACAAGTCTGTTGGCTTGCGCATCGGTGCCTGAAAGGGTGCATCCCTACAGGGACCCTTCAGCTGGACTGACGGGCCTTGCAAGCTACTCGGCGTCTGGTTCGGTCCTGATCTTCAGCTTGAGAAAAATTGGTCGGAAGTGTTGAAAGCGATTCGGGCCGCAGCTGGTCTGTGGACCCGTAGAAATCTTTCATTAAAGGGGGGAGCGGAGGTGTGTTGCTCACACATTTATCCGATCATCCTATATCGTCTATCAGTACTTCCACTCCCGTCGGATACACTGCTTGAAATGCAGCAGGCTCTTTTCCGGTTTTATGGCTTGGTAAAGCCCCTAAGGTCCGTCGCGAGATCTGTTATCTACAGCCTTCTGAGGGCGGTCTGGGTATGCCTAGCGTTGAGATTCGTCAACATACGCTTCGGCTTTATTACCTGGATCGAATGTATACACCAGTTGAGGGAAACAGTGGCTTCTGGAAGGAAGACATCAAGAAAGCCTTTCCGGCTTTGAAAAGTGTGCACTTGGATGAGGGGGAGGCACACAGGTTGCCCCGAGGCGTATGCTCCTTTTATCGCGAGTGTCGACGGGCCTTGAAGTTCCTCTTACGGGTGAGGGAAAGCGTCTCTGACACCCAGCTGTTGTTTCGTAAGGCATTGTATCGGGTTTTAGTGAGGGGATCTGTTCGAGTGAGGGGATCTGTTTGTCGAGGGGGGAGCTACGCTCAATCTAGCCTGGCTGATTATTAGTAATGCTATCTGGGTCGGCAAAAAGCTTCATGCAGCTGGTATTAGGACTTCGCTTATTTGTTGTCGTTGCGGTGACGAAGACGAGACTGTAAGTCACGCTTTTGTTTATTGCCGCATAGTCGTGCCGCTTATTAAGTTAGTTGCGGGCCTCATGGTTCGCGTACTGAATGTAACGTCTTTCGACCTGGAACCGATTAATATATGTAGCAATTGGGCTCCGACAAATGATAGGAAAAGACGTTTTGTATTTTATTGCTTACTAGCGTTGTTGAGAAGTGTGATATGGCAGACACGTTTGAAAGTTGTCTACGACGGTGAGACCTTCGCTGCTCTCGATCTTATTCGAATTTTCAAGTGTCGTCTGAAGATCCGCATTAAGGCCGAGAAGGCGAAACTCCCTTCGGCAGATTTTGGTGAAAGATGGGTGACAGTTGCACGATTGTGTCGAGTGAGAGGAGCTAGTCTAGAGTGGTATCTGGACGTGCCTTAGGCAAAGGAGTTTGGGTTTCTCCAACGAACGTTGATCCTGTCCCGTTTAAGGCTAGATTAGTTGACCCGTTTTTGACTATTATTTTTGTTCATAACTTAGCTAGTGCATGAATGATTTCATTAGGGTCCCGTTTTATTTTTGGCCTAGCCCCCCCTGTTTTTTTTGTTTTTTTGTTTTTTTCCCCCAATTTAAGTTTTTTAATTCCCCAACCCCTCTCCCGATTAGGTGACAGATAGCCAGATTTGCCAGAGATGCAGGTCACCTTTCGAGATTTTCGAAAGAGGTGATAAAAAATAAAGCGTTCGGACCTGCATCGCGTTTCGACTGGAAAATCCGCATATCTGCCACAACTTAGAAATGGGGGATCCTTATACTAACACTGGGACTTTTTTTATTGTACATAAATTCATTTTTTTTTTGTATATAAAATTTTTATTACCCAAATCCCCCATCTCATATTGTGTAATTATGGGTTTTAAGTAGGATAGTCATGGTATAAATTCTTTTGGTGTATGGTGCATGATTGTAGTGTGAATGTGGTATTTTGGTGAATGATGGTCACGAATGAAACTAGCCAAGTTAGACAAGTCAGAGTAAGTTAGTGAAGACCGATCTTTTCCCAACCCCTTTTTGGCCTTGTGCCGCATTTCTGTATTTTTTATGCAGAATAAATATTTTGTGTGCTGAATAAAGCTTTCCCAAGTTACGTCTGTTCTCGTTAGTCATTACAATTTATTCAGCACACAATCAACATGGAACAATTAATGCGCCCACAACGGTTCGACGTGGAACTTGACACTTCTAACTCTGAACAACGTTGGACTCATTGGAGAGCGACATTTGAAAACTTTTTGCAAACGTTGCATGCAGAAAATCTACTACGACCGATAAACAAATTCAGACTACTAACTAACTTTGTATCTCACACGATACACGAAATTATCATGGACTGCAGCACTTATGAAGAGGCTATAGAAACATTACACACCACTTACCGAAAGCCCATAAATTAAATATTTTTGCGATATTTACTTGCTACACGGCGACAGCAAAATGACGAATCTTTGGAGCAGTTTTTAAAGGAATTACGAACTCTTAGCAAGGACTGTAATTTTCGGGTAATGTCTGCCGAAGACATTCGAGACGAGCACATTATGGATGCTTTTATTAACGGACTCCAAAATGTGCAGGTAAGAGAAAGACTGTTCGAAAACAAATGTCTGGACCTCAGAACAGCTTACGAGCAGGCTTATACGTTCGGAATTGCCCCAAAACAGTCGGTGTTCTACATGCAGTCGGATACGGTCGGTGCTGCTTTGAACAACACACATTCTTGTTATTCCGCACCTCTTGTGTGCATTCTTCTCCGGACCCTTCCACTGTGACTTCTTTCCCTAACCAGGAAATTCCGGGCCCTGCAAACCTTTCAGAGTTGCCTATCACCGCTGCTTCCACAGGTCGTAAATGCCACTTTTGTGGGTTAAGTCAACACCCTCGTTTTTCTTGTCCGGCCAGAGATGCTAGGTGTCACTTGTGTGGGAAATTGGGACATTTTTCTAAGGTGTGAAGGTTAACCAAAAATAATGTTTCTAAAAATTCTATCGCATCTCTCATGGTAGCTGGTTAAAATTAATGGCGTTTCTACTGATGCATTAATTGACATCGGCAGTTCTAGTAATTATATTAATTTTAATATTGTAACAGTTAATAACTGGAAAATATTTTCTTGTTCTACTCGTGTGTCTATGGCGAATGCTTCTTTATCATCACAAGTAATTACTTGTGATGATAAAGAAGCAGATATTGTTTGGTTAATTTACTTTTAAAAAATATGTCATACAAAAACATCAAACTTTTGATAATTAAAAACCTTTGCAGTGACGTTATACTGGGGCACGATTTTCTTCAGCATCATTCTCGTATTGAGATTCCCTTCGGAGGACCCAAACCAGCCCTTAGCATTTGTGGTTTAACAGTACTCATCTCTTTTTAATAATTTATCTCAAGACTGCAAACCTATAGCGATGAAATCTAGACGCTACTCACTTGAGGATAAACAGTTCATAAAAACCGAGATTACGAGAATGCTTGGTGAAGGAATCATTGAAATGAGTGAGTCTCCATGGAGGGCACAAGTAGTAATAACATCTTCCGACCCCCCCCCCCCCGACCCCCAAAAAAAGACTAGTAATTGATTACTCTCAAACAATAAATAGGTTTACTCTACTGGATGCGTACCCACTACCACGGATAGATGAAATTATAAGCGAAATTGCTAAATATAAACTGTATAGAACACTAGACCTTAGAAGTGCCTATTACCAAGTGGCTATCAAACCAGTGGATCGATCCTACACGGCTTTTGAGGCTAATGGCCGCCTCTACCAGTATAAAAGATACCATTTGGAGTAACGAATGGTGTTGCCAGTTTTCAGCGAATTATGGATAAAATAATTAGCGATGAAAAATTGGAAGGCACTTTTGCCTACATTGATAATGTAACAATATGTTGACACAACTATGCAAACCATAATCGTAATCTGAAACGATTTATGGCGACGATAAAAAAGTACAATCTCACACTAAATAACGATAAATGTACTTTTAGCGTAGACACCATTAATTTACTATGATATACCGTAAGCAAAGGATCTATGTCACCAGACCCAGAACGATTGAATCCGCTGCTAAAACTGCCAATACCTAATAATATGCGTGCCCTAAAACGAGCCCTTGGTATGTTTGCACATTACTCACAGTGGATTGCTTCTTTTTCAAGCAAAATTCACCCATTGGTACAAACGGACACTTTCCCTGTCTCGCACACAGCAATGGAGGCCTTTAAGAATATTAAAAAGAATATAGCCAATGCAGCAATTACGACTATAGACCCCACTATTCCTCTGGAGACAGGTGGAGACAGATGCATCTGATTATGCAATTGCTGCCCCTCTAAGACAATCCGAACGTCCGGTCGCTTTTTTTTCAAGGACCTTGTCGCGTTCAGAACAGCGACACTCAGCAATCGAAAAAGAGGCTTATGCTATAGAAAACTCAGAAAGTGGAGACACTATTTGATCGGACGACATTTTAGACTGATTACTGATCAAAAATCCGTCGCATTTATGTTTAACACCAGGACAACAAGCAAAATCAAAAATGATAAAATAGCGAGGTGGAAAATAGAACTCTCCTGTTTTTCTTTTGCTGCTATCTACCGACCCGGTAAAGAGAATGCTGCGGTTGACGCACTATCGAGAGTATGTAGCTCGATATCCAACACGGATCTGCTTCGGACCTTACACAATGAACTGTGCCACCCAGAAATAACACGAATGACACACGTTGTACGAACCAGAAATCTACCATATTCTTCGGATGACGTAAAGAAAATGATAAAATCGTGTACAATATGTGCTGAACATAAATCACAATTCTTCAGGCCTAAAACCGGGACACTGATAAAAGCGACACAACCGTTCGAGAGAATAAACATCGATTTTAAGGGTCCACTACCATCTAATAATGGGAATCGTTACATTCCAACCGTCATCGACGAATATTCACGATTCCCATTCGCATTTCCTTGTCAAGACATATCAGCGAAATCGGTGATACGGTGCTTGTGCTCTTTATTTGCCATTTTTGGTGTTCCAGCCTACATCCATTCAGATCGTGGAGCCTCTTTTATGTCTGAACAACTCAAACAATTTCTTCACGAACAAGGAGTAGCCACAAGCCGGACGACGCCGTACCACCCTCAGAGAACCGCCCAATGTGAGCGCTATAACGGTATAATATGGAAAAGCATACAACTAGCGGCCGCAAACCGCAAATGCCCAATTACCCACTGGGAAGATCTTCTTCCAGAATCTCTGTACGCCATTAGAACGCTCTTATGTACAGCCACAAATGCCACGCCTCACGAGAGGTTTCTTCCATTCCAACGAAGAAGCTCGGCGGGAACTTCGCTTCCATCATGGCTCTCGAAAGCTGGAACAGTTCTTCTGAGACGTTTCGTCCGTCATAGTAAGAATGACCCATTAACGAACCAAGTAGAACTGATTGAGGCGAATCCACATTATGCGTTGATACGACATTTTTATGGAAAAGAATCGACTGTTTCCCTTAGAGAGCTTGCACCTGCAGGGGATATACCTACACTCAATATAACCCCCGGGGAGACGCCTACATCTCAAGACCCTTCCACCTTGGCTGAAGGTCAAGCTGCACCATATGACTCATCTACGGACTCAGTACAACTATCAGATACGGAGTCCATAACATCTGTAGAAAGTCAAGGTGCTCAGAACGAGCCAGAGGTGAACGATCATCCACTTGCTCCAAAACGAGCTCATCCCCGAACCGATTCAGAACCCCTGTTTTCAGAATCACAACCACCCGCACCCAGAAGGAGACGGATTTTTACTCACTCATGATGGAGAGTGAAAATCGACCCCTGCGTATCGTCAGACTCAGAAACCCAGAGTCCTGATTCTACTCTCGATATCAGACTACCGAGGCGTTCCTACAGAACCAGCAAAAAGCCCGGTCGATGGAACGACTTTATTCCCTTATGATTAAAATAGAAAGGAGGTGAATGTAATGAATAATTACGAGTAACTTTCCTTACTCTGACTTATTTCCCTTTTGGAGAACTCTTCTGCTTCTACTAACAACTATAAATAGTAGCACTAATACTGTACCGACATTGTGTGCTAAATAAAGCTTTCCCAAGTTACGTATGTTCTCGTTAGTCATTACAAGTATATCCACAGTTAAATACTCTGAAAGTAACTGAAAGTTTGTGAATATTAATTAATTAATGTATAATAATGTTAAAATGTTTACAAAATGTTTACAAATGGGCTTCTCACCAATTTACCCTCTTTGTATAAAACAAAACTAAATCAAAAATATAGCTCGTATTAGAATCTTTGACGCCAAACAGCTGTGTCCCAACATTTTATAATGATCAGTTAACTAGGTATAAATTCTGTACATGAAAATATATAAGCATATAGAGATACTTAACTTTATATGAATAGAAGTTATGGACATTTCGAAGTGTGATCGGTTTAAGAGAGTGATGTTAAATACGAGTATCAATAACCACCTAAAAAATGCTACGTATATATTTTTGGCGGGAGTTTAACAAAATGTTTCCTGAAGTTATTGAATTTATTAATAATTTTAAAACAACAACATGTGATTAAGTCTTTTCGTGCGATGTAATGAATAGTTACATCTCTTCTAAGAATTTAAATAGAAAAAACATGCAAGTTTTTAAGAACAGGAGAAGAAAATAAATTGCTTTTTGAAGAGTGTAGAGTTTAATAAAGAAAATAATATAGAATGTGTAACGCAAATTATTTTAGGGGGCAATAAAACAAATTGCTTTTAAAAAATGCAAATTGAGTTGTTTTTTTCAGATAGGTTAAATTCAGATTATACAAAGTAAATAAGAAAATTCTGTTAAGTAATTTTTTTTAGAAACATTTCTGCCAATGTTATACTGAGTTTATATTTATAAATATACAATTTTAAGAATTTTATTAAGTTTTAAAAAAATAGTAAATGCACAATTTGTTCGAGTCGCGATTATTTGCTGATGCAGAGTAAACGCTAGATAGTAGTAATGTGTTTCTATGTTAAGCGTATGGAATGTGTATTTTTTTTTCAATTTAAAATTTAAAGTTAGAAATACTGTGTATGTGCTTTAAGTTAAGTTAGTATTATAAGTTATATTATTATTGTTACAAGTTATTGAAAGAAGTATTATTAACTAATATTTGTTAATATACACAAAAATTAAAGATTACTACAGAAACGTGCACTCATACGATGTTTAACCGCAGTATATGGAAAGTAATATCGGGTATGAGGAGAGTAAGGTGTTATATGCTCCGACTCACTCTATAAGATAGTCAAGACAAAGAATGTTGATTGGCTTATATTTAAAAAGTTGTAATCGATTAGAAATTAAAAATAAAATTCATAACAGAATATTTGTGTTATCTTACTGGATAAATAGATTGTTTTAATTTAGCCTTTGGGAAGAAATCTATTCCGACCAACGGTACCAATAAACATATCACTTTACTTTATATATGAAATTACTTGAAATCACATACATGCAACAATTATTTTACGAATAAAAACTAATAAGCTATAATCGTGAAAATGTTTCTAGCTCCCTTTAGTGACAATAGCATATATATATATATATATATATATATATATATATATATATATTCGCAATTACCTATCTTATTCGTTTCTTTTCGCATTATTTTTCTGTTTGTTTCATCTATTTCTTGTTTATGTTATTTTCCTCGATCAGGAACATTTCTTAGAACAATTTCTTGGCCTCACATATTAAAATTCGATTTTCGTAAATTACTAATTGTAGTAAAGTAGTCAATTAATAATATTCTTGTTGTCACATTTGAAACTATGTTAGACTTACATGTTGTTTGTGTTTTGTGGCATAACCAGAATGATTGAATGCCAGTCTCAAAGTATAAAAGAAAAAAATAGTCATTGGTACTAGAACATAAATTTTTCATCTGGCATAGTCAGAATTCTGCCCACGGCTGAAGAAAAACAATATTTGACTAAAATAAGACTTCGGTCTCTTTATATGTGCATCAGATAAAAACGCTATATTTTATGCAGAAACGGTTCCACCGCTCCTTTTTATCTCCTGGTAATACCCATTATCTATATCGATGAGAAATTTTATTTTTTTATCGTATTTGTTTGAGCAATATTAGACAAAAAATAAACATATTCATCCATTTTATATAACTATTTCAACAAGCAATTATTCATGACAATCATACCTGTATAGTGAAGTATGGTTCGATAACCTATACTGTTTCTCCATGCTCTTAAACAGTTGCCCAGTTACGACTTAACCAACAATAGAAATGGAATAATAATATAACGCTAAATGAGTTAGAATGAGAATAAAATGAATGTACAGAAGAAGCAAGCCGCGATAGATGGATCGAAAAAGTGTGCACTTTTTTTAGATACGGATGACGAACTAACTTATCATTTATTCCTGAATCTATTATAATAGTACTAAACCCACAGTGATAATATAAACGTATATTAAATATTTATTCAAATGTGTGACGCAATGACAGCGTTCGTAAATTCGTTCCTTGTTGAGTTTCATGTCATGTCAACTGCCGATGGGTCATTTATCTGAAATCGACTATATGTTTTGTATACGATTTTAAATGTGTATATTGAGTTCACAAATAGTCGTTAAGCGATAGTATCTATTTAACCGATAAATGGAGGCTTTGTAGGTATTGCCAATCCGGACCAGAGTGTATCTACAAACGGTTGTAACTAAGAGGATGACAACCTTGTTGAAAGCGTGTGTGTCTCTTTACTATGTTGTTTGCGTGTATCACCAGGGCCAGTAGAGCTTGACGAAAACAGAATAGCCTCATATAAAAACTATTTTTCATCTTCTAATTGCTTTATTTGACACATTTTATATTTCTTTCTCTGTAACCTCCCCTCTCTTTCTCTCTCTCTCTTTCTCTCCTTCTCTCCCTCTCTCTCTCCTTCTCTCCCTCTCTCTCTCCTTCTCTCCCCCTCTCTCTCTCTCTCTATATATATATATATATATATATGTATATATTATTTATTTTTTTGTCGAATTTGTTCTGAAAAAATTAGACAAAAAATAAACATATTCATCGATTTTTATATAATTATTTCAACAAGCATCTCTGGCATCCATTTTGCCGCAGCTTTCACACAGACGTATGTTTCCTTTGGTGTTTATTTTTGACAAAGAGAATATTTTCCCGAAATATTAAATGATTCATTATCCGACAACACACTTGCGGTTATGTAAGATTTTAAAGAAAAATAAATAGTAAGTCCTCCTTTAATTTATTATTTTTGTTCTTTGCAGCTTATATTAAATCCGGCATTCAGCCTTCTTAACATATATATATATATATATATATATATATATATATATATATATATATATATACTTGTTGTATCGAATCGATGTTGCCTGGAATGTAGTCAAGTCATTTTATATGTTTGTACATTTCAAATCTTACACGGTAAAAGAAACTAAATTTTGCATGCAAGTGAGACAACTCTTTTAAAATTCTTCAATTAAAAATATGAATAATTCCCATTGCTGATCTTTGTTTTTATTGATAATATATTTCTATATTATAAAAGTTGTGGCCTGGGAATACACAATTTTTAACTAACCTGTAACAAAGTACGTTATTATATTTCTAAAAACATGGTAAAAAAAGTCAGATTGAAAGTTTGACATGTAACATCAGTATTCGTTATTTGTCATACATATTTATATGAATTAATATCACGGTAACAAACGCACAAATAAGAAACAAAATAACTACACCAAAAGTTAAAACCCTTTTGGTAACAAACACACAAATAAAAGGGGCTTAGTAGTACACTAAAACCCTGGAAATCTCCGCAGTCATGGGTCATCTATAGAAAACGTCGACAAAGATTTATTTTCCCCATTTTTCTGACATTTTCTGCAAGAAAACAAGATAAAATCCCACAGCGTTAAGTATATATATATATATATACGCATTTAAAAAGGATGCGTGGATATCTCTCAAAGGCCCTTTCGACTATCATCTCGTTAGGAGAAAATCGATAGTTTTGAATCAATAATATCGTCGAAAGAAAGAGCAAACAGGAATTAAATGTGCCAAAATTAAGGACCTTTGAGAGATTTCCGCGCATCCTTTTTAAATACATTTATAAGTTTTGTACCTCAAAACATTTATTTATATATATATATATATATATATATATATATATATATATATATATATATATATATATATATATATATATATATAAGATAAATTTAAAATTTGAAAAAATAAAAAGTAATGGAGAATAAGTGTGTGCATGTAAAAAACGATGGAGTCTGTCCAGTTGGTAAATGTCCATTGATAAGATTTCCGGTGAAAGGAGATTGAAAGATGGAAAAAGGAGTTTCGTGAAGACAGCGCTGAAAATGTTCAAAATGAAGTAAATCCAATAGAAGGATGTTTAGTTCAATCGTAGATGGAACGCATATATTCGGATGTAATTTTGAGAATTAGGATCATTTTAAAATACTTTCGTTGGCCGAGAATGAAAGTAGTTTTTCAGAAGTTGAGTTTGAAATGTGTATATTAAACGCAGGCATCGGGAATTTAAGTAGTGACTTCGATCGAGTCTAAGAAAAGCGAGAGCTCTGATTGGAGACAAGGCCAAGTAAGGAAGTAGGGGCAGGTGTAAAGATAAAAGACAAAGGAGGTGGGTGATAGGGTTAGTTAAATGAACTATGGCTGATGCTGGGAGAAGAGAAGGGGAAGAGTTTGTTTGGTTACTGCTCATTGCTAGTAAGCAATAAACCGGTGCGAGTTGGGGTGGGCTCATCATAAGCTGAAAAAAAAAGTGATTCAGGTCAGTAAGTAAATAGTGCTGAAAGGGTGGTCCTATAATTAAAACGAATTTTTATACAAACTTATATATAATTCAGAAAGTTTAAAATGGTTCCAATTGGGAAATTAGGGTTGAGACGATTGGAAATCTGGAATTTACGTGTTTAATATGTAATAATTCGGACAGAAACTAGTATTTCAGAGTTTGATGTTTAAATACTTTAAAGAATTCACAGTTAGTTAAATATTAACTGCTTGACTAAATAAGATACTTTAATATATAACTGAAGTTAGGATTGGGAACAGCGTTAGTCTGCTTGGAACAATTGCGTTCTAGTATAAGGATTGTGGGGTAAGATTTTGGTTTTTCCACTGCCAACTTATCCATCTCTGTAATTCCTCTGATGATAAGATTTTAATCTTTGAAAAGCCTTGGCTTAATGGCAAAAAAATAAACATGTTTTTACCGAGTAAACCTTGCAAGGTAACAATCGAAGTTGAAATAGATTTGTCATTCGTACATCTTTATCTTTCTTCTTTCATTTATCTTTATAATTGCTCTATCTCGTATATTGGGAGGTGTCGGTGGTTAAGTGGATAACGACACGGACTGAAGACCTGGTTGTTCTAAGTTCGAATTCAGTCGGTTCCACAGTAAAACTTTCACTTAGGGATGTTGGCAACCTTCACGTGGTCCTTCCAGTAAGTACACGATGTCTTTCAAGAAAGATTTCATACTAGAAAAAACATCGGTGGAAACACCAGAATCATCTGATTCACCCGAAGATCTCATATATTGAGTTTAACCCATTTCACTATAGGTTCTATCTACTTAAAAGTATACTTTTAGTTTCATATTTATATATATATATATATATATATATATATATATATATATATATATATATATTTAGAGAGAGAGAAAGAGAGAGAGAGAGAAAGAAAGAGGTGAGAAAGAGAGAGAGATTTAATAGATGAAAATAAAAGTTGTAAAAATACAAAATCCATTACATCTTTAGTTGTCTAAAAAAAGGGATTTATTTTTCCTTAAATCATGGCTTTTCAAAGAATTACAATCTTATCAGCTGAGAGGTACAAATGGATAAGTTGGTAAGAGAATTACCAAAGTCAAAAGTTTGAAAAGCTCAACAGATAAAATGTTATTTGAGAAAAATGTTAAAGGTGGAAAATGTTGAGAGTTTTTTTAAACAACTGAATGTAATAAGTTTTGTATTTTTACAACTTTTATTTACATACTTTAATTGTCCTATTTTAAAGATATACGTTATATATTTATTTTCTGCTTTCCCATCTTTCTCTATCTGTCTGCCTGGCTGTATCTCTCTCTCTATATATATATATATATATATATATATATATATATAGATATATATATATATATATATATATATATATACTCCTGATCAAAAATTTAAATCACTTGAGGATCTTTTAAAAGAAACCTTTTTCAAGGATAGATTTTAAACTCCTCCCACTATACAATACAATACAATACACGTTAACAATACAACAATTTAAAAGGTTATGGAAACAAAAAGCTACATTGCAAACATTTTATTCAGAAATTTACATTTTATAAAATGAGGCAATTTTATACTTGATCAAAATTATAAGACCAGAGACAAAAATTCTACAAAATTGTACGAAAAGTGTATGAAAACATTCAACAACCAAATTTAATAATGAGTTCTACCTCCACTGGTTTTCATGAGTTCAGAAATTCTTTGGGGTATGCTAGAAATAAGCGTTCTATTAAGGTGTGGGAGGTGTTGCTCCAGCTTCTGAAGATGGCTTCACGAAGTTCATTTTTTGTTAAATATTGTTTGAAATTTCGATAAAAATCACCTGTCATCCAAATATTTTCAATTGGGTTTAAGTCCGGTGAGCATGCAGGATGTCCCAAGAGATAGACCCCATTTTCTTGTAGAAAGGTCAAGGTCCGTCGATCAGCGTGGATTGCAGCATTCTCCTGTTGGAATAACCATCCATTCTCACACAAACGATGGCCCTCCGTCATCAACGATGCTTTTTGTAGCATGGTAACATAATAAGCCGCTGTCTGACGATCCTGCACCACCTGGAGTTCCATCGTCCATCTGTACCAATAGCACCCCATACCATTAGGGGCCCTCCACCACTATGACGTGTGGAGAAAATTTCAGGAGACATGTTTTTGTTATGCCAATATCGTTGGAAGCCATCAGGACCATCTAGATTGAATGTTTTCTCATCAGAAAACAGGACTTTCTTCCACTTCTCAACGTCCCATGTTTGGTATTCACGACCAAACCTTAAACGAGGAATATGTGTACGCTTTTTATTTGCCATGCCTTTGTGCCGTAAGTGTCGTCTGATGGCTACTGGACTGCAATCAGCATCTGTGATTGCCTTAATTTGACTAGAAGAAAGTCCACTGCCTTTCACAACAACCCGTTTTATTCTCCTACTCAATGCAGGAGAAATTCTTGGGAGCTTACCAGTTGATTATGCTTTTCCATAATTCTCACTGTTCTTTAGAAAGTTGCAAATAACAGCTTTACTGCGATTTATTTAGCTGCGATCGTCTGCTGTGACAAACCTTGTCTATGGAAATCTAGAATTCGAGCACGCTCAACTTCGGTAAGTCTGCTTGCTTTAGACATGGTGACACATTTACACAGTGATTGCTAATCTCTAACTGAACTAAAAACATTGGAATTACTATCGATCAAATAATTTATACCCCTGGTCTTATAATTTTGATGAAGTGTAAAATGCCTCATTTTATAAAAATGTAAATTTCTTGAATAAAATGTTTGGAATGTAGCTTTTTGTTTCCATAACATTTTAGATTGTAGTATTGGTAGCCTTAAGTGGGGGGAGTTTAAAATCTATCCTTAGAAAAAAGGTTTCTTTCAAAACATTCTCAAGTGGTCTTACATTTTTAATCAGGAGTGTATATACTGACAGTTTTAGTAGAAAAAAGTCAATGAGACAAGCTACGACGTGGAGTTAAATAAAACATTTACTTGCTAGATTTCCTGATTGCTTCCCAAATGGCTGGATGACTAACATATAATGAGTATAGTAAAAATACATATTTTGCTGTTACAAACGTAGTTAAGCACTTATTATTTCTTCATTCATATATATATATATATATATATATATATATATATATATATATATATGTATATATATATATATATATATATATATATATATATATATATATATATATATATATATGGGGTAAGGTACACGATAAGTTATGAAAATGAAATGCCGTGGCAGACAAAATGTGTGAAAAATGACAAAGGGAAAACAGGTTAAAGTGCAGGAGAAAAACAAAACAAGAGATTTGATCGGTTTCGTTCGTGTGATTTCCAAATCTTCACTTTTTCTGAAGACGTTCGCTAACACGAACGAAACCGGTCAAATCTCTTGTTTTTGTTTTTCTCCTGCACTTGAACCTGTTTTCCGTTTGTCATTGTTCACACACACATATATATATATATATATATATATATATATATATATATATATATATATATATATATATATATATATATATATATATATATGTTAGAAGAAAACGCGCCCTGGACAAATAAAATAATATGAAGATTAAAATCAATATATAGTGCTGCTAAAATATATAATATCACGAGTCTTTTCTTCTAATTGTGATCAAAATCCATGAGCTGATTTAAAATCAAGGTTTCCCCCCACAGTATTCCCTCTAAAACTCCATTAAAATAACATAAGAAACTGAAATTTGGGGAAGATTAATTAATTTATGTCTAATACCTATTGTCAAAATTTAACACAAATCAGAAGTATTTTTTTTATTTTTACGAAGGTTTTCCACCTCCTACATTGTCCCCTTTACATGTAATAACATTAAAATAAATATAGCCCACATTAACCACCGTTACGCTCATCAGCTATGTTTCAAACTTCATAATGATCTATTCACTAGATAAAGATTGAACCCAGTACATACAAAATATAAACATATACAATACATGACTTTATATAGAGAGAGGTCAATAAAATCAAAGATTATTTTGTCGGGGTAACAACACATCCAATTTAAACAGCAGACCTTGCACATACAAATACATCGATACCTTTTATCTAACCTCTCTCACTAGTTTGCGTTCATTTACAACATGTGTTCTTCACCTTGCATTTAACACATTCATGTGTAAATGAAAAGTGTGCACGGTAACAGCATCATGAGGGGTTTAGTACTATATATAGAGTGTTCCAATGGAACTCTTTAAGTGGTCTGACTCATTCAATGACTCAAAAACATCAGGGGAATAATGATATTGGAATGTCTTCCATGGACGCTGAATGCACGAAACATTTCAGTGAAGAAAGCGACACTTTGAAATGTCAAGCAACATTGTTTCGATGAAGACAATGATGATGATGATTATTATCATGATCATCATCATATAGTATTACTTTCTTGGATTTATCACATCAGCCGTTATCAGTAATTCATCACTGATGAAAACCGACGATTTTTACGGGATTCTGAGTGACAGCATTGCTGTTTGTTCAATTCAAGTGTTATTATTACTTGCGTGAAGTGTTTCTATCAGTCGTTACTAACAAGCTTTTACTGATAAAGACAGGTGGATTTCCTTTCTGTGGTGGAATTTCATTCCAATCTGTATGTTTTTACAACTGTTCGGTATTTACATCCTCTCCCAACCCATTTGAGGTCATTTGATGCATTACCGACCGATGCTGCTTCCACTGTTGACGGCGTTAAGTCATTCTAAATTTTAATATCGAACGACTTCGTTTGTTTTGGAGTTGTCATTCTATCTTCCATTTTTCCTCTGATTTTATTAGTGTTGTGGACCCGTTTAGGAATACCAACAATGAAATAAAAGAACAACAGGTTTAGAGATAATAACGAATTGTATTGAACAGAGAATGTATACACAAGTCAGTGTTGGCAGTGCTAGTGCCTAAATGTACCTACCAATGTTCTCCCGGCAAAAGCCGGTATTTATGGTAGCCGGTTGCTACCATTTAGTTATTATTAAAGGGTAGGTAGGTTCACCCACAACACCCGGAATCTCAAGGTATATCTTTTTCCTAGGATTCACCTTGAAACTCCCGGTTAATTTACGTTTTCTTGATGAACGTCTCTGTTCTGGAGGCGTTTTTGGTGTTGGCAGCTCAAATGCGTCGTATAGATATTCCATGGTGGTCTCACTCTGATCACTGGGTCGTCCGACATGCGACGACGCATTTGGTTAATGTGTTTTTTTACATGTGCTTCTAGGACCCTCTACAATGTACACCATCCGCCCCAATCTTTTTTGTACCTTTCCCACTTCCCACACGGTTTTGTTTCCATGGTGTTCCTGGAAGAACACCTTCTCTCCATCCTCGTAACTCTTCTTTGGTGCCGTAATGTTGGTCGGTTTCACCTGTTTTGGTAAAAGTTTCTCGAATACCGACTTTATTTTTCTTCCAAACATTACTTCCACCGGTGGTACTTGGGCTGGTGTGTTCTCGTTGGGTGTAATTCTATACACTTGAAGGAACTGCTGGAGTGCCTTTTCTCTCGGCGTGCCCGTCGATTTTTTCAACGCTCTCTTCAAGGTATCAACAAATTTTTCTGCCTGTCCGTTTGACCTCGGATGGTAAGTCAGAGTAGTGAAATGTTTAATTTGAAAGTCTTCACAGAATTCTTTGAACTCTCGTGAATTAAATTGTGTACCGTTGTCCGATACAACAATGTCCACCACTCCGAATCGGGCAAACAGTTCAGGCAACGCGCATATCGTGACATCCGTTGTTGGGTGTTTACATCTAACAACTTCTGGCCATTTTGAGTAGCTGTCGACTATAATTAAATAGTAGAAGCCTTCCAATGGCCCCGCAAAATCTATGTGAATACGGGACCATGGTTGCTCTGCCTTTGGCCATAGACAGTACTGAATAGGTGGTGCTGTCGCTGCCGACGCGCAGCTCGCACAGGCCTTCACCTTCGTCTCTATGTCCTTGTCCATGTTTTTCCAATACACATAAAATCTTATTAGGCTCTTCATGCGTGTCGCTTCGGGATGCCCCTTATGGAAATCCTTCAGGATTTTTTTTTTAGCCTAACTGGGATTACTACTCGCTCCCGGTATAATAATGTGTCGCAACAGACTGAAAGAGCTTCTGCCGTTTGCTCATCGTCTGTTTGTAATTTATTTTTAATTTCGATAATAAAATTATCTTCTCTTGCCTCTTTTTGTATATCGCCAAGTGTGACTGGCAGCTCTTTTATTGTGTTACACAGGACTTTACTATAGTCATATTCAGACCGAAGGGATGCTATAACTGTATCCTCGAGCGGTTCCGTGTATTTTGGGATTAGCCGCGATAAACCATCTGCGTGTCCTAGTCTTTTTGACGGTAAAAATTCCATCTCAAAGTCATAATTTAACAGAATTATACCCCATCTCTGTAGGCGGTTTGCTGTGTAGGTTGGCAAGCTTTTTTTATCCAAAGATGGTGATAAGTAGCTTATGGTCTGTTTGTAGGATAAAATGACGGCCGTGTAGATACCTGTGAAATTTGGTCATTGCGAACACAATACCCAACGCTTCTTTCTCAATCTGAGAGTAATTTTTCTCTGCAGGAAGTAAAGTTCTTGAAGCGTGCGCGATGAGTTTCATCGAGCCATCCGGCATTTTATGTAAAATGCATACCCCAATGCCGTAGGAGCTGGCGTCACTTGCAACAATAGTTTTTTAGCTCTGGATTAAAATGAGTAAGAAATAATTCTGAAGTTAACTTCGTTTTTAGGTTGTCAAATGCAGATTGACAGTCGGCGGACGATTCCCATTTACTATCTTTCTTAAGTAACTCATTTAAAGGGGGCTCGCAATTTGTGCATACTGGGAATGAATTTTTCGTAGTAGTTTGCGAGACCCAGGAAGCTTTGTAGTTGGGTAACGTTATTCGGTTCGGGCATATTCTTGATGGCTATAGATCTTTCTGTGTCGGGACGTCTTCCACTCTTATCAATGACATGTCCCAAGTATTTGGTCTCTTCTAGAAGGAATTCACACTTTGACTCCTTGAGTGTAAAACCAAAATCGCTTATCCTTTCGAATACTTTGTTTACGTGCTCACGGTGCTCCCCGACGTTCGTACTTTTCATTAAGATATCGTCAAGGTAGCCGATCGAAAAATCGAGCCCGCTCAACATCGTGTCGATTACCTGCTGAAAAATCGACGGAGCCACTTTAATTCCAAAAGGGAGACGATTGAACTTTAGTGTCGAAATACAGAGAAGCTTAGAGCTATCTTCCTCTACATGTATTTGCAGATAGGCTTCACTCAAGTCAATTTTTTAGAACAGTTTTCCACCGTTTAATTTTGTGAAAACCTCTTCTGGAGTCGGCAGAGGATATTTATAATCTTTCAGCGCATCGTTCAAACCGGTTGAGAAATCGGCACACACTCTGATCTCTCCAGATTTTTTCTTCACGTAGACGGTTGGGGCCGCCCATTCCGAGTAATCAACTGGTGTTAAAATACCTTTCTCCATCAACCGGTCTATTTCTGCATTAATTTTTTCAAGCGAGACAAATGGCACACTTCGTTTTCTCTTAAAAACGGGATTCTTATTTTCAATTAGTTCAAAACTCGCCTTCATTTTAGTACAGCGTCCTAATTTATTAGAAAACACCTTGGGAATGACTCTTTCAAATCCTTCTTCAATTTTTCTGCTTCAGCAGAAAAGTTCTCTATTCGTTGACAATAGGTGCTTATCGGCGAATCCCAGAGCTGGAAGTACTGAATCCAATCTGAACCGAACAAGTTTCCTGTATGTTTCATTACGAACATGCGTAATTTTAATGTCTTATTTTTTAGTGTCACTTTTGAAATAACTTCCCCTTACAAGTTTATTTTCTCTCCGGTTACCGATCGAGCCACTTTATCTGTGCGTAGCATAGTCGGTCTGCCGATCTTTTTCCATGTATTAATATCAATAATTGATAGGTCAGACCCTGGATCAAGCTGTAGTTTAACATATTGATTGTTCATTTTTACCGTAACATACTTTCGTATGTTTAGGTTGCCACCATTAATTCTAGTTGTTTTATGTAACTTTTTCTAGTGTTACTTCTGCAATGTGAGGCTTTGTGTCCATTTTATGGCATTTGTCACAATTTTTTCGTTTAAAAGGACACTTCTGGTACCAATGTAGGTCCCTGCAACCCCAACAAGGGTGGTTTGGCAATTTTTCATCTGACCTTTGAGGCAAATCCTTCCTGAATTTTTCCTTCGAAGAGTATGATTTTTTTGAAAAACGCCGAACATATTTATTATTAGAAATTGCTGCTTCCTCTATTTCTTTAGCTTCCTTTTTCTCGGAAATATGTCGTTGACAGCTTTCGGTCAGTTGTTGCAATGTTAAATTTGGTTCGGTTTCAAGTTTGCTTATTACACGTCTTCTTAACTCTGCATCGTTTTGCGAGACGAGCCCTTGAACAAATATTGATACTTTGAAATTGTCCGCTGTCAAGGATGATAACTTAAAGTCGTCACAATGTTTATTGACGATCGAAGCAAACGTTGAGTAATCCTGGCTTTCTTTTCTCGTTAGGTTCATACATTTCCACCTTTTGTGGAATAAACTTGTTTTGGGGCAATATAGTTCCATTAACATTTTAATGGTTTCATTGAAAGATAGTTCGCCCGTTTTCTTCGGCAGAATATAATCGATAAATTGTGTATGCTCTGCGGTACCTAGTCTACGAAGAACTAAACGAACCTTTTTCTTTTCCGACCATGTGCTACAATCAATGTCGAAAAAATCCTGATATCGACGGTAACATGACTCGAAGTTTAGGTCCTCTTCAGGCACATAGTTGAAGGTTTCTATAGCTGACCATATTGCATTTTGGTTGAACGCGTCGTTGTCGTCATTCGTCGTATTTATCATTGCTGTTCAAATTTTCTCTCTGATTGAGTCTGTTGCTCTAATTGTAAATTTTTTATCCCAATCAATTGTTCGTCTAAAGATTTTATATCTTCTCGCTTTTGTGCTAAATTCTCTTCCTCAAAATACTTCAACAAACTTATTTGCTACAACTGAAATTCCTTCTGTAGAGACTGGAGATTTTCATCGTTTGCCTTCTGTTGAGCAAGATGTTTTTCATCGTTTGCCTTCTGTTGTTCTGATTGAAATTTAATCATCTCCAATATCTGTTCAGAGAAATCTTCCATGATTAAAGAAATACTTTCTTGAAAAAGAATTTGTCACAAATAGTCCTACACTATTTTTTTTATTTTCAAATGCTTATTTTGTAATAACAAACTCACCCCCTTCTCACACTGCGTCATTCGGGTCTCTAATTCGACCGGCACTTGCTAATCTTTTTTTTCTTCTTTCAAAGTTCTTTGAGAAAAAAAAACGATTTTATTAATCCGGCTTATTGGGTAATTAATTTAACAAATTTATATTTTTGTTCGCATCTGGAACTTTTTTCCCCAATAAGTCTGTTTGCGTTTCAGTGTAGACTGCAAATGCAAAATAGCAAGTAATGGCTATATAAAAAATTACTTTCTTGAATAACGTTCAAGAAAGTAACTTGGTTTTACTTGTCAGATTTTATTTTTCGACTATACGATTTTACAGTGACCAGTCTGTTCGCAAAATACGTTTGACTATATCAGACACGAAAAAATTTTTTTGTAGTATGGAGTTTGTTTTGGGTTTTTTTCAAACCTTTCAGTTTTATAAGCACATGGTATTCCAATTTCATTTGTTGCACGAGGTAAAATCCCGTACGAAGAACACAAATAGTAAAATCTATCTTACTTTTTTTTTCTTCCAGTAATTGTTTAAACTGGTTATTTCTTGTAAGGCAGACTCGTCCCAAAATTGAACGTATTCGATGTTTCCAATATCTTCCCGAAAATTGTAAAGCACAAGGTTTTTGGGGTTTTTTTTCAAACGGGTAGAACTTTTTTTTTCGAAGGTTGACCGTGTTGTAGACACTGGTTTATCACTCACAGGTTGCAAAGTCCTAGGTGTTTCCAACGAAGTCCTTTACGAATAACTCGCCGCCAGTTGTTGTGGACCCGTTTAGGGGTACCAACAATGAAATAAAAGAACAACAGGTTTAGAATAATAATAACGAATTGTATTGAACACATATCAATGTTGGCAGTGCTTGTGCCTAAATGTGCCTACCATTATTTATTCACATAAATAAATCATATGAAATGAGGCACAAGGCCAAAAAAGGGGCGGGTAAAGGTTCGGTCCATACTAACAAAATAAGAACTATCCTAGCTAGTTTCATTTAGGACCATCATTCACCAAAATACCACATTTATACTATACATCCTTCTTCACCAATTACCAAAAGAAATCATTCAATGAATATCCTACTTAAAACCCATATATAAAATATATGCAATGGGGGATTTGGGCACTAAAAAATTTATATACAAAAAAAGTATATGTACAATGGGAATGAGAAAAAAAAAATAAATAAAAATAAAAATAAAACTAACCCAAGTTAGTAAAAAGACCCCCCACTACTAATCTGTGGCAGATATGCAGGTTTACCAGTCAAAAACGAAACGAAAATTGATGCAGGCCCCAACGCTTTATTATTAACTCCTCCTTCGAAAATTTCGAAAGGGTGACCTGCATCACTGGCAAATCACGCTATCTGTCACCTAAATAGGGGAGAGATAAAAAAATAGGGCCGTAATGAAACTCATCCATACACTAGCTAAGTTATGGACTTGGCATAACTATTACAGGGGACATATATTAACTTATAAACGGGTCTTCAACAACGTTCGTTTTTGCAATCCAATATTCTATGCCTAAGGCACATCTAAATACCACTCAATGCCAGCAACAGTCACTCTACAAACACGCACAACTCTCTCCCATCTATCACCAAAATCTGCCGACGAGAGTTTCGCCCTATCAGCCCTAGTGCGAATCTTCAGAAAATACTTAAAAATTCGAATAAGGCTGACAGGAGCGAAGGTCTCACCGTCGTAGACAACTTTCAAGCGTGTAGACCATATAGCTTGTCTCGCAATCGCTAGTAAGCTTAAAAAGACAAAACGTCTCCGCCTATCTGTTGTCGGTGCCAAGTTGCTACAGACAGTAATTGGTTCTAGGTCGAAAGACGTTACGTTCAGAATGCGAACCATGAGACCCCCAAGAAACTTGATCAGCGGCACAACGATGCGACAATAAAAGAATGCGTGACTCAAAGTCTCGTCTTCGTCACCGCATCGGACGCAAGTAGGCAAGTTAGTAAAGCCAGCTGCGTGAAGTCTCTTGCCGACCCAGAGGGCATTTCTTATCATCAGCCAGGCCAAAGAAGCTTCGTCATTATCGAAACATCTCAACCCAGGCGCCCATGGCCAGATTGAGCGCAGCTCCCCCTTCGTCAAACCGAGCCCCTCAATCTTATCATCTTGAACAGATCCCCGCACTATAACCCGATATAATGCCTTTCGGGACAACAGCTGGGTGTCAGAGAGGCTTTCTTTCACCCGTAAAAGGAACTTCAAGGCCCGTCGACACTCGCGATAAAAGGAGCACTCGCCTCGGGGCAACCTGTGAGCCTCCCCCTCATCCAAGTGCACACTTTTCAAAGCCGGAAAGGCTTTCTTAGTGTCTTCCTTCCAGAAGCCACCGTTTCCCTCACATTGTGTACACATCCGATCCAGGTAATATAGCCGAAGCGTATGTTGACGAATCTCAACGCTAGGCATACCCAGACCGCCTACAGAAGGATGCAGATAACAGATCTCGCGACGAACCTTATGGGACCGGCCAAGCCATAAAAACTTGAACAGAGCCCGCTGCAATTCAAGCAGTGTATCCGACGGGAGTGGAAGCACTGATAGACGATATATGATGAGTGGATAGATGTGAGAAACACACACTTCCGCTCTCCCCTTTAATGAAAGATTTCTACGGGTCCACAGACCAGCTGCGGCCCGAATCGCTTTCAGTACTTCCGACCAATTTTTCTCCAGCTGAAGATCCGGACAAAACCAGACGCCGAGTAGCTTGCACGGCCCGTCAGTCCAGCTGAAGGGTCCCTGTAGAGATACACCCCTCCAGGCACCGATGCGCAAGCCCACCGACTTGTCGCAGTTAATTTTGGCCCCTGTTACCGTTTCATACATTCTGATTTCCCTGTCGACGACACTAATCTCGGCACTGCTCGTTACAAGCACTGTTACATCGTCGGCATAGGCGGAGTACTTTAACGTGGTGCAGGCACCTGTCAAAGCAATTCCACGTAGGACCGGATTCACCCTTAGTCTGTGAAGGAAAGGCTCCAACACAAGCACATAGAGCATCGGTGAAAGAGGACTACCCTGACGAATAGATCAAGATAACTCAAAGGGCTTAGATCTCAAACCATTCACCTCCACCAGCGAACCGGGGTTTGCATACAAGAGGCGAATCCAAGAGCGAAACTGGGGACCAAAACCGGCCGAAGACAAAACAGCCTCCAAGTAACGATGGTCCACCCTATCAAATGCTTTGGACTGATCTAAATTGATCAGCGCGGCTTCTGAGTCGACTTTCTCAATGATCAAGCGTAACGCTTGCAAGTTATCCTGAATAGTCCTACCCTTCACAGCACAAGTCTGTTCAGGGCTAATAAGACCAGGCAGGACAACCTGCAGACGATTTGCTAAAATCTTGGCCAAAATCTTTAACTCTGTATTTAACATTGTTAAGGGCCGAAAATTACCTATCCCATCCCCACCATCTTTGCTCTTGCGTAAAAGCTTCACAATACCCCTGGTTAAGTACTGAGGTATAGACCCGTTCCTAAACCAAGAGTTAAATAAAACAGTCAGCAAGGGTACAAAAATGTGCGACAGCCTCAAATACACTTCGTATGGCAAACCATCGATCCCTGGAGACCGATCCAGGCCGACATGACCCAAGGCTTCCTGAACTTCTACCTCTGTTATACAACCTTCGCACCTAGCCGCTTCGGTCGCCTCCAGGCGAGAAAAGTCAGCTAAATAGGGGTCGAAATGTGCTAATGACAGACCGGGCTCCCTGGTGAAAAGATCTTGAAAATGAGACCGAAACGCCTCCAAAATACCTTCGTTTGTGGTCACGGTACGTCCATCCGGCAATGTGACACGTGCGAAATGTCGGTCCGTAGCATGTCGCCGCTCCTCTGCACGCAATTCAGGTGCCATATTTGTTGCTTCCTGAGGCATTCGTTTTAACCTAGCCCTAACTACTGAAGCCTGGTTCTCCTTGCTAGCCAAGGAGGCCAGCTTCGCCTTAAGTATAATTACGTTAGTGCTATCCCCCGCCTCCACCGCCCGATCTAATCTAGTTTCTAGTGTCGCTTTTTCTGCCCTAGATTCTAGGTTAAGTCGTCGGCTAAAGTCGGCAGAAAAGGACCTAATTACTTTCTTAAGTTTCATCCACCGCTTATTCCCAATTATAGCACCCGTCATTTCCCGCAATATTGTTAGTATTAGCTGTTCCCGGTAACCCTTCACATCGAACAACGACGTGTTGAGTTTCCAGTACCCAGCCATTCTAGCTTTAGGTCTAGCTAAGTTTACACGAACCCGAATAAGTCGGTGATCCGAGTAAACTATATTATGAAAACTTGGACATTCTAATACTCCTATGTCGACTCTCCTGATTAAGAACCGGTCGATATAACTCGAAAGTTGTAACGAACCGGAGCCGCGGCAACTAGTTGTCCAAGTCCATACTACTTCCCGAGGCTTCTCATTTCGGAATTTATCGACAAGATCAAACTTATCGAGAAACTCACGAAATGCCTTAGCATCCCGGTTTTGGTTAGTACCCCTAGAAGGATTACCCAAGCGATCTAAATCGGGATCCGGGACCACGTTCCAGTCTCCCGCTAAGATAACTTCCGAGAAGTATTCATGAACTGCTCGAATCGTCGAAAGAAGGGAGCACGCTCACTTTGGCTATTGGGCGCATAAACCCCAATTAATCGAAATGCCTTATCATTTATGGCAACATCCAGAACGCAAAGCCTTCCTTCCGAATCCATGAAGCAAGGGACACACGACGCATCTAAGGTGCGCTTTACTAGCCAGGAAACACCTCTCGAGCGAGAATCGAAGTACGCTGAATAGACACGAAAATCCCTAGTCAGCGCACCCAGATAATCACTTGGAATAAAGTGGGTCTCCTGAATACAGCATATATCCACTCCAAGCTGCTGAAGGTCCTGTCGAACTCGAATTTTGCGAGAACCGTCCCTCAGCCCCCGGACATTCACACTAGCTAGATTGAGAGCCATAAAAAGGTGCTTTAGGGTTGGGTTTCAGAAACGAACATTGATGGGGTCAAGGTGCCGACGGCTTTTCCCATGGAGTAAGTGCCCATCGGAATGTCAATGAGGCCGTCATGGGACAAGCTGCCAACATCAAGGGGGAAGATTAGTTTCGCTGCTCGATATAAGGAAGGATGTAATAAAATCGGGACCCTCCCAAAGCATGATTTTCGCAAAATCCTTAAATTTGGGTCCTTGTGACACGCTAATTGTGGCGCTATGTCAAAAGTTATATTCGCTTCCTCCACCATCCTCCAGAGTGACTTAGCATCCTCTCGAGGCCGCACTACAGTCAGCAAACGGGGGGCATCAGGGAAGTTGTACGGGTCCTCGATTGATTTGCCCCCCACTTCGGTAAAGGCAAGCAACTTCTTTAGATCAGTATAATGGTATCCTTTCGCCCTGGTGATGACTTCCGACGATATTTTGCATATGTCTTCACCAGGGTAGAATAGCTGACGTTTTGTAGTCTTCCCTTTAACGGGGGCAATTGTGGATTCACAAATTTGTGGAGGTGGAGGGGGGTGCTTCGATCGGTTTTCATTGGGGAGTGGGGGGGAGTGGGCTTTAGCGCGTTTTTGAGAATCGGGACCGGGGGAGGGAGCACTGGAGTTTTCTTACGGGAAGCAGGTGGTGTATTCTTAGGCGTGTGTTGAGGTGAGACGAACGGGAGGGTCTTGGGGTATTCAGCTTTGCTTTTTTAGGGGTTGGAGTTAGCGGAATTAATCTATACGGTAGTTCTTTAATAGGAACTGACACTGGGGGTGGCATTTTGTGGAACAAGTTTTCTTTTCTCTGTGGGGAGACAGGCGATGTTTTAGGATCATATTTGGTCTTCGGAGCCACTTTGCTGGGCTGTATCTTGGGGGGAGAGTTCGGGCTGTCTTGTGTTTCCGCTCTCAAACGCTTGTTAAGCTGAACCGCATTTACATATGATTCTCGCCCTGGATCCTTTGACATCTTGTATTCTTCTTCCTCTTTCCTCATTTGATCCAGGGCGAGTCTTCCGGGCGTCTTTTTGCCTTCTACTATCGTCCATGGTCCACCCTCTTCCTCTTCCTCTGTCTGTCTAATAGAATGTCGTAATTCCATATGGAAAGGTAGTGGTCGCAAGACACAGACATTAGTTCACCAAACTTGGTTAAAAATGCGCCAATATGTGCCCCTTCGATGTAGAACGGGACATGAAAGACCGAAATTGTTGTACGCCGTCTTCCCAAGTGTTCCATCCTCAACACATAGTCCTGGGTGATGATCTGCTTTTTTGAAAGTGTCATGCATTCATTTTCTGTAGAAAATAAAGCCGACCAGTTATTAAATCCTCTAGTCTTGATTATCTTAATTGGTTTGTGACCTACCGATGATAATAGTTTAGTTATTATATCCACCGATGCCCTGATTGATTTTTTGGTTCTACGGTCCACAACGAACATATTGAGGGTCTTCTTTTGGATGTCTTGCAACTTTGGTAGGTAAACGATAAGTCCTTTTTCAGTAATCTGGTTCTTAAAAGATTCAATTTTAACCTTGAAATCGTCCAAGTTAATGGTCACAGTCGGGGGTTTGGCCCATCCCGACGTTCCAGGTTGGGGGGAAGGTATCGACCCCACCTCCGTTGTCAAACTTTCCTTTGGCACAGGGCCGACGAGGAAAACGAAATCCGTAAAAAAAAGAAAAAAAAACAGCACAGAAAAAAAAAGGTCGCGAGTTCAAAAAATAATTCGGCTCTAAAAAAAAGAGTCCGAATAACAGTAACAATAATTACAATAATATAACAATAATCAACAGTAATAATCAACGGAGCGCAAAATAGAAATACCTGATAACAAAAAGGACAGAAAGCCGAAATGTGGTGCCAATGTTCTCCCGGCAAAAGCCGGTATTTATGGTAGCCGGTTGTTACCATTTAGTTATTATTAAAGGGTAGGTAGGTTCACCCACAACAATTAGATATTAGAGTTTTTTATTTACCTGTAGTTGGTTAATGTTATTTCGTTACTACAATTAAGGAATATTCTTAATATCCGAACTCTGTTCATCATTCATTTTATTTTCTTCTTGTGTTTTTCCACATACTCAGGACTGTTCATACCGCTCGTAGTATTGTTAGTATTAACGTTGATTTCATATTACATTTTCAAGTTTCACTTTTCTTGTCTCCTTCAGCTTCAGCATGTGTATGGCATTGTCAGCGAAGGCAACAATTTGCGGAATTATTTTTTATTCTTTTTGAGTAGCATGATGTCGTGTCTCCTAGCTTAGGTAAGTTTGTTGTTTGTATTAAAACGCTCCAGATACTTTCATGCGTTTATTTTTATAATTACCTCTTGTTTGTATTTGTACGATTTTTCTACGTGTTTAAAAGGCAATCATTGACACAATTACAAATGACCTTCTCTCTTAATCCAGTCATGTTAATAATTACATTTCGTTTACGCCAACTTGCTACATTAACTTATAATGTTGTTTACTGTTTCGTCTCTGTGTCAACTGAGTCACCAGGCAATAAATCACAAAAGATAAAATCGATTCAATTTTGACACGAGAATGTTCAACGAGATAAACTTCATAAGATGGTTTAACTCAACATTCATGACGGTTCAGATCACAAGATGCTGAAGCTACAGTAAGACTGAGTTTTCCTGGCCAAAATAAGGCACATTCAATTAAAAAATATGATCAAAATATGTGAACAAACTGAACCGTAAAGTGTTCGAAACAATATTTCTAATCTCCGATTACACATTGAACCAGCAATCATAGAACAAAACAGAAATAAATCGATTGCTGATATAGCTGGAATAGTGGAAGAGTGTAGAAAAAGAGAAAAACACTGAGAAAATTGACTTTCAGGTCAATAAGTCATAGCCGATGATAAAATAAATGCATGATAAATCGTAGTCTGCGAAAAGCAAACATAACGGATGATTATTCAGCAAATAAACTGACGATCTTTTCCATAAACTTCTTGTTGAGAGTCATAGTTTTTTACTGATTAATTTTGTGGAAATCTCTCAGGGAAATGTCATGGTTAATATAATAGCACACAACTTAATATTAAATTTCTCCACCTGCGCCACAATAACATGAGAGAAATGTGGTCTTTTATTAAGTTCATACTTGATCGTATTTCTCAGTTTCTTCACAGTGGTTATTTTTAGAAGGCGAGACATTTTGAGCAAGTAGTTAAAACGTTATTCCTGGATCACTGCTTTCAATCATTTCTCATCGTCATCAGGAACAAAATGTATGTTGTGTTTACTTGCTAGCTTTAAAATTGAGATAGATTCTGTTTAACCTTCAATATGTATAATGAAAATAACTCGTATTTGTTGTAAACCATTGGATTTGGTATTTAAATATAATCAATTACAGCATATTATCAATACATAAACTAGATGAACCCGTGACCAATCGAGCCACAACCACTACCACTATATAGTCCACTCTGTTGCCCTCTGCAATATAAAGTGGAACAAATACATAAAAGACATTACTTAGGCTGCTGCAAGAAAGTTGACTCCCTCTACCGTGCTGGAAAGCCTCTCACACCTGACATTAGTATATATTTCTACAAAGCCACCATCCGTCCATGCATGATGTATTATTGTCACATCTGGGCTGGTTTACCATCCGCCAGTCTCTCCCTCTTAGACAAGATCCAAACAAGACTCTCTAATCTAATAGATCCCTCACTACACACCAAGCTCCAGCCTCCGTCCCATCGCTGCAATGTTGCATCGTTGTGCTTGTTTTACAAGTACTTCAATGCAATGTGCTCCGATGAACTTGTTGTTTTGATCTCCCCCCCTCGACGTAAATACACTCGACCAACCCGTCAATCACCGAAATGCCATGCAATCACTGTAGAGGTCGCCATATGCCGAAGAACCTTCTACTTTTCTCGGGATCCCGGCCTTTAGAACTCTCTCCCTGATCTCTGTTTACTCGACTGTACCGACATGCAGAAATTTAAAACTAATATAAACCAGGATATCGCTGCACAGCTCCCAATTTAGGATGACCCACCTAAACTTTCACCCTAATTCTCAGTAGCCCCTTACGTTTACAGTGGCAACTTGCCTTGTTTGGGGTGAACTAAGTTTTAAAAAATGAAAAAGAAACACTGAATAAATAAAATAACTCTTTACCTAAATGCTCACAGGGGGTGATGACATAAATACACAGTGAAAGGAGGCGAATACATAAGTAGATAATTAAGAATAGAATGAGTGTTTTCATTAATTACAATGTACGGATAATTAGAACAACGTTTTTTTAAATAATCATAGAACCTGGAATATTTTAGAATATATATTGTGTGTAATACATGTGGAATTAGTTTTCTGTTTTTATATATGTATAGACCTCTATACACAGAAACAACATAGTTATCCACAGACACGTGTTCATCGTCTCTACAATTCATTAGTATTTCTAAATACCGCGAGAGTCGACCTATATACATATAGGTATAGTCTTCTGTTGCGTGAATAGAGGTGGGGTTTTTATATCCTCAAAATTCGTTCAAGACAAAACACTTTTCACTCCATGTGAGAATACAGTTAAACAAAAACAGATACGAGATTAATTAGGATCAGATAATGACAGATGAATTGAGCGAGAAGTATATATATGGATAGGCAGTAACATATTTGCACGTTGATCAAACAAGAACGGAATTGCTTTAAATGTGTTCATTACATTTTAGCGTTTAGTGATTAACATTTCGTAAGTCGTCCCTAAAAGTAGTCAAATTTCATCATGTTCATCATGTGTGTGCCACATAGTTCAGCTATCTCCACATGAAGTATATACTTTGATCTATCACCATTGTTTAACATTCTGAGAAGAAGTGATGTAAGCTCAGTAACAAAAGTAGAAAATATATCAACTAAACTAAATATGTCGTATCGCTTACATTCGTATTCCAATTCTTTCAGAGTTTATTTTATCGAACAAGACAATACCAGTTCAATACGCCTATAGTGTCTAACTTGATTCATTGAAATACAGATTTTAATTTTGAAGATCTTTCATTGTTTTCAATTGTGTCCATGGGAAATAAAATGATTGGTTGATGATGAAAACATTACATTCAAGGTATTGAAATGTAAAAATTCAAGGAAACGCTAATAAGATTCCATATTGAAGACTATAAGAATATATTATTATACAAAACTTAGTTACTCAAGTTTCTTTATGTTTTGTTTCTTATAAGTTAAAAAATAGATGCTAAAATATTTTTGTGTTTTTGGATTGAGTTATGTTTGTAAAATCTAATAACAGAAAAATACATATAGAATGACTAGCCTCAACAGGAAAACATACATGACAATAAAAATACTAAAAATGTAATGTTATAAAAATACATATTATTACATATTTTCATGTTTTGTTTACTAATGCGAACACTAATGCTGCATGTTTAGTCGGGGCACATACTACAAACGACAGGAGATAAAGATGAGAGAATACTTAAGAAACCGTTTTTTTAGATATTCCATCCCAAACAAGGCGGGCCGCCACTGTAGACGTAAGGGGCTCACCTTGGAAAACGAAGATCACTGCTGAGAACGAAGACTATTTGAAATTCTAAAATTTATAACCACTTAAAACTGATAGACTTTTTAGTAAGTAAGATTTTATGCTCAGTAATTGAACGGTGAATAATTCTCAATTGGTTTCTATCTTGTCAAAACGAGACTATATATATATATATATTTCTGGGTTTATATGAAGAATATATATTTTTAAGGTACATATCTTTTATTATATCATCCAAATTGTTTATGATTAATGAATTGTTTCCGCTCAATGTAGTTTTGTTTTCGGATTCAGAGCATATATAGTGTTGCTTTGGACCAGGATACTTATTTTAAATATTGAATATATGCAACTTGTAAAACTATAGACTTTGCGAGTTATGTTAGAACGGAAAATAATTAATATGCATTTGCCGAAATTAAAATATAAATAAAAATTATGATTTTTGTCATTGGAAGGCAACCAATTAATATATATATATATATATATATATATATATATATATATATATATATTCTAAGAAAAACAGAGTAAAGTGGTAGTTGGCGTTTGAGCCAGCTGGCAAATAAGTTGTGGTTTGTTTTGACTCGGTACGGCTCACAGTTATGATTACAACGATGTTCTCTTGAGATTGTTAAAATGACATGTTTTTCTAAACATGTCATTTTAACAATCTCAAGAGAACATCGTTGGGCGCGAGTTGTGCTTTTTCTTGCTAGGAAATCCCTTTTTGTTCCAGCAGTTCCCGAGACCACATGATTTATGTTACGGTCACTTTCGAAATTAACAACTAAATTCGAACTAAAGCAACGCACAAACTTACTGAGAGCTTAAAGAATGCAGACGCTCGCCAATAATCTAGTGGAAAATATTACGATTGGCCAATACATGTAAATTTTTAGACGACCCCTTGAATCAGAATCTTGAGATTTAACGTTTTAAAGAATCTGTCAAAAGTGGTATTTGTGAGTGGAAGGCCACACATGTGAAGACAACATTTGGATGAAAACGATTCTTTGTCGATGAGCAATAATAATTAGTTATTATATAAGTAAAACTGAAAATAAATTCATTTGAAATAAGGGCCTATTTAATTGTCTCTCGCTTATCGAACGCCTATTGAATATTGCAATTATCGTCTGGTTTCCAATGCATGAGAAAATAACTTTGCTTGGGATATAATTTAATGACAAAGAGTTAGTTTTGTTTAAAACTGTTTTTCCTATATAGAAATATGTTTTTTAAAAACTTACTAAACAGTAATAAATAGCGAAATAGCAACCAACTGTAGACATAGAATAAACTTTACTTAAATATAACTATATACATAACAAATAAATATACAAAATAAAATAAATAAATAAAAAACAAACTAAATTAACATCTAAAGTAGCAGCGAATAACAAAATGACTAGCAAATAAAGTATTCCAATCACGCAAGGTTATCTGTAAATTGGACAAACTTACAAAAGAGATGCACCACGCCCACACAAATCAAAAGAAAATTGTGTTAATTAAAATAACAGATGCTCGATCATTGGCTAATGTAAACGTTAAACTTTAGAGAGATATAACATCGAAGCTGATTGTTTACTGAGCTAGACTAAAAGGTACTTAGACATGACAATAGTCAATACCGATCCTGATGATTTCCTGCGGGGATGAAACATACGCGCTATTTGTACCTTAATTGTCATATATTTATTTCAATATTATATATATAAACTAGCAAATATATTCTCCTACTGTCGCATATTCTTGTTAGTATATAATAATTACTTATAATTACTTACTTAAAATGCAATTTTAATTATATAATTACATATCTAAACAAAATAAATATTTTAAACGACTAATTTAATTAACTGAACTAAAGATGCTATTCTATAGATAATTGTATTAGTTCGTAACACATAACAATAAATTTCCAACCAAGCCCCCAAAACCATCTTACCCAGCCCCTTCTAAATTTACTACCGACCTTACTTGCGAATCCTCTCAATTTTGTAAACTATTTTCTCTCCCGAATTGTGAATAGGACACCACACAGCATCCAGTGACGATGGCTCAATTTGGGAGATTTGATAAGTGGGGTGCTACTCTTCAGTTACGCCTACTCTTAGTTCCACTTTAATTGTATATGTCAGGACAAAATATATCGTTAAAATAGAAAATCTCGTTGACAGAATTTACGGATAAATAACAGATTACACACTAAACCGATTGTGCACAAAACATATGTACGGTTTGGCGCATAAAATAACGAAACGACGGTTGAAATGAAGTAAAATTAACCAACCAATAGTAGATCTGCTGGGTTTTGAACTCGGAGTATCAGATTTTATAGGCCTAGGCATTAGCCATTATGCAATTATCAGCGGTAAACGGATTTGGACAATATTTTCTAATTCGATATAGGAAATAAATCATCAAGAAAATTAGTAGAACTTATTTTTGTTTCATAATTTATTTTAATTTAATTCAAGTTTTGTTTTCCGGACTTTATTGAATTACTTATTCAAGAATCTGAAAAATTAAACACGAATATGTTCTTATTTTTGTGTTGTTTGTTATTGTCTCAGTAACAAAAGACATACATAATGGTTTGTATCTAATAATGGTGTCAAATTAGTGGGTTGGCTAACTACCCCTAACACCCTGACTTGTCTCATGTTGAAGATTACACATATGATTTTTTCCGGATCTCTCTTTGCGAGGTGTTTGAAAGTAGAAAATGAAAGATAATGGATGTTATAAATAAGTAAAGGATATTTTTACTCAATTATAGTGGACAAGAAACTTTTCAGACACAGAAGAATAATTTGAATGAAAGATTGTTGTCGTAAAATAGTCATGACACTATCGTTTAGGTGTACTCATAGTATCAGTGATATAAGATAACAGACAATAGTTGAAGAAAATCAACTATATTCGATGTCTATTCTGTTAGATAGTTTGATAGGTTTAACGATAGTAAACTACAAAATAAGACATTAGAAAAGGCGCAAACAATCCTTCGTTATATCAAAATTTTTAAGAGCAATTAAAAATTAGACTCTTGTAAAAGCAACCCTCTATCTACATATGATACTGCTCGGAGATTTAAAGAGAAAAACTGACAAATTTACGGATATGTTAGTTGCTTAGAATTGTTTATAGCCGTTGAACTTGTATTTTGTTCATACAAAAGTGTGGCTTCATTAATAAGTAATTAACTCTCAGCAGCTGACATTGCAGATTTCACCTTGTTCGGGTCTTTCGTCGATCAATATATTCTTTCGAATCCTCTCGAACCAACCCCGTCTATTATCGATCAGCTAGGATTGTTAAACTAACAAACGAAAAGAAATCGATATACGAAGTCAATAGCTTTGCAGCAAAAGGATTAATCTATAACTACCGAATGATCTTTAACTTGACTTTATTTCCTTAGATTCTGAAAGAGGAATAACTTGTGGGTTTGATAGGACAATATATGGCCGAATATTTAAATATGGAACGAAATTATGAAAAAGTATAACGAAAGAACAAAATACTTTATAGATTGTAATCGTTTCTACAGTAGCTATAGATACATAGATTTTATATTTTGGTTATATCTTCATCGAACTGAATCTAATGCAAATACACTATCTAATATCAGGTTGGTAAGAAAGTAATGTCGTTTTTGTCCAACACATTTATTTCATCTGAAACATTCACATCAGGGCATTTTCAATCTTTACAATAATTTCCGTCATTTTCTATGACTTCTGTCCAACGATCAACAAGCCTTCTTCAAAATATTTCTGATTTTTTAGAGAAAAAAATTTAGGTCATTTTCATAAATTTTATTATTTAAGTGATGCTGCAACGACCGGAAAAGATAGTAGTCGGATGGAGCAATGTTAGGTGAATAAGTCGGGTGAGGCAAAACTTCCCAATGAAAAGGCATGACCTTTTCCTGAGTGAGTTTTGCTGTGTGAGGTTTTGCGTTATCATGCTGAAGCACTACACCCTTCCTATTAAGTACTGCTGGTCGTATTTTTGATAGAGCAATTCTTAGATCATTTAACTGCGAACAATATTTTACTGCTGTGATTGTTTGATTTGTAACTCATAATGAATCAGTCCTCTCATGCCCCACCATAAAGAGAGCATAACATTCTTTGGGTGCAGTACTTGTTTTGGAACAGACTGTTGACTTTGGTTCCGGTCTAACCATTGTCTTTTACATTGGGTATTCTTATAAAGAACCCATTTTTCATCTCCAGTCGCAATTCTTTGCAAAAATGATTCTCGATGATTCCTGGAAAACAAAGATGTGCAAACAGTCAATCTTTGATTTCAAGAGTCCAAGTTTTGAAACTTTTCCTAACTGGTAAAAGCATGAAATAATTGTGGTATGGGTTGTATTGAATTGTTGAGCTAATTCTCTGCTGGTTAACTTTGGATTGGTCTCCACAGCGTCTTTAATGGCGTCTTTATCAATTGATTTTGGCCTTCCCGAACGTCGCCGATCTTTTTAGGTTAAAGTCTCAAGAAGAAAATTTTGCAAACCACCGTTGACATTTTCGATAATTCAGAACATTTATCCCATAGACAGTTCCAATATTCCTTGTAGCTTCTGTAGCTGAGTTTTCTTTTTTAGAATTCATAGAGCATGCAATGTCTCAAATGTTCCTCACTAATATCCATTTGTTACGGCTGAGACCGTTAAACTTAATATTTTCCAACTAATTACTATATCTGAAAGGCAAAGCAATCTTAAGACACCAATTCACCAAAGAATCTAGAACTGTGTACAACTTAGGAGACTGCAAAGTGATGAAGTAAAGAATGCAACATTACTTTCTTTTCAACCTGATATATATGTATGTATTATATATCTATATCTATATCGATATCTATCTCTTTCTTTCTCTCTTTATATATATATATACATATATATATATATATATATATATATATATATATATATATATATACACATATATATATGTATATATATATATATATATATATATATATATATATATATAATGCACGACATATAAAATAAAATGCTGTGAAGACAGGATGTGTGAAAAAGACAATTTGTTTTCCTTTTGTCTTTTACACATTCACACACGCGCACATATATATATATATATATATATATATATATATATATATATATATATATATATATATATATATATATATATATACATCAGATAAAATATCAGCGGGCTTAATTATATTCATATAAATATAAAGTTAGGTAAGTGAATGTGAATATATATATATATATATATATATATATATATATATATCCATAATCATATGAACGTATCATTATAAATTTTGAAACATGTGTTTTTGATAGCCCGATTAGTTACATGGGCACATTATCTTTTGTAAACTTTTCACGTTATGGGGTGCGCATATCGAAACTCGCACCATCCTACCTTAACGTTTAAAATAAGTAAAAACTTTAGTAGAGAAAAATATTACTCTACATTAAATAATAGATTTTAAGATGTTCGGTGTGCGCGCCCGAACGTCACTAATATGTATGTGCTTGGTATGTATTCTAGGATCACCTTCACACTATATTCAGGTAATGTATATTAAAAAATAAAACATATATTATAATACTATTTAATAATTATAAAATACTCAGTGGGCGTGTTGTATCTGTTCTGATACAGTCTTCTCTCAGGCATTCACTCTTTATTAAGGAACTGATGTATATATTCTATTGTCATGAAACCATCCTCCTAGTCTTCACCTCCTCCTTCAGGGATGGTAGTATATAGTATTAGATGTTTCAATATTTTTCCGTCAGCTGGCGTCGGTTTGATGATGTTGCAAATACGTTTTTCTTTGTTTCGCTGGTTCTTATCTAAAATCAAAGTGCAGTATCTGTCCGAACTACATATATATTTTAATGAATGAAAAAGTAATCTATTATTGCTGTATACGGACTTCCATTGCAAGGACACGGAGAGTACTGTTATCCTGAGGAGGCCAGTTTCTCTCAAATTCCAAAGAAAACCAAAAACCGTTATCAGCGAAAGAAAATGGTCAAAGTGATTTGAAGAGGTTAGCGGAGAGCAGATGAAATTTGAGGTAACTTGTTGTCACTAGTACAAAGCCTGTTTTCGCCAGTTAGCAATCAATTGTAATGGATATATAAGAACTCCTCCTGTTTAAACACAAATAATAACCATTTATAGCTTTTAAATTATCATGGTCCAAATAATTTTTCAACGGCTCACTACATGGAAACCCCTACGTTGGTGTTTTTTATACTTAATGCATACATACTAACGCAAACTCCAGTAATGCGATGAACAGAAAGAAAACTGATAAACGATTTCATTTATCGATACTATATAATCATATTTGTTATGAATATTGACGCGTAAAGTTATCAAACAACATCTTTAATGTAAGAAATACGTTGTTATGCCTCACAAATATTTAATTGATCTTGAAACTTATTTACTAGTTAAATAACGCGCAATTTTCGATCGATAGACATTTTCACATCGACTCAAGCAAATGTTAGATAAAGGTAATTAACGAAACGAACTGCAAATAAAAATGATATAAGGGAAAGCACATCCTAATTTCCGAAAAGCCTGTGCTCGTTTCAAACAGGCTTCTCAAAATCTATTAATGGCACGTCATAGTAAATGGTGATCATTATCGCAAATCAGTTTGTACAGTTGAAAAGTGATTGACTTTCGCAAGATATAAACGCTATCGTCGCTCATCTATTGATCGCAGAAATTAGTAACATTTTCTAACGCTGTCCCGTCAAGGAAGAGAGCGTGCTTGTACCAATAAAGCGTATTCGGGTTAATTAACCGTTTCGAGTCAATTCGAATTAGAAGTGGATTTTAGTTACGGTTGTTAAACTTGAGTGAGGAAAGGTGAATTACTAAATTACATTTAATAAGACAGTTTTAATTAGTGAATAAAAATGTTGAAAGACGTTTGCATGACATATGAATATTTGCTTTTATCAGAACGCATGTTTCATTTGATCGTTAAGGTGTCACGCTAGCAAAATTTTCACAGTATCTCGACTAAAATCTCAGATTATTAACGGCCTCCATTTTTCTTTATAAGAATAACCCTAATGCTAGACAAATGAAAAAAACACAGATCAAATAAAGAACTCGGTTGAAAATACTTACAAATTAGTCGAGTACAACATATTCGAAAAGAAACTTGTGTATCTCTATAAAAAATAAAACATCTAGCTTTCTATGAAGGTATTCTTACTAGGAAAACAAAACATTTCATCATAAGCATTACCAAAATTACATATCCATGAAATAAGTTGGGAAAGACATTAATATTTCTAAATAAATATAGAATTCGAACAAAGCAGATATTTTCGTTTAGTTTCTGTTAACATTGGTATCGTGCATTAATGCGTATCGTATTTGTTTGCAAAAGTTCGTTCACCGTCCAAGATTGAATAGTACAAGTTACAAATAACAAAAATATTATTTTCCAAAAGTTAAAATTTTATAATCGTATTATATACTTGTCACTTATCAAATATTTTTGTTGATATTTCAAATTTTATTTTCATATATTTCATTTTATTTTTATATATTTAGTTTATTTTTTAAAGTTTTTTATATATTTTAGTTTAATTGTTTCATCTTTCTAAATATTTAGTTTCTGTTTTTATATATTTTAGTTTAATAGTTACATCTTTTTAAATATTTAGTTTCTGTTTTTATATATTTTAGTTTAATTGTTTCATCTTTTTAAATATTTAGTTTCTGTTTTTATATATTTTAGTTTAATTGTTTCATCTTTTTAAATATTTAGTTTCTGTTTTCATATATTTTAGTTTATATTTTCTTCTGACTAATTGGAAGATAGAATTTCACCTAGGAGAGTTGTACAATATGATACAATTAAATAAAAGTAATGCATGAAACGAAATAAAAATTACATTTGTATTTTTTCAAAGTAAAAGTTTTTCTTGTTATATAAAAACACATTTTTGCGGATGTTTTTTATGCGCTCATTTTTTCTTTTTTGAAACAAGTCAAATTGCGACTGAGATAAGAGGCTATTGTGATGAGGGGGAAGATTTATAGATTGATTCAGCAAGATTTATTTTCACATTACATTTAAATCTCAGCATCTTTTCCTTTTTCATTTTCCATATATATATATATATATATATATATATATATATATATATATATATAGTATGTGTGTCTACTGTTTGCCAAAAACTATCGAATTACTTGACCGTAAGTTATACAAAAGCCAAATATTTATTTTTTATATACTCTACGTTACTGCGTCTACTGGATATATGAGGGTTTAGTCCGTCAGTTTATTCGGAAATTGGGTAAAGTTCCGAGTTACAACGACCGAATCACAGTCATCAGTCTTGTTTAGCATGTTCGAGCGGGAATTGCTCAAACCGAATCATTCAAAGCAGCATAAGTAGACAATTCAAACGAATGCAAAACTTGCCACGTGGACACGTTTTAAAATAACGTAAAATATCTACAAAATTCTGTATTTTGTAACTGCTTGATACAGTGGTAAGTACCTCGAAATATCTCAAGAAAGGAACAATATATAGTTAATAATATACTTAACCTGCCCATATGAAGTCTAAAAGATGTCAGACGTGTTTAATGAACGACGCAGATGTCTACATGTGCCGCTGTTATCTATGAATTGTTCCTGAAACGTGGCATCATCTTCATACGTTCGATTCAAAAATATATTTTCGTTGTTATGTTATATGCCTATATAGCATGAAAATAAAAGTTATATTTGAATCAAACATTATAGTATGATACTGTATACGCCCCATGGCTTTATCTCCGTAGAAACTCTTTTCCTTTTTAATTCTTTTACACATGAAATACTAGCATGATTAATAGATAACAATTCTTAATAAATAATTACATGTTGTAATAATCTCCGCTGATAATATTAACACCTTAAAAACTAATATTACTAGAGAAGAAAATATTTTGAATTTAATCCGAGATAACGTTAACAGAAAATGTGTAAGGAGTGAATAGGCGCGCACGTACAAAGAAATCAATTCAAACTCCAATTTTATCTTTATTGCTCGAAACAATTGTCGGAGTGAGATTGAATTGTGATTATATATTATAAAAAAATATAGGAACTAGACATGAGAAGTAAAGGCGGTGAAAAGAAATTGAAATCCTGAAAACAGAAATAAACCAGACGTAAAAAATCAATCAACATGCGGAAAAGAATGAAGGAAACGAATGAAGACGAAAAATATACTTAAAAGATAACGACATGTTTATGATGAGAAAGATTGGATTCTCGTTTAATAATTTTAATTATCTATATATACATATATATAATTATATATATATGTATATATAGATAATTAAAATATATTTTTGACAATAAGCTACATAAAGGTGTCTGTGTTTCATTCTCGCAGTAAATCATTAGACGTCATCCAAAGACTGACTGTTTCCAGACAACCACCTGCTTCAAGCTGGGATCGGAACTACGACGGTCATCGATTCCAATTATACGGCCATTAGGGAAGCGCCATTAGAAAGTGACATCTCAATGCTTATATAAACATCGACTATTGCCGGAGAGTGCTCTATTTGTGTTTACAAAGAGCTTTACATTATCGTTAATGTTTGTTGGCGATATTACTTACAACGGTGAATGCGTGCGATTTATATAGTCATGGACAGACAAACTGATCGCTGTATCACATCTCTTCAGCATGGCTAGACACGCACTTGTATCAAGCCGGGTCAAGCTCACGACTATTTAGTTGACAGTTGGCGAATGTTACGCCTAGCCACGATCCGTATTTCCTATTTAATAATCATAATGAAATTATGGAATGATAATTTTCCTTATTTCTTCACGTTATGGCATTTAAGTAAGTAAGTGTATTTTTGTTTGTCCCTTTTCAATTTTCAATTACCTCGAAACGAAATACAATTTACATGGGTGGACACAATATTTTATGATTATTTATGACGAACTTTCAGTAGCATTTCCATGTCAAAGCTGAGCATCTAAGGCCGTTTTGACTCTTCCATTTTATGAAGAAATTATCGTTTCCTGCAAGTAAGTCAGATATAACAAAACAATAGATAGCAAAAATTGCTCAGTTATAGAATTCAAGAACCTATGTAAATATAGATTAATGTGTAAAAAGAGAGCAGCTGTTTGGTTATCCACTATCAGAAAATGTCTTTAAATGTTTTCCTCTCTCTTTTAATTATATTGCTTTACAAAGCATTGCTTACTTAGCTGTTAGCTTCTTTAGCGCACGTGTTGAATATTACTCGATAGAATACGTTTAAAGCGCAGTTTTTTTTTAAATTTACAAGTTAGTAGTTGTGGATGATGGGATTTTATTTTGGAGTCAGCACAAGGTCTTCATAAGACATATACTGTTGTTAGAGATAAATGTTATAATTTAACACCAAATTGAAGTATTTTATAGTAGTAAAGTGCAGCGGATTACAGCTTGAATATACCAGTGGTGAGTTTGAAACCTGAAGAACATGGAAGACTGAAAAGCACAGGAATATTGGATAGGAGCAACTGTCATCATTGGCGAGTCTCATCTGATTGAAAAATTCAAAAATCTTTGCTCCAGATATGTGGTTCTAGTATACTTGGAAGGTTGTGAGATCTAAGCTGGAGAATTGCGGAGAGGGTGTGAAAGCGGTGGCTAGCAAGAAGTATCATAGAAGGCGTACCGACTGTCTGTATAAAGGAATTCGTCGAGAAGCTGCAACATGCAGAAATATCCAGTCAAGGCAATGCGGTGTTTGCCGAGGGTGATTGTCGTCGGAGGGGCAACAATGAAGAAAACGCTATACGGGGATCTTCGTTACTCCTTACACAAGAGTGGCAAGACCCAACTTCTAATCACCAAACCGTCTTGCGAAAAGCTAAGGAACTCCTCGACAAGATATAAAACTTCTATCAAACATTATGATTCTCTAGTTCTTACAGAATCTGACGCACAATGCGCAAAATAAAAGGTGGCTAAAACTGGTGTTAAGACGACTCTTTTAGAACACCGTGTGCTCCACGTTTAGGTCCCACCTTGAGGCCGTGGTTCAGTGCAGCTAATCTGATGTACTCTTATGGGGAACGCACCATGTTTCTGTGACTTCGCGTCGTTAACGTTCGGAAGTGTCCGAAAGTTGACGAAACTATTAACCAATAAGGTTGCAGTCAGCATTAGACAATCAGGCTACAGCAAGCAGCCGATATGTTTTGGAAGATATCGCGTTCAATAACTAAATTAATTTCTATCATCGCATTCAGCTCGTTGGATCTCCCGAATGACTAATTGAGGTCTCCCAGCAACAGAACTAGTACACAAGAAAACTTAGGACCAGCTGCAGCCCTAACGCTAAACACTGACCCAGAAACTGTCATGAAAAGAAAAAACATAGGAAAATGATTGGAAAAAAAGTAAAGCATTTGCTTTAAAACAGTTCATTCGTAAAGAAAAAATGCTTGTTTTTCGGTGTTCACATTGACAAAAACATTGAAAAAACAAAACAGAAACGTTTGCTCAAAAAATCAAACAATATATATTTAACAACATTTCATTAACAATATTTCTTTTGACAAAAAAATATATAAATAAATAAACATAGAATTAATAACATTTGTTTAGTTATGGTTGGTTATTATCGTCTGCCAGTCTTCAATTTACCATTAGAAAGTTTTCGCCTCGTTTTCGCCTCGTTTTCGCCTCGTCAACTCTCAGGCGCTTCCGAGACCTGCCCGAACGTTGACGACGCCAAGTCACGAAAACATGGTGCGTTCCTTATAAGAGTATCTTTATCAATTATTGTAGTCGTTTACAACAGAATCAATGAATTACATCTCCAAGTTGTGGTAGAAAATGTTTAGGTATTAATTTAATGGATTCTTTCTATAACACCAGGATTATTGGTCAACATGTAACGTTTTTCTCCTATTCGTAAAAGGTGTCAGATTTGGCTCTTTTATTGTTAGTGTAATCATTTGACATAGAACATATTTCAAGTTGATTCAACCCTCTCTAAGAATGACTTATCTAGAAGTGATTCTAACTTAACTAAGTGAATAATCTCTAATTACGTGAAAAATATGGTTAATAATCAAACTGTCGTTGTTTCCTTCTTCATGAATGTGTTAGCCAATAGAATAGAAATAGAACCGGTTTATCCCTTTATCCATTGAACTTGTCAAGAATATACCACATAATGAACTTTGAATGATGTCATAAGACGTATCTGAAAACCTTATTTAATAATTTATTTATATAATTAAATTTGCAAAGACAACCACAGTGTTTGAAATATGTTATTTATTATGAAATACCTATTGGATCTTGCATGGTAATCAAACATCAATACTAATAAACAATGATCTCCCATCTGTACATGAATAGACCACCAGGATTCTTAGTGTTATAGAAATGAATCAATCAAATCAATTCCTAAAATCCTTGTACCACAACGTAGAGATGTAATTTATTGATTCTGTTGTAAACGAGTCAAGTTATAATCGCATTAGCCATGATCGAATTAGTAACAATCCATTGACATATTCTATCGTTCAGTTCATTTTGGTTGAACTGCTGTTGTAGGTCTTCGTATTTTTCCAGTGTCTGTGTATATACCAATTATACATTCACTTTGTATACATACCAATTATATATTCAATTTGTATATACCCATTATATATGTTCCTTAAACAGAACTATTAATTTAATAATGTCACCTTTTTTTAGTCAACAGATGATTGGTGGGTTTACGTGATTTCCATAAGACAAATTAGACATCGCTCCAAACATTTATTTTAACAATGCCTAGAATATGCATATTATACATGATAAATTGATAATTGTACCAAGATAACTTAATCAATATTATGTTAGACAAACGGTTTTACTCATATAAGCAGCCAATACCAATATTTCGGTGATGTTTATTATCACAGATATCCCATTTTGTAAAATAAAAACGAAAATACAATTAAGTTTACAACCATGGGCAAAAACCTAGGGGGATCTCTTAATTGCAACAATTAACATAACCTTTTAAGAAAATCCTCCACATATCCGCTAGATACTTAGACATTTTAAATAAAGTCTGATGGTCTCTGAAACGTGGCTTGGTTTATATATTTAAGTTTATCGCTTTAATTATTACTTTCTGATAACCTCTGACCTTCCAGAAATTTAATGTCACTATGAATTTTTTCCTACCCGGTATCAAATCTGTCAACAATAATTATATTATCATACGAATCGCTAGTCGAAGATCAGATTTCACAGCCAATATTTCCTATTCGACTTGTTATTTGTATTTTACATAGTTGAGTCCTCTATTTACGTGTCTTAAACATCTAGTTTTTTAGTGTGTTTTCTTTCGTCCTAATAAAAGTTTAATTGTCTGAGTTTTCGGTTTGATCTCTGCGGAAGGGCTCATAATTCATGAACTATTTTTTCAATTATTATTGTATTTATTTATTTTATTCACAGTTTAATTATTAGAATCTCCGATTGACGGTTAGTCTATCAAAACATTATATCTAGTATTTAGTACCAACTTTTATAATCTTACAAGCAAAATCAGAGATTTGACAAAAGTTTAATTAAATTCCTTGTTTGAATAGATTTTTTGTTAGTGTTGCAAAAACTTCATGTCTTTATTTTACCACATCTGTTTAGTTATTTCTCTTGTAATGAAAATCCTTTCAAAATGGCTGATAGCGTTACACTAAATTTCTTAAAGCTTGAAAAATTGATAAATGTTGTAGACATTTTTTTACTTCAATTACATAAACGCCTAACAGAAGCAGCCAGTATCTCTGCTGAAACCGGATCAGGATAGTGTCTCATATTTCTTCAGCAGTCGCATCATGTGATAAACTAAATTTGTTATTTCCTGAACAAGATGCAAAATCATATCAGATATTTTCTACCACATTATTATTATTATTAGTAGTATTATTATTATTAGTATTATTATTATTATTATTATTATTATTATTAGTAGTAGTAGTAGTAGTAGTAGTAGTAGTAGTAGTAGTAGTAGTAGTAGTAGTAGTATGCAAGAGTTTATTCTCTACAAATCAACTATCACAATATGCATGGAGTCCTGTTGTCATATTTAGGCAGGTGAATCTCTGTCCAATTTGAGGGTTTTTAATAATGTGCAGAAACGTATCTGTAATTTGATAAGACCCACCTTTACTTCTTCTTAGCACCCTTTCTCTCACAGGCATGATGTTGCTAGTCTTATCTATAAATACTATTATGTCATGTGTCTTTCAAAATTGTCTGATTTATTCCCTGCTTCGTTTGTTCCAGCTCGTTCGACCTGTTCGTCTAGTGGTCTCTATCAATTCGCTGTTTTGATACCTCATTGTAAAATGGTTTTCTATTTCAGTGCCTTCTTTCCAAGAACTGCGTGCTTGTGGAACTCATTTCCTCTTGACTGTTTATAGCCTACCTATAGCCTTGGTCATTTCAAGACTATGGCTAATAGGCATTTCCTGTCTTTGCCTTAATACTATTTCGTTCTTTTTAGCTCCTTACATCAAGTGGCTCCATGCATTGTCTGGGGCGATTTCTATTTTTTTTTAAAGCACAAACCAATAATATTCGGTCGGTTTGTGTGTTACGTAATACATTATCAAGATTGCTCATTTCTTTCTTAGGGGGATCCGTGTTCTCCGGTGTTCTTCATTGAGTGACTTAACTGCTAACTATTTAGAAATCCTCCACTCTGTCTGTTACATGTGCTCTTCTTGTTCAATAAGTCAGATCATTTAGTATATCTCAGCAACCCTAACCCCACTCTTACACGATCTAATGCAAAGTGTCGGTGTCCATCAACAAAGAAAATAAATTGTTTAACTAATACAATTTCAATGGTGTAATAATAATAATATTCAGTTGAACCTAGATGTGGCAAAGAAGAACGTAAGTTGATTATTTTCATACGTTCAAACAATTAAGATTAACAAACAGAAAAAAAGCAATCTGCCTCGCATGAGAAATTGACACTATTACTAATAAAAATGTTATTGGTCTATTCATGATAATTGCAACACATTATCGTGATAAACTGCCTATAAAATAGTATTCCCACTTTTAAGATGTCTACTCTTATCTCTATGCGAGGTTTTATCAATCAACCTACCACGCTGTGGTTTTAAATAACAGTCTTGCCGCTACACGCACAGATTGATTGGGCGCGTCTTGTTTTAGATACGTCTAATCATCCTCATACGTGGCCCGGATGGTTAGTTCGTCTCTCACGTTTAAGTTTTCGTTAGGATAATACGCTTAAGATTCTTGCTGGTATGCACTAAATTAAATGTTATCCATTTGGTCATCCATTGACCTCGGGTAAAATTATTTTGATCAGTAAAAAGTGAGTTTACAAAGCCAGTTGAATATACAAAAATAAAAAGACAAAATATAATTAGCCTTTTCTTGCACGTTATAAATTTCTCTTTATTTCTATCTATTTCTCTCGTTCCTCACCAACTATGGGTTTAATAGTATTACTTCCTGTTTTAATATGCTCTATTTATAGTTCCATCTTTTTTATTCTTTCCTTCGACTATTTAAAAATAGAGAGGGATAGGGGAGAGACAGAACGAGAGGGTGAGTCAGTGTCATGGTGGCTAAAGTAATAGATGAAATTAACAATAAAAGCGGTGTTCAAGCAACATATAGAGAGATAGTGTGAAAGTGATAGACAAAATATAATAAGAGATTAGTCACTTGAGTTATTTGCCAATTAGAATGATTAAAATGGGAGTTTTTCAAACATAACTCGATCCCAAAACGTACGAATATCTTAGAATTCATTACGTGTAATAAGACTACATAGGATATATGCCTTATAGAAACAAGCGTTCATTAAGTCAATAAATCGTAATTAATCTGTAAAGCTTAAAATTAAAATAGCTCATTAAATAGACGCACCTGAACAATATACGGTTATTGTTTAGATTCCGTTCATTTCCGTTATTATTTTTTACTCGGTTGCTGTTCTCGAGCGGATCATTAATCGCTCACTGGCAATAACAGGCAGTTTTCCATTGAATCTGAAGGATAAGTCCACTCAGATTTCTAGTTATTCGCTTCTGTCGATCAGCGTAGCAAATCGACAGCCGTTTAGCATAAAATTATAACTGATAACGGTCGTTGAATTTCTCTGGAATCTGAGTTACAATATGTCTCCCCAGAATTCGAGTACTCTCCGTGTACTTTCGGTAGAGGTTAGGAAGCTGTTTTCTCTCCGTGGGTGTCTGTGCTGCGTTAGTTCTTGAACAGGATGGGCGAGATTATGGGGGTGTTTATGTATATACCCTGACAGCACACAGGTCAGTGATTGCTCATTGACAACAATCGGTGGTGTTCCCCGGAGACAACAAGCCTCCCCGGATTCTTCTTCAGATTATTATTATTATTATTATTATTATTATTATTATTATTATTATTATTATTATTATTATTATTATTATTATTCTCTATTTCTCTCGTTTCCTCCCAAAATATTAGTCTAATAGTATTACTTTCTGTAGTTATATTTCTTTTTTTATAATACCATCCTTTTTTTCTTTCCTTTCTCTATTACATTCGACTATTAATAAACAGAGAGAGAGGGAGATAGACAGAGTGACAGAGGCTATTATTATTATTATTATTATTATTATTATTATTATTATTATTATTATTATTATTATTATTATTTTATTGACTAGGACTTCTTACACGAACCATGAATAGTGATTGCTCGCTGGCAATAACAAGTGATGTTCCCTGGAGTGACAACATGACACGCCAGATTTCTATCAATCTCCACCTCTTTTGATAACAGTTGCAAATCATGATGGGTTATTGCAAAAGCCGTTTACCATCGATTCCTCGCTGACAATGACCGTTGGCTATCTGTGTAATTTAAGTGGGAATAAGCTCTGCACACTTTAAGTTCAGATTATTTTAATTCCTGGTAGGTCAAGCTTCCTTGGATTAATGATCCCAACGTATTTTCGTATCAGTAAGAATTAGCAAATATATTACTCGAGGGTAAGTTCACGCAGAGCTTAGTATTAGCGTCAGTAACAAATCTAATACATTAAGAAATTATCTCTTGAAAAGTAGTTTTACATTTTACAATAAATCTTTAGTTCATATGTTTTGAATCAATACCGAATTACATTTTCACAGTTTAAATTCGTCCACCCGCCCCAACAATAAGTGTTTTTATTTCTAGAAAAGAATACATTCATATCTTATTTCAAATCGCATTCTTGTAAATAACTTTGGATGATTCATTCAAGTTAAGATAAAGCCGGTTTCATTCATTATTTGTTGCATTATACATTTTGATTTTGAAATACAAAATATTGATTAATATTAAAGCCAATTAATTTACTAATATGACAAGTTATTTGAGATTACACAGTAACAAAATAACTTAACAAGAATGTTTGTATTCTTGCAGAGTCCAGGTGTGTGGTTATTTGATCTAAGATACATAACCGACTGTTTTTACGTTGTTAAATGAGGAATAACCAAACTTTGGTGCTCATGGATTTCTTAGATTTATTTCCAGTCTACGAACACCTTTTTGATGTTATCAGAAATAACATAAGCAAACAATTCTAAAAAAGACTGTTAACTAGTTTGAAAATATTAAAACTACCGCATAAAGAATCTAAAAGTATATTGTCGACGCCATCTTGAAAATAAATTATTTCCCGTGATCAGACTATAGTAGGCGAATGCTATGTCATTACGCACACATAATACTACCGATTATTATGGTTTTATGGTGATTAACAAATGATGAGAATTTGTGGAAACCTGATCCTGTGGTGGTAGCGAAAACTGCAAGACAATTTTCGTAAATACTATTCTCATTGTTTTTGTAAACTATTCAGTATCGATTGGTTACGAAAATCTAACTTTATACAATTAGAAAGAGTTGCTTTGGGAGTTGAGTGTATGTATTATACTGGCTATTTAAGCGACAACCGAGAGTTTATCCAAGTGAGAGACTCAAGCTGTCACACGGACCCTTGTTATCTGCTAAACTACTTGCGGGCGAAATCAAATCTAAATATGACCACAGGCTCTCGGCACAACCTGCGCATGCATGCAGTCTAAAATATATGAAACACACATGCACACGCCTCTTATTCACTCAGCTTAAAACTTCCACATAAATCTTCACCGGATGTTTCCATGACAACACTGTTCAATCAGCAGTTACTACTAAACTGCTCTGCGGGTGAACTACGCACGCGCATAATAGACGTTACTAATGATAAGAAAATGCAAATCTTTTATTTGATTTTAATGAACAAATACTGATTCTATTCTTCTTGTCACAAAAACTTTTACTTAGTTTTTAAACCGAGCATATGAATACATTTTGATTAATATTCGTATGGATTTCCTTTTATTGATATTGCTTTTCCTTTATAGATTTGAAGGATTGCACAATTGATCTCCATCTTGATCGCAATCATGACCACCATCTTGAAACTGCAGTTGTATTTTGCTATATTATTAATCACATTTAATAAGAAATTTTACAAAAAGCCCTTGAGAAATCTCAGATACATTCCGAAACACAACGTAATGGAGTAATTTGAAAAGAAATCAGCTCGTTAACACATCGTTTCAGTTTAAATGCTCATACAACACAAATAATTCGCCAAAAAGTTCCTGTTAACCGTCTGGGAAAACATATTAGTGTGTACTATAATATAATCTTAGAAAACTAATTTGTATAAACATCCTGTTTTCACGAAAGAGACATTTTTTATTGAATTGGTTATTTACTACACAGACAACAAAAATATTGATAACCTCACACCGGTAACTGAATAAATACGAATTCAATCTTACTTTCATTTTCAGCGACATCGTACTACATCATTGAAATGTTTATGTTAAAAAATGTCCTGTTACACTCAGATGCAAATACTACAACTACTACTACTACAACTAATAATAATAATAATAATAATAATAATAATAATAATAATAATAATAATAATAATAATAAGAAGAAGAAGAAGAAGAAGAAGAAGAAGAAGAAGAAGAAGAAGAAGAAGAACTGGGTTCCATTCCAATGGATTAGATACCACTGATCTCATTTGGATGTGACCAGGAGTTTGAGTTTTGAATCTCGACTTGGATACACTTGCTACGTTTAATCAATGAGTCTTAAAGACTTCAACGGAAATATAGCTGTCAGAAATCCCATGAACTAACATATCCTTAAAACACACAGATGTGGCGGCAGCAACCTTTGCTGGCACCAGAGAAAATGGCCGGGAATTGTCGAGGAAGATGGGAAGAAGGACGAATCCGCCTCGAAAGATGCGTAGAGTACCGGAAACGTAGTATGCCTTATTACCACTCGAATTCCAGAGAAAACTATCGGTTGTATCTAACGCAAAATCATCGGTAAACGGGCGATGCAGTGGTGCACAAGGCTTTGCGATAATAAAAGAGGCGACCAGTGATGGAAACCTGGAGAGAGTTGTAGTTACGTAAACGCTGTGGAACCACATTTGTTATTGTTAGTGAGCAATCACTAACAATGACTCGTGTAAGATGATTAAAAAATAATAATAATAATAATAATAATAATAATAATAATAATAATAATAATAATAATAATAATAATAATAATAATAATAATAATAATAATGATAATGATAATGATAATGATAATGATATAGATAGATAGATAGATAGATACTGTAACCGCTTGGGTAAATATAAAAGAAATACATATATCACATGAATACATATATCACATGAATACATAAATCACATAAATACATATATCACATGAATGCATTGGCTAAAGGGTTCCTTTAACCATTCATTAACTGTATGATAAAATATAAAATGTGGTTAGTATGTACGTTTTACCGCAGATCAACTATTGTTGTTTTATTTTATATGTCACTCTGACCATCGAAACACGAAGTCTTCTTCGAGCAGTCACTTAGTAAGTAAAAGGAGCACATACCAACTTGATGAATAAATGAAATGCACGAGCGCTAGAGAGAACTATCATACGCAACCGTACGCGAGATCAAAGAATGACACGAGGACACAACTAATGAGAACTGAACATGTTGCTTAGACTTCTTCCGTCCAGGAATAATCAGCCTGTTTAACGCGAGCAATTACGTGCTAATTAATTGTGCACGAGGAGAAAATGATGGAAGAGTATCCCGCAAGAAAAATCTACAATTACAATGCGATCGTAATGAGATAGAAAAACGCTTAATTAACCCGATATGATCTTATGAAGTCAGATATCTGGGTGTTGTGGGCGTTTACTTGACGTAAGCTAAACTAATCTTGGCATAAAAAGTCAAACAGAACGCGTCATAATCAAAGCAGTAGAAATAAGTCAAAAAGTGGTTTTAGATAAAAAGCAATACTACTCGATCTTCACCAAACTAAAACGTAAAGCCTGAATGCACACGAAAAAAAGGTTTTTTTTTAACTTAGTTCACCGTAAACAAGGCAAGTTGCCATTGTAGACGTAAGGAGCTACTGAGAATTAGGGTGAAATTTAGAGAGCGAGATGCTTCTTCATATAAGTTTTAAATTTCTGGACGGGGAAACAGAGAGCAGAGAAGGATTTTCAAAAGCCGGCAGCTCGAGGAACGAAGCTATAGTTTGCTTAATTATATTACTTTCAAAAGACAAGAAAATGTGGTTAGTATGTACGTTTTACGGCAGATCAACTATTGTTGTTTTATTTTATATGTCACTCTGACCATCGAAACACGAAGTCTTCTTCGAGCAGTCACTTAGTAAGTAAAAGGAGCACATACCAACTTGATGAATAAATGAAATGCACGAGCGCTAGAGAGAACTATCATACGCAACCGTACGCGAGATCAAAGAATGACACGAGGACACAACTAATGAGAACTGAACATGTTGCTTAGACTTCTTCCGTCCAGGAATAATCAGCCTGTTTAACGCGAACAATTACGTGAGAATTAGAGAATACATAATTACGATAAAAAGACTTTAATTGCGAATTTATAATTTTATAAATTACGAATATCCTAGATAACCTATAATATATCTCCATCTATCTTGGATACTAAAATAACTATCATCGTCTTATAATACCAAGATAGCAGTGACAATTGCGTTATAAGTCGAGAATATAAAATACAGATGTAGGTTTTTGACATTAAGACCGGTGTCCATGAATGCGTAAAATGCAAGAACAGAACAAAAAAAACAGTGCCGCGCAAAAGCGAACAAACGTGAGAACAACAAGATAAAGACCACGAAAGAAATGGGCGAGTAAGAATATGATAGGTCCTTGATATAATAGGTATATGCCATTTTCACTGTCGGTTCAATCGTACAAGATTATAGGTTATAGCTGACCCGTGCCCCGGCGTTTCCCGTGAAAAAAGATTAACTCAAGAAATTTCATGCTAAACCCTAACCCTAACCAGCACGAGCACAGACCCAACCATTTTAAAAGCAGATACCAAGAATTTCCCTATATATGCGCGAAAAATAAATAAACAATTTGTACCTGTATAATCGTTTCGTAGTTTCTTTTTTGTCGTGTTTCCTCTCTATTTGTGGGGTAGGGTATAATGTGTCCTCAGGCCATAATGGGTCAACTCACAGATTTTTTAAATTTTCTCCCAACTCAAAGTTCTTCCTATGCTCGCCTTCGGAAAGTGCTACTGATTGACTGGCTGATTTTTTATGATAGAGTTTTCTCATCTACAACTGAAAGAAAGAACTTGGGATTGAGACATTACTGACAGAGTTACAAAAAATCAATTGTTTTCCAAGATGAAACATAATGGATCAACTCAGATTTTTATTGAAAGGGGGCACAGATCCGGCCCCCTGTTGCCAATAATAGTAAGTCGAATAGATTTGTACTAATTAGCTTCTGTTTATGACATTAGTGTTGTATATTTAATGATAGGAAGAGATGTTTAGGAGAAAATACATTTTACTGTGTGAGGTTGTGTTTATGACATTTGTGTGCTGTTCTATATTTCTGTATTTTTCCTATTAAGATCTTGTTATAATAGTCATAGCTATAAATATAAAACTCTTCAAATACCCAAGTGTGCATGTTGTGACTGCTTATCAGCTTTTATTTTGACAAAATGTTTGTTTTTTTCATTGAAGAGACATAATAGTGACTCATTATGCCCCACCAACTAAGGAATTCCACCATTGGTTTGAACCAATTACATTTTACACAATGTGATTATACTTTGGAAAATAATCCAAAAAGTGTTTCACATTAACTCCAAAGATAAAATATTTGCTTTTCATAAGTGTTAATATAAAATTGTTCTTTCTTCCTTAAAAATCCTCAAAAGTCGACTCATTATTACCTTAGCCTATTTATGTACATGTTTTAAATTAGTTTTAAAACCAAAAAAGCTAGATTAGAGAAATAAAAAAAACTATTCCACCTAATAATTTTTACAGTATTGTTATTATTATACGGTAGAATACTAAATACCTTCCGGTGTTTAAATTTGTAATAGTAATTTTGTGAATTGTGTTCCTTTAACCGTGCAATGCGTTTTTCCTTCTTTTTCCTCCGTCTTCTCCCAACGTATCCGATCTTCGTGACGTTCTCTACTCGACTGCCACCGATCCAAAAGACACCGCCTTTTATGTAGTCTTCTTGCTACACCTAATTTTCATAATGCAACCCTCTCAGTCTCGTAATTTAATGGGCGTGGGTTCGCGCCTCGGTGTTACGACTGTCTCCTTCCAAGCTGTCACTACACTCCCCCCTGATCTCATGATCACAAAGATGACACCTCGGCGGTCGTCTTTGCCGGGTGCTCCTTCGCAAAAGTGGGGCTTCTTCAGAGGCGTGGGCTTCTTCGGGGGTGTGGGACTCTTCAGGATTGCGGGCTTCTACTTTTGTCTCGGGTAAATCATCCGACTCCGTGTCGTCGTCAGTTATCAGACTCTCTGAAGATGTTGCGCTGTCAGAATCTTCCTCTAACGAGAGTATACTGTAGCGTGGGCGCAGGTCCTTCACATGTCTGGGCATTCCATTCACCGCGACAGATTGTGGACTGATTAGTTCTGTTACCCGACCTTGGCCAAAACTCGTGGTGCAGCGATTCTCCGGTAACTTCACCCACACGCAGTCTCCAACCTGGTAAGGACCGTGTTCAGGACCTGCTAATGATGGCACCACGTCAACCCCTTTTACCCTCACTTCGTAACGGTAGATCGCATTGGCTGGTGCGGTCAAATGTGACTCATCGTCTTTTGGTGTGACGTTATGCCAGTAGACAGCCTCTTGTATGGAGCAGCTCATTCTAGCCGCAATCCGTTTTACGGTACGGTGGCACCGCTCTGCAATTCCGTTCCCGGCTGGGGCATATGCACAACGGAATCTCAGGTTCACGCCCCATTCATCTGCGAAAATCCTAAATTCCCTGCTGCGAAAGGCTGTGTCGTTATCGGTGAGTAGTTCCCGCGGTGGGCCACGCTCAAAAAAGACAACTCTCAGTTGACCAATCACGCTTGCCGAGTCCTGTCGTGCCAACTGCCTCCACACAGAAAACCGCGACGGGCCACAATCTGTGATAGTTAGGAAATGATAACCACCGTAATGTGTAATGTCCATTCCCAACCTCTGCCAATTGCTGCTCACCTCCAGTTTTCCCTTCTCCCAGTAGACCGGCGCTGGATCTATTGATTGGCATTCTACGCAGGTTTGTATAGCCGACTTAACCGTTGCTTTCGTCGTTGCAGGACAAACTCTTCTGGCGAAATAAGTTGTGCGTCGCACTCCTGGGTGTCCACTGCGTTTGTGAATATCCATGATCTGGGCCGCGTCCAGTTCATCTACGTGTACAGCACCTATCAGGGGCTCGGGCCCCTTTTCCCTTTTCATTGCGTCAAACCACCGCTGTGGCACGCGAGTCAGTTGGTCGGCCACGTTTTGAATCGATGCAACCAACGTTACGTCCACCGAGAGCTTGTACTCCATCACAAGCTCCTTGAGTGTGCTCAACCGTCTCCTAATTAGCATCTCACTGGCTGCCTTGGTGCGAACTCGTGTTTTCTCAGTTAGAGTGTCCGACACCCAGTGGTACACACATGCAGAGTCGGTCTTTATATGCAATACCTTGCTCTGCCACTGCAGAGCCAAGTTGATGCCCTTCAACACGGCGTCCAGTTCGGCTAAATTAATATGCTGGGCATCGTTCTCAGGTCGCAGCCAACAAGCATCCTCCAACACTGTCCCCTGTCTTTCCAATGCTACCCCAGTTGCTAGCGAGCTGGCATCGACCTATACATTCACTTCCCGGCCGTTCACGCACCAGTCTCCACAAGCTGGATCACTCCGCTTCACTGCATCCATAGTCTCGCATATCATATTCCGGAGGAGGGGGTCAGTCACTTTGTCATCCCAGCCTTTTGTGATCGAACTGGCTCTCCTCTTAATCACTCCGCATGCCACACGAAGCCATGCACACACCGGGAAGTGCCCAACAAGCCTTCCACATAAGGAGAACACAGTTCGTCGTGTGACGATGTCGGGAACTTCTTGAACTGTGTGTCCTCGCTTCCAGCGCAAGACGCCGCGCTCCCTCCAGACCATTAATCCCAGCACGCATGTGCCGTCCCCCAACCGCTCCGGGTCCTTACATTCCAGTCCGAACCGAGCCAAATGTTCCCTGACACAAGACGCGGGCATAACATCTTCGTCAACCAGGATATCATCGATGTAAGCCGATGTTGCGCGGTCCATGGCTTCCTCCTGCGATAGAACCGTGCTGACGATGGCCTTCATGACAAGGGGAGCCACATTCAATCCAAATCCTAGACGCGTCAGACAGTACCTCTTTCCATCGATCTCCACAGTCTGGTACGGCCACAGTGTCTCGTGGATTCGTACTTGGAGGTACGCTCTCCTGAGGTCCAGCAGAGACGCGTTAGCTCCTTTCTGGCGCCATTCACGCATCTTAGCAGCGCAAACATCAGCGTTTGCCGTGAATATGTCCACATGATCGTTAAGTTCGCGATAGTCCATCACTGGGCGCACCTTTGCCTTATTCCGCTGTACCACGGCCATCAACGGAATCAAACCCTTTGGAGGTCCCAGCCTTTCTTCCGGGTATGGCACGAGCCAACCCTTATTCATCCACGTGCGGAGCTCCTGATCATATTCTGGTCGAATTTCCGCAGCCACCCGATATTCGGACACTTTATTACGCAGCTCTTCAGGTGCGCAGTTATCTGCCCACTTCCACGCCGCGGTCCATGATCGTCTTTGACTGTCGAAAGTAGCAGTAAAGTCGGGTTCGTTGATGGAGATAGCCGCACACGTAGAAACTTTCCTGTCGCCGATCCGAAACGCTCCTGTCGGTCCCACAGTGACACCTCCCAACGCTTTAATCGCATCGATCCCCAATAATAGATCAAATCCCAGTGGTCTACCACGCACCACCAGAACATCTATCCTGACAGCATTGCCTTCATCTGTGGCAATGGTGACCGCACCACTGCCGCAGCATGCACCGGACGCGCCTCCAACGGTCACGATGTCCACCTTCGCCGTCTTCCAGGATCGGCATCTGCTCGCATCCACTATTGTTTGTGCACATCCCGTGTCAACTAACGCCGAACACTGCATCCCATCAACATGGATAATAACCTCCGGGAGCGCCCTGTTTACATCCTGGTGGGGGAGAAGGCTGGCGCTGATGCTTCGTCCCCTGGCTCGTTTCCCGAACAGTTCCGGGCCCAGTGTCCAACCTTGCCGCATTGGTAGCAACGTGTTTCACGTCTTCGGCAGTCTCTTGCTATGTGACCCCTGCCGCTGCATCTGTAGCAGGTTATACCAGTGTTGTGGCAGCTCTTGGGAACTGCTGTTTTACTGCCAGGTGGATACACGGCTGCAATCACATGTTGGCTTTGGTCCCTAACTGTTGTTAGTACCCTTGCTCTCGCTATTAGGTCTCCCATGGTTAGAGTCTCAATGTTTGGCGCTTGTTGGAGTCCAATAGAGATGGCTTCAGGGAATCCCGTGACAAAAACCAGTTTAACAAACTTCTCAAGTCCGACGCCATCGAAACCTGCTAGTCCGACCAACCGTCTGATGTTATTGGCGTAAACATCCACCTGCTCGCCAGCCCATCTAACCATGGTCAACTTCCTATAGGCTGTAAATGCGCCGTCCGTAAACGCCTCCTTTAACCGGGCCTCTATCTGCTCTACGTCCAGTTGGTCGCTCTCGTCCATCTCCAAGTACAGGGCCAACGCGTCCCCCTCCAGATATAATGGGAGCAGGCTCGCCACATCATCCACCTTCTGAAGTCTCGTCACCAGTCTCAGTTTCTTAAGCCATGCTACCACGTCTCCCTCGCCAGTAAATGGCTTTACCATGTCACTGTGTATGCGTACCTTCGCCATAGCAAAAAAGCCGAAATAGCTTGTAATAGTAATTTTGTGAATTGTGTTCCTTTAACCGTGCAACGCGTTTTTCCTTCTTTTTCCTCCGTCTTCTCCCAACGTATCCGATCTTCGTGACGTTCTCTACTCGACTGCCACCGATCCAAAAGACACCGCCTTTTATGTAGTCTTCTTGCTACACCTAATTTGCATAATGCAACCCTCTCAGTCTCGTAATTTAATGGGCGTGGGTTCGCGCCTCGGTGTTACGACTGTCTCCTTCTAAGCCGTCACTACAAAATTACGTCCTCTCTTCTAACTCCGATGGTTGTAATAGTAAAAATATTGCAAACGTGTAGATTAGATATTATATAAGTTGGCGATATTGGATTTTCTCGCTCGCACGTCCCTTATTCATAATTTGTGGCAGTAAGCCGCAATCAATGGACTGTTTCATAAACAACGTTTTACTTGTAATTTGGATGGTTTAAACCGATCGAAATTATTGCGCACTACAAATAATTAATTTTTTTAAAATCATTTTTTTAGAATTATTTGATGGTTTTCAGTAATCAAGGCAAAATACTATTTTTGTTTATATTTACGGCATCTTTAAAAAATATTCCAGCAAATTGTAATAATTTTTTTTTTAAATTTAGAAAAAAGGATCTTTTGATTTGTTTTAATCAATTAATGCGAGTAACAACATGGAAACACGGTATCGAGTTATTTATTAGTAAAAAGCAGGCGTTCAAACTTAATAATTGTTTGTTTTAATCAAGTAATGCAGGTCACGACATTGTAATACGGTATCTGGTTGTTCATAAGTTAACAAATAGGCGTTAAAACTGAAGAAATGATCTTTTGGTTATGTTTTAATTAATTAATGCGGGTCACAACATTGAAATGCCATATCGAATTGTGTATTAGTAAAATAAAATAAACCTAATACTAACTTAATAAAGGAGATCATTGTTTGTGTTAACCAATGATTAGCGGTCAAAACATAAAAAGGGAAAATGTCCGTTTAACATAATAAGCTATTTTTTTAGTTTTTTTTTACGGTCGTTAAAAATTAGTAACGGATGATATTGTTAGTTTACATCAATTAATGTCGGTTACCTTAAAAAGTAACATTTGATATAACGTTTATGAAGCTAAGAAAGCGAATGAAAGTGACTTACAGTAACTCGAGGCGTCAGGCTAAGACGCCATTATGATTACTATGTGAGCTGTTCGTTAATATATTTATTTCGTTCTAAAAAATTAATTAAATGTATTATGGGTGGTCGGACAGAACTGTTTTAATAAAAGTAATCTGATATTCCGATATTCATCAAATACAGCCAGAACGCTAGGTAAAATGTAATTGAATTTGAGGGAGTTTTATTTTTTATTTCTATGCAGAATTGAGTGTAGTAATAGTTTACAAAATGAAATAATAACGGTGGCTTAATAGCAATTTGCTAATGAAATACCATTTCAATGTGAGTGACGTGGGAGTAGATAATTTAGGAGAGTGAAAATATTTGCTACCTTTTTTGTGGAAGACGTATTTGGGAGAAACAGCTATATAGGAATTAATGTAATAATTTTAGTAAAATTGGTAATGTACGCATATTCTAAAAAACACACATTAAGAATTGCTGTAAGTGGTTAGGTGAACATATTAGCATATGATGCAGTTTGTTTGCAGCCTATAGTAACGAAAGTTAAAAGGAAAATCGACTTCATTTTATTATATAGATTAGGGCCTACCATAACTAAAAATAGCAGTCTAAATAAATATTTCTGACACAATATAGTAAAGTGTTAGAGACACCGGAGAAGTCTTGTTATATGTTTATCTCTCGCTCAGTAACTCTGTATGGAGGACCATAAAAAAACAGAACATACCTTTTATTTATAGTAGACGTTTCTAAACGTTATCTCTGTATAAAGGTTGTATTTTTACAAATCGTTGTTTTTAATGTATTTGATTCTGGCAGTTATATATGTCGACAGTTGTTTCGTCTTTTTTGGTGCCAGCTTCGCTTTTTTTCTTATTATTTGCTTTGTTAAACTTTTAGATACAATCCCCAAATACTTTAATCTGTCAGAACATAGCCTATGCGATTTTATAATCATCTTATTAGGAACTGAAATTACTTTTATTAATATCCTTAGTAAACAAGGTATTAAATGGGTTAGCTAACTACACGCACATAATACATGATTAAATTTATATATTATTTTTTAATATTTCATTACATTGATTCTACAGTCAAAATAGAAGTAAAGGCTGAAAAATACGCGGCTTATACATGAGAAAATACGAGTTTTTTTACTCTTTTTATAACGAAGATAAAAGGGTTATGCGTAATCGATTAAGACTCGGGTATTACAAATATATAAAGTTTAAAATTCAACGTTTTCCGCGTCACGGATAATTGATGCGGGTTTTTGAATTTATTTTCTTGAATGATTTTTTTAGGAAACACGAGGAGCAAGTGATCATGTGATTAAAATTATTTTCAAAATTTAAGCCTAAAACTGTGTCAAATTTTCTTTACAAATGGCGTAACTGTGTTTAACACGGAGAAAGACGTTTTAGCTGATTGAAAGTAAGCTTGACCTACACTAGGGACACACCAACTGAACGAACTCTTAATAACAAACCCGTGATTAACAATCAATTCCGAGCTACTTTATTCGAAGAAAATAATCGAACAAAACATCTCCATGTTTTGTTTGATTAATCGATTTTGTCCTCAAAAGCTGTAGAAGACTTTTGATGTACTCATTACAATATTCAGACAATGTCCACAATTGATCTTAACTAACATGCCAATATCTATTAATAGAACAAGAGAATTATTTCTATGTAATCGATCGAGATGCAGTAACATTATGAATGGCTTCAGATTTAACGAAATAATGATGGACCCATTTACACCGAGGTCAACATATTTACTGGGTCACTCAAATTCATTCAAATCGAAAAAAACGCTGCAACTAACTAGGAGGTGAATTTAAGAACCTTTAGAAGTTTCAATTAAATCTTTAGAAAAAATAACTTCATGTTTTCTGTCTTCTTTAACTAAAAAAGCTTTCCATTTCAATTGGACATTCCAAGTATTAACGTCATAAAACGTCATTAAAATCATAAAAATTCCATATGTCGAATACTGTTCAGTAAAAATTGAAATACTTTTTATTAAGTAATTCTGTTACTTGCCTGTGGAAAACATGTAGTATTGATGTGTGTGTGCGTCTCTCTCTCTTTCTCTCTATCTCTCTCTTTCTCTCTCTTGTAAACAGATCCATATACATTGTTTAATGTTGAATAATTTATATATTCTATTATAAAATTATATAGTATATGAAAGCTTGCAGTATTGTGATTACTTAGCAGTGAGGTGTTAGTGCGTGTGTCGCAGTAATTGCATTAGAAAGTTATTTTTGCTGAGAATTTGTTCAATTATAGAATCATCTTTCTGGTTATCAATGTAATTATTATAACATGCAATTTTATTATTCATATTACAAATAAGACAATTCGCTAATAATGTTTTATTTGTCACTCCAATATATTAATATTGCATTCTTATGTATATATTTATAATAGAATGTTGCTAAAATATCACACCTATGTTTTTAAAGATAATAACCACAAAAACTCTATGTTAAAGATGTAGGATATATTGTTAATTGTTTAAATTCCCCTAAAGGATTTTTCACATTATACGAATATATTATTATTCGCAATATCCGTACTTCGTTTTCTAAATGTATTCTTTTCGTGTTTCTCTTGTGGCAGTACATATATATATATATATATATATATATATATATATATATATATATATATATATATATATATTATATATAAATATATATATTATATACATATATTATTTATATATATACATACAATCACAGTGCGTACAGTGAACCGCAAAAAGTATTTGTTTATGTGATTTGTTGATAGATGTAGTACAGATTATTTTCACTGCAAAAAATCGTTTCTGGTTGTAAGTATCGATAGACTGCAAATACAAATATTTTCAGTTTTGATATAAACATTTTTATTGTTTCTCTAATGATATGAGACACCAATTTGTCGTTTACGTATGTGTCATGTTGCGGAGGAAGCGAAGAGATGCACTACATATTGTCCTTATTCTATTTGTAAGGCTTTATAATATTTGAGATATCATTTCAGTTTTCTGAAATACCCTTTAGGCGTCCTGTGTTCCATTTCGTGTTCCAATTCCAGCAGGCATTCGTAAGCAAAGCGGTATTGTCTTTGCTCTCATTCATCAGTTCTCACTTCTTATATTAGCGAATTTGTTTGACTTCGATGTTCTCTTATAGTGTTATATCAATAGGTCCTTACGGAATAATTTATTTGTGATCGTGTTAAGCAGTAAGCAAATGCTACTTATTTGCAGATGTATCTGTTTCTTTTCACATTCCCCACTATTTTAGATCATTGTCTATTGTATGCTTGTTATCTTCAATCCGATTAAGGTTTCTAGAAAGTTTAGATATTGAGGAGCTTGCTCATGGACTGTGTCTGGTGCATGACTCGGGGCGCGTTTCTTTGTAAATCCGTCAAAATAGAGGCAACGGTCGTTAGTTCCGCTACTTTACAGAACATGAAAGTATTTATAATTTTCAAAAATATATAAAAGTGCTTTTTCCACCCTCATCTGGGAAGACTGTATCGTGTTGGATCTCACACAAGAAATCGATACTAGCAACACAAGGGGAGATTAAATACAGACGTGCCTGCAACCTTGAGCAAAGGCAGGGCACTTAGATCTACAGAGAATAAATCGTCAAATAAGATTTTAAAATTTTTATCCGACGTCCAGTTATTTTTAGTTATTGTCTATGGTCTATTTTTTTATAACGCTAGGTTTGATCTGCTAATACTTCATACATAAATTTTTGGTTAATCCGGGATACTTTGATGAAAATATAGATTGGTTTGCAGTTAACGAATCAGCTTGAAATCTGGTTAGGGTTAAGGATTTGAACACTATAAAGCAGTAAACGACTTGTTGGATCAACGTTGGTATATTTTACATTAGATAAATATATAGATAGATAAAAGTAAAAGTAAAATGTTACACATTTAACTTCATCAATGTTTTAACAAACTGTACCAAATCAATAATCGACTCACTATTCTACGGATCCTATTCTCACAAATTAAAAACGTTTCAAAATAAATTGTGACGCGTACTTTTTCTTTTCTATCTCCTTTCTTTCGGGCTTTCTTTTAATTTCTCTCAGCCATTCCGTTGATTATTCGTCTTTTGATTTACATTATTCAGCCTCCCTCATAGTATCTGAAATATTCATATACAAAAGTATGCATGCTTGGCGTGGTGATAACAAGTTAGTACACATGTTCTGAGTTTTAAAAGTATACAGCGTTAAAATAATACACCGGAGCTAAACCTGGATTTAAATTTGGATTTGACCTCCAGGCTGTAGTGGATTGGGGTCATCAATGGTTGGGAACTTTTAATGTCGCAAAGACTAAGCTCCTTTCCTTCAACAACTACAGCAAACCTTTTAAACCACCGATTGGCATGGTAAATAACACCCTACCTGAGAGTTCAACATTCAAACTCCTCGGCCTAACCTTTACAGGTAACATGAATTGGAACAAATACATTGTAAACATTGCCAAGGCTGCAGCAAAGAAGGTGGGTTACCTCTACCGTGCTAGTAAACTCCTCACACCTGACATTATCATGTATCTCTATAAAGCCACCATCCGCCCATGCATGGAGTATTGTTGCCACATCTGGACTGGTGCATCATCCACTTGTCTCGCCCTCTTAGACAAGGTCCAAAAAAGAATCGCAAACTTAATAGGTCCCTCACAATCCACCAAGCTCTAGCCTCTGTCCCTTCGCTGCAATGTTGCATCCTTGTGCTTGTTTTACAAATACTTTAATGGATTGTGCTCCGATGAACTGGCTACTATGGTGCCCTCTTGACGTAAATACACTAGACTAATTTGACAATCAGCAAAATCCTAACCATTCACTGTGGAGGTCTCCAGATGCCGGAGAGCCTTCTACTCCAAAAGGTTCTTTCCTCGTGCTGTCTACCTCTGAAACTCCCTCCCTGCTCCCTGTTTCCTAGACTGTACCGACATGGAGAGGTTTAAAACTAATGTAAACAGACATCTCGCTACACACCTCCCAACTTAGGATTACACCAAAAACCTACACCCTAATTCTCAGTAACTCCTTACGTCTACAGTGGCGGCCTACCTTGTTTCGGGTGAAATATGTTAAAAAATGTATTTTTAGCTGTTGAGAGAACACTGAAGTACACTGTACAGCGTTGTTCCCTTAACAACTCTGTGTAAATAAAGTTTAGGAATTGGTTGAAAGCAATATATTTGTTAATTAGAGAACAAGTCCTCTGTACGCATAATGTAACTTAGATTACAAATCAAGACATATGTGTTTTGGGTACACATTTTTTTTTAATTATTTATTGGTAATAAAGAAAGGATCCGATCAGAAAAACAGTCTCAGACGTGTCTCGTTCTACAAAGCAAAATCAACGATTCGGCGAGCAGAATTTTTCACAACAGCATTATCATCGTTATATCAACACTACAACAATCTAGACGGTATTTGACAATATTAATCCATCTAAATGAATAACTGCGAATGTTTTCTCAACCTCTCTATATCATATTATAATCAAAACCGTCTACGCTTATTTAATTATATGACACAATATAATATTTCAAAATACCGTATATACTGTAATCTGCAAACACCTACACACGCAGATGGTTATTTCTTATTTGCATATTTAATTTATAAACTGTGTTTAATAAATTAATATCTGTAATATTCATTCTAATTTGTATTGTCATATTTTCTTATATATACGCAATAGTTTTTGCTATAGTAATATCATCATAATAATTATTGAAATTTATTAAAGCGACCTAATAAAAATATAGCGTATTAAAAGCATTCTTAGAATTTCATTTTCAAGGGAGATAATTTAGATGAAAACTTCCCAGTTTAAACGTTTTTGGTATTAGAAAAATGTCTAATGTGGTTGGGATGCTGAGAAAAGGTACTGCACTTTGATCTTAGCGAAATGACTAAGGAACGATAAACAATAATGTTTTGTGACTATGCATTTTTTATGAATGTAAAAAAATGATTTTATCGGAATATCTCTTAATAAGTAGTGTTTTCATAAGACCGCCCTTCCAGGAATTACCCCCTCATTTCTAAAGGGGTAGAAGAATCCTCTAAGGCATTACATCATCTTTTATTGTATTATCTTTTATTGGAGGTGGGTAGTGAATGCAGACCGTCCTCACAGAAATTACCTCTTTCTTTGTTAAGGGTGTGCAGCGAAATCCCTTAGGTATTACATCTGCTTATGGGGAGAGGGGAATATATTACCTGTTCTATTCTCAGAAAATCACCTTTCTCCTTTTGAGGGGGTAGCTGGTCTCATATATGTTCTGTTGTTATGATATCATACTTACAGGTATTACCTCTTCCTTTTACAGGGAATACTCCCAGGTATTATCTCCTCTTTTTTTTGGGGGGGGGGTAGGTAATGTAGTATATGTTCTGTTATGATACTATCTTACCAGGCATTATCACATATTTAGTAGGCCAATGTAGAATATGTTCATTCGTTCATCATGATACAAATCCCCAAGCATTACCACCACTTTTCAGCGATGATTGATCCTCCCTGGCTTTAGTTCCTTTGGGGTTGGTGTAGTATTTATGTAGTATATTTTAATTTGTCATGATAAATTCCTCCCAGACATTACTTTCTCTTTAGAGTAGTATAGTATAGGTGTGTTCCTGATCATCCAATCATCTGAGGATTACCTTTCTTGGGGAGTAGGGGGTGGTAGAATCTATTATGTTGTCATGATACTATCATCTCAGTCATTACCTCCTCCTTTCAGGGTCAATATATGTTACTTTACTATGATACGACCTCTAGGCTAGGAAAACATACTCCATCAGGTCGCATATTTTTGCTAATTTAATATAATTTAAGAAAGACATTTGCGTTTAGAAATAGTAATTCTGCTCGATCTGCCATGTCTATTTTGTTCTAATTCAGTTCATACAACCACAATCGTGGAGAAAACTGCTAGCTTGATAATTGTCTAAGAGATACGCACTGGCATTATCCATGATGACTAAATCTTTAGAACTTTATTGTACAGCACTAAATCATATTCATGGGAAGTTGACTGTAAGGGAAGTTCGCAGATAACCATGAGAACTGACAAACAACGCGGATATAATAACATATTTTTAGATACTACAGTAATTGGCCTTTTGGCTAAGATCAAAGTGTAGTATCTGTTCCGATAGATACTGCACCCCATAGACTAGTATTGTCTTGGCCTTCGGGGCTTGATTTACTCCAGTCTATGGGTCTGTCCTGTGCAGTTCTAGGAGGTCTACCCTCCCGGGATTTGCCTCCCCTCTTTGGGGAGAGTAAGTTTATTGCTTACTGCCTGAGGCGCCCCTACCGGGGAATGCCGACGGAGCTGCCCAGGCAATTTTTAAATGGCCAGAGTGCTCACCTCTCGAGCGCTGGCTTATCTAATCCCACTTTCCCGACCTTGTGTCACATCTTACCTTGTGGGAGGTAGATAAATTAAAAATAATTGGCCTTTTGGCTAAGATCAAAGTGTAGTATTTTTAAACCCCACTTTGCCGACCCGACCTTGGGTCACATCTTACTTGTGGGGGTAAGATAAAAACTGGCCTTGTGCCTAACTCCTGGAGAGGAGTAAATCAACACAGTCAATGGATCAACCACGCACATACATGTCCATGGAAAGAGTCGCATATTTCACATTGGTAATAACAGGTGATCTCAGAAACAAGAACAAAGTCAAAAACATTTTACGTATGATACAGACGAAAGGCACTAATTTTCAGCCGTCCAAAGTTTGGTTTCCAGATTACTGTGACTTTTTAAATCTATTTGAGACTCAGTGTTTTAGAATATGAATTCTTAGTTAAGATAACGGTACGAAAGTCTATCTGAATAGATAGCTTCATATATATATATATATATATATATATATATATATATATATATAGAGAGAGAGAGAGAGAGAGAGAGAGAGAGAGAGAGAGAGAGAGAAAGAAAGACGGCAAGTTATTATTTAAGCAGGCTTTGTTAAACAACACGGAATTTCGCGTTTGTATAGCTTTTTTGTGAGGTTTTCGAATCCTCGAGCAATCCTTCGGGTTTCCGGTGGTAGTTTATATAGTATTTCGCCGATTGTTCGTAATTCGGCCATTTCTCTAGCGCTTTCGACCTTCCTGGTCGTTCTCAGGAGTAAGTGTTTTTTTATTATAACTGAGAAGACTTGACTTATTCTTTTTATAGATGTCTTAAAGGGTGAATGAAGAAAAAGAGAGGGTGGGGTTAAGTTGATTATTATTGTGTGTTTACTTTTGTCTTGTTATATAGTATTTTATTCTATTTGTTTGTTTATTTATTTGGTTTTATTATTGATTTATTTATTTAATTTTTATCATTATTATTTTTTCATTACTTTATTTTATATATATATATATATATATATATATATATATATATATATATATATATATATATATATATATTGTCTTCTGAGCCGTTAATATTGATTATCACGTTGAATTGACATGTTCAGTAATTACTCAATTACTCACTATGCCATCTCTTCAGAGCAGTAACCACACTTCCAAAAATAGTCTGGTTTTATTGTTTCCACTAACAAAGAAATAATGCAAGACTAATGTCTTATGTTAGTCTTACATTAACAATGTGGCTGAAAGATTCGCCAGCATCTAATTTGTTCAGCTATATCCCGTATCAAAAATGGGTGTATCTTTGAAAATGTTATATTTAAATAGCAGTTTGGTGTCAGCTATGAGTGGCGTGCGGAAATCTCTGATCTTTCATCTGCATGCTAAAACTAGCATATAAATTTTGATGGAATGTTCCGAGAAGTTAATACTGGAAGTGTGATCTGCGTGGGAAATTTTTGAGAGAAAGAATCAAATCATTTTGTCAATATTTGTCGAGCCCGTGTTTTACTATCCACCTCCAGTAATTATATAATCACGAGGTATGCGTTTCAAAGTGGCTACACTGTGGAACGTGGGCTCATAAAAGCCAGTTAACATTCAAAAAGTAATATCTAACACTATATCTTTCTTCCTCTATTTTAATCATAGCTCGGGGGAAATCTAGATCCATATCGTTTATTGGGGGTTCTAATGCAATAGTGAACGTAAGAGGCAAGACGGTTTGGTGATTTCCCAGTTCGACTCAATAATTATTACGCCTCAATTATAACTGATTTTAATATCAATTTTAATGTGTAATCTTCCATATTCTTTCATTTATGTTATTTCTTCTCTTTTTGCAGTGGAACTAGCGGAAATTATAGATAAAAAGTGCTGCAACTGGCAATTCTCGGTCTCTATCCTTGTGATCTCAATTTATCTGTTTGTTTCCATGAAGGATTGCCATAATTTTATCGCGCACCTTTGATTTCACGTGCTGTGGTAAAGTGGCTGTATGCGAACGATCAATGGCAAACTGAATTTTTCTTTTTTCCAAAATATTTTTATCAGTTTTGTATCGAGTTGGCATTAAAGAACATGATTGTCGAAAAAAACTGCTTTATCATTTAATGTAAGATTCTCCTTACAAGTTGCACCTGAATTCATTGAAGAATGAGAACTTTGTTGCTACAAAATCAGCAGTTGTTGATATAGAAATATACACTGTCTCTCACAGCTACTAAAGAAGAATTACATTTGAAATGGGATTATGCTTGTAGCAAAAAGTAAATTCGTAAAAATCAAAATAGTACGACTTTTTGACCGACTTGATTGGGTTGTTAGAATGGGTTTCCCCTATATTTTTGGCATGACCACAGGAAGGTTGCTACCATCCAAAAGTGAATGCAGTTTTATGGAACCGACTCGGTTCAAAGTTGACACACCCAAATTGTCAGCTTGTGTCTTAATCTACTTTACAAAGAGCCATATAACATTAAATGTTAAGAAGTTATCTAAAAATATATGTTCTATAATTAGGGTTCAATTTATATTAAACTGAATTAATATTTTCAAATGATTCAAACATTTCACAAGGCGACTGATTGACCTGAAAGTATGTCTAATCTGTATCAAGGTATAAGGGCTAGTAAAATATTGCCTTAAAGAACACAATTCAGGGGCTACATATGCATTCTCTGATGTTGATACGGTGATCTTTTAGATCTGATTCCACATCAGAGGACAGGGTTTTTTTTAATCAAATATATTTCTTATTCAACGTCTTCATCTTTGAATAGCCTTAAAAGTTACTACGTTGTGTCCGTTGAACCACATAATGTTGGGCGTTTCTTAGTTGCGTTTATTGTTTTATTGCTCATTGTTCTCAAGCATCGATGAGTTTAATAGTCTTTAATGTTGGCGAATGCTCGTTTCAAGTAACCGCTTCAATGACCTGGGTGTTTATGTATTAAGTAAGCGAGGAAAAATTCTGAAAAACTCATACGTTCGTTATGTGCTTATTTGATCTCATACGAGTTTAACGCTTTCATCCACAAAAATGTAAAGGTTTCATTTTAAAACGCTAATATCGAAATGAAACGAAAATGGCGGCGGCTGATTTACGAGATAAAATATGTTGGAGAAACTATATGCGTTCTTGTATTATTTATGGCGTACGTAACCATCTTTAATTACACTTTAGGCGGGAAACGACGAGGTATGTGATGGAAATTAATTGTGTTCCTTGCCAAATCTAATAAATTACACCTTTGAAAAAAAAGGTTAAATTGTTGACACCGGCAAAAAGATATGGGTAATGGACCTAAAAAAACGGAACATAATGTGGTATACGAAAGTACGCAAAGTGTATGATTAAATAGATATTCATCTGAAACTAAAAAATTAGCTTTCGCTAATATTATATCGTACACAAATACAAATGCCGAGTTCATAGCTAATCATTTAGGTGCAGAGGTGTGCAAACTCAAACACCAAAACACTGCATATACCACTATGGAGTAAGATGAAATATATCTAAATAAGTGATATAAAATAAGAGAAGGACGGATAGGGTATTCGTGACAGATCTCAAACTTTGGGGAAAGGAAAGATACAACGCCATATCTTGGTGAATAATTTATGTATTCTCAAAATTAAAAGTGCATCGCTTAGAGCATTCCTTCTAGTTATTTCGGGAAGGCGCGCTCTGTCTGCGCCACAGTTTACAAGCGGAGCATAATATGCGACTTTCTTTTCGTGCACTTCGGAAGACGCATAAATAACAGTTTGATCCTGACAATCAGTTCATCCTTGGCGTTGCAGGGGCACGGTTAGTGTCTTTCTCAACTGTGCCCCAGACATCAGTCTCTTTTTGTGTATTGATATATATATATATATATATATATATATATATATATATATATATATATATATATATCAATACACACACAAACACATATATATGTGTGTATATATGTGTATATATATATATACACATATGTATACACATACTCAAATATACACCCCTATGTATATATATACTCACATACATACTAAACCTTTAAGTAAGGCTATGTCTAAAGTCTTTAAATTAATTATAAATCAAATAAATAATTTCCATAAAAAAAGTAAATTCTATAGTAATATAAACCTATTTTGGGTGGTAAATAATTCAGATCTAGTAAAAGAAAAATTAGATCGTATTAATTCTCGTAAACAGGCTAAATCAATCTCGACATATGATTTTAGTACATTATATACAAAAATACCACATAAAGAACTTATTAAAGAATTAGGTAATACTATAGATTTAGCTTTTGCAGGAGGAAAAGGTAAATACATAGACTTTGCAAAATCTAAAGCCTTTTGGTGTAAAACTAAAAATGGTAAGACGAGTGTGTCCAAAACTGGTCTGACGATGCTTATAGGTCACCTTATAAAAGAGAGTTACTTTTAAATAGGAAATAAAGTACTACTCCAAACAATAGGTATTCTAATGGGTTTGGATCCTTCTCCATTTTGGGCAAATCTATATTTACATAGACTTGAATATATGTATATATCATCATTAATAAAAAATGATATATATGGAGCGTATAGTTATGGATGTAGGCGATATATTGACGGCCTTGTTTGCATTAATGATAGCGATGAGTTTGCAAATACTAAATATTTAATATATCCTAAAGAGTTAAAATTAAACTGTGAACATAAGGGAACACAAGCTACTTTTCTTGATTTGGATGTAAAAATTGAAGATAAAATATTTATCTATAAACTGTTTGATAAAAGAAATTCATTCCCTCTTCGTATCGTGCGGATGCCACATAAAAATAGTACCTGCCCTGTGTATATATTTTACGGGAGTATTATGTCCGAATTTCTGAGGATTGCTCGTGTTACTTGTAAATTGGTAGATTTTATGCCCCCAATTTCTGACCTAATATTAAGAATGATTAAACAAGGTTGCGATACAAAATAAAATCTGTAGACAATTAAATAAGGCAATTACTCGCCATCCTGATGCTTTTAAGTCTTATCAAATTAATCAAAATAAATTGATAGAGCAAATCCAAAACTATCTAAATCAAAATAATGTAGAATATTATAAACACATATACTAATTATATAAAAAAATAGTTACGTGTAATACACAGTGGAAAGGGATAAAGAAAAAAAGAAATGTTTTTAAAAAAATTTTAACGAAGAAGAAAGAGAAAAAATCAGCAGTTAAGCTTATGAACGCCGATTGGAAACGCTGTGAGTTTAAAAAAAAAGAAGAAGAAGAAGAAAGAGAGAAAAAATCAACAGTTAAGCTTATGAACGCTGTGAGTGGGTAAGCAGGATTAGTATTTATTTAAAATTAATGACAAGGAATTAAAACTACAAAGGCGAACGCGGAGAAGTGGGGGGGAAGGACTAAAAGTATATATATGTATATATATATAATTAAAAATTTTTTTTTTTTTATATATTTTGATACGTTGATATTTTTTTATATTTTTAATATAAAACTAAAACTAAAAATACATTAATCATCTAAAAAGTAGTGTAATGGATTCGTTTAAACACTTTAAAATGCAGCAACATTTTTGTAAGTAACGAATAAATTTTATTAGACAGACAAACAACACAGGTAAGGAGGACTTCTTTTCTTTTTCTTGTTTTAATAACTAATATAAGTTAGCAAAACTTAGATTTAGTATACGGAACGTTTATGTTTTGGTCTTTTAAGGGAAGTGGGGTCTGATCAACTCTGCTGGGCAGCCATGAAATTAAATACTGTCTTGTTTTTAAATTCCCGAAACAGTTTTTCATGGTAAACAACTGATGATCCCTTAAATAATGTTAGAAGCAAACTAATATAATGACTGTAAAAATTAAATTGACTTACATGAGTGATTTTCCACTGAACGACTTCGGACTTGGGGTTTGTTTTTGTTTTTTTTCCTTATATAGTTTAAATGGTTGAGATACTCCCGAGAGTATATATATATATATATATATATATATATATATATATATATATATATATATATATATATATATATATATATATATATATACATATATATATATATATGTGTGGGGGGGTATATATACATATATATATATGTGTGTGTATGTATGTGAGTATATATATACATAGGGGTGTATATTTTAGTATGTGTATACATATGTGTGTATATATATAAACATATATACACACACATATATATATATATGTGTGTGTGTGTGTTTGTGTGTGTATTGATATAAGTTAGCGATGTACGAGCTTATTTATACATGTAGTCTAGATTTTGGCTTTCACCCATCAGCTAATTAATGTGTGTAGTCCAAAGGACTGACCGAGACATTCAAACAGAATAAATGTTTGAATAGAAACCATGAATATACAAGAAATATATCAGAACTAAATAACCGGGAAAGGTGAGAGAAAGGGAGTGTGTGAATGCGTATGTATATACGCACGGGTGTAGGGATGTATGGGTATATCAATAAGTAACTGGTCTGAGCGGATACATACCTTGCCTTCTCTATTTTCCTCTTCCCCCTCCAACACAAAGCGATATGCAAATGATTGTACTTCTCTTTATCTGTCGTAGTTCATTTTTTATGGCCCGAAAAAGCTTAATAGTGAATGGAATTGAAGGTGAAACATGTATGCAAATGATTGTACTTCTCTTTATTCGTCGTAGTTCATTTTCAATGGCCCGAAGAAGCTTAATAGTGAATGGAATTGAAGGTGAAACATGTATGCAAATGATTGTACTTCTCTTTATTCGTCGTAGTTCATTTTCAATGGCCCGAAGAAGCTTAATAGTGAATGGAATTGAAGGTGAAACATGTATGCAAATGATTGTACTTCTCTTTATTCGTCCTAGTTCATTTTCAATGGCCCGAAGAAGCTTAATAGTGAATGGAATTGAAGGTGAAACATGTATGCAAATGATTGTACTTCTCTTTATTCGTCCTAGTTCATTTTCAATGGCCTGAAGAAGCTTAATAGTGAATGGAATTGAAGGTGAAACATGTATGCAAATGATTGTACTTCTCTTTATTCGTCGTAGTTCATTTTCAATGGCCCGAAGAAGCTTAATAGTGAATGGAATTGAAGGTGAAACATGTATGCAAATGATTGTACTTCTCTTTATTCGTCGTAGTCCATTTTCAATGGCCCGAAGAAGCTTAATAGTGAATGGAATTGAAGGTGAAACATGTATGCAAATGATTGTACTTCTCTTTATTCGTCGTAGTTCATTTTCAATGGCCCGAAGAAGCTTAATAGTGAATGGAATTGAAGGTGAAACATGTATGCAAATGATTGTACTTCTCTTTATTCGTCCTAGTTCATTTTCAATGGCCCGAAGAAGCTTAATAGTGAATGGAATTGAAGGTGAAACATGTATGCAAATGATTGTACTTCTCTTTATTCGTCCTAGTTCATTTTCAATGGCCCGAAGAAGCTTAATAGTGAATGGAATTGAAGGTGAAACATGTATGCAAATGATTGTACTTCTCTTTATTCGTCCTAGTTCATTTTCAATGGCCCGAAGAAGCTTAATAGTGAATGGAATTGAAGGTGAAACATGTATGCAAATGATTGTACTTCTCTTTATTCGTCCTAGTTCATTTTCAATGGCCCGAAGAAGCTTAATAGTGAATGGAATTGAAGGTGAAACATGTATGCAAATGATTGTACTTCTCTTTATTCGTCCTAGTTCATTTTCAATGGCCTGAAGAAGCTTAATAGTGAATGGAATTGAAGGTGAAACATGTATGCAAATGATTGTACTTCTCTTTATTCGTCCTAGTTCATTTTCAATGGCCCGAAGAAGCTTAATAGTGAATGGAATTGAAGGTGAAACATGTATGCAAATGATTGTACTTCTCTTTATTCGTCCTAGTTCATTTTCAATGGCCCGAAGAAGCTTAATAGTGAATGGAATTGAAGGTGAAACATGTATGCAAATGATTGTACTTCTCTTTATTCGTCCTAGTTCATTTTCAATGGCCCGAAGAAGCTTAATAGTGAATGGAATTGAAGGTGAAACATGTATGCAAATGATTGTACTTCTCTTTATTCGTCCTAGTTCATTTTCAATGGCCCGAAGAAGCTTAATAGTGAATGGAATTGAAGGTGAAACATGTATGCAAATGATTGTACTTCTCTTTATTCGTCCTAGTTCATTTTCAATGGCCCGAAGAAGCTTAATAGTGAATGGAATTGAAGGTGAAACATGTATGCAAATGATTGTACTTCTCTTTATTCGTCCTAGTTCATTTTCAATGGCCTGAAGAAGCTTAATAGTGAATGGAATTGAAGGTGAAACATGTATGCAAATGATTGTACTTCTCTTTATTCGTCCTAGTTCATTTTCAATGGCCCGAAGAAGCTTAATAGTGAATGGAATTGAAGGTGAAACATGTATGCAAATGATTGTACTTCTCTTTATTCGTCCTAGTTCATTTTCAATGGCCCGAAGAAGCTTAATAGTGAATGGAATTGAAGGTGAAACATGTATGCAAATGATTGTACTTCTCTTTATTCGTCCTAGTTCATTTTCAATGGCCTGAAGAAGCTTAATAGTGAATGGAATTGAAGGTGAAACATGTATGCAAATGATTGTACTTCTCTTTATTCGTCCTAGTTCATTTTCAATGGCCTGAAGAAGCTTAATAGTGAATGGAATTGAAGGTGAAACATGTATGCAAATGATTGTACTTCTCTTTATTCGTCCTAGTTCATTTTCAATGGCCTGAAGAAGCTTAATAGTGAATGGAATTGAAGGTGAAACATGTATGCAAATGATTGTACTTCTCTTTATTCGTCCTAGTTCATTTTCAATGGCCCGAAGAAGCTTAATAGTGAATGGAATTGAAGGTGAAACATGTATGCAAATGATTGTACTTCTCTTTATTCGTCCTAGTTCATTTTCAATGGCCCGAAGAAGCTTAATAGTGAATGGAATTGAAGGTGAAACATGTATGCAAATGATTGTACTTCTCTTTATTCGTCCTAGTTCATTTTCAATGGCCCGAAGAAGCTTAATAGTGAATGGAATTGAAGGTGAAACATGTATGCAAATGATTGTACTTCTCTTTATTCGTCCTAGTTCATTTTCAATGGCCCGAAGAAGCTTAATAGTGAATGGAATTGAAGGTGAAACATGTATGCAAATGATTGTACTTCTCTTTATTCGTCCTAGTTCATTTTCAATGGCCCGAAGAAGCTTAATAGTGAATGGAATTGAAGGTGAAACATGTATGCAAATGATTGTACTTCTCTTTATTCGTCGTAGTTCATTTTCAATGGCCCGAAGAAGCTTAATAGTGAATGGAATTGAAGGTGAAACATGTATGCAAATGATTGTACTTCTCTTTATTCGTCGTAGTTCATTTTCAATGGCCTGAAGAAGCTTAATAGTGAATGGAATTGAAGGTGAAACATGTATGCAAATGATTGTACTTCTCTTTATTCGTCGTAGTTCATTTTCAATGGCCCGAAGAAGCTTAATAGTGAATGGAATTGAAGGTGAAACATGTATGCAAATGATTGTACTTCTCTTTATTCGTCGTAGTTCATTTTCAATGGCCCGAAGAAGCTTAATAGTGAATGGAATTGAAGGTGAAACATGTATGCAAATGATTGTACTTCTCTTTATTCGTCGTAGTCCATTTTCAATGGCCCGAAGAAGCTTAATAGTGAATGGAATTGAAGGTGAAACATGTATGCAAATGATTGTACTTCTTTTTATTCGTCCTAGTTCATTTTCAATGGCCCGAAGAAGCTGAATAGTGAATGGAATTGAAGGTGAAACATGTATGCAAATGATTGTACTTCTCTTTATTCGTCCTAGTTCATTTTCAATGGCCCGAAGAAGCTTAATAGTGAATGGAATTGAAGGTGAAACATGTATGCAAATGATTGTACTTCTCTTTATTCGTCCTAGTTCATTTTCAATGGCCCGAAGAAGCTTAATAGTGAATGGAATTGAAGGTGAAACATGTATGCAAATGATTGTACTTCTCTTTATTCGTCCTAGTTCATTTTCAATGGCCCGAAGAAGCTTAATAGTGAATGGAATTGAAGGTGAAACATGTATGCAAATGATTGTACTTCTCTTTATTCGTCGTAGTTCATTTTCAATGGCCCGAAGAAGCTTAATAGTGAATGGAATTGAAGGTGAAACATGTATGCAAATGATTGTACTTCTCTTTATTCGTCGTAGTTCATTTTCAATGGCCCGAAGAAGCTTAATAGTGAATGGAATTGAAGGTGAAACATGTATGCAAATGATTGTACTTCTCTTTATTCGTCCTAGTTCATTTTCAATGGCCCGAAGAAGCTTAATAGTGAATGGAATTGAAGGTGAAACATGTATGCAAATGATTGTACTTCTCTTTATTCGTCGTAGTCCATTTTCAATGGCCCGAAGAAGCTTAATAGTGAATGGAATTGAAGGTGAAACATGTATGCAAATGATTGTACTTCTTTTTATTCGTCCTAGTTCATTTTCAATGGCCCGAAGAAGCTGAATAGTGAATGGAATTGAAGGTGAAACATGTATGCAAATGATTGTACTTCTCTTTATTCGTCCTAGTTCATTTTCAATGGCCCGAAGAAGCTTAATAGTGAATGGAATTGAAGGTGAAACATGTATGCAAATGATTGTACTTCTCTTTATTCGTCCTAGTTCATTTTCAATGGCCCGAAGAAGCTTAATAGTGAATGGAATTGAAGGTGAAACATGTATGCAAATGATTGTACTTCTCTTTATTCGTCCTAGTTCATTTTCAATGGCCCGAAGAAGCTTAATAGTGAATGGAATTGAAGGTGAAACATGTATGCAAATGATTGTACTTCTCTTTATTCGTCGTAGTTCATTTTCAATGGCCCGAAGAAGCTTAATAGTGAATGGAATTGAAGGTGAAACATGTATGCAAATGATTGTACTTCTCTTTATTCGTCCTAGTTCATTTTCAATGGCCCGAAGAAGCTTAATAGTGAATGGAATTGAAGGTGAAACATGTATGCAAATGATTGTACTTCTCTTTATTCGTCCTAGTTCATTTTCAATGGCCCGAAGAAGCTTAATAGTGAATGGAATTGAAGGTGAAACATGTATGCAAATGATTGTACTTCTCTTTATTCGTCCTAGTTCATTTTCAATGGCCCGAAGAAGCTTAATAGTGAATGGAATTGAAGGTGAAACATGTATGCAAATGATTGTACTTCTCTTTATTCGTCCTAGTTCATTTTCAATGGCCCGAAGAAGCTTAATAGTGAATGGAATTGAAGGTGAAACATGTATGCAAATGATTGTACTTCTCTTTATTCGTCGTAGTTCATTTTCAATGGCCCGAAGAAGCTTAATAGTGAATGGAATTGAAGGTGAAACATGTATGCAAATGATTGTACTTCTCTTTATTCGTCCTAGTTCATTTTCAATGGCCCGAAGAAGCTTAATAGTGAATGGAATTGAAGGTGAAACATGTATGCAAATGATTGTACTTCTCTTTATTCGTCCTAGTTCATTTTCAATGGCCCGAAGAAGCTTAATAGTGAATGGAATTGAAGGTGAAACATGTATGCAAATGATTGTACTTCTCTTTATTCGTCCTAGTTCATTTTCAATGGCCCGAAGAAGCTTAATAGTGAATGGAATTGAAGGTGAAACATGTATGCAAATGATTGTACTTCTCTTTATTCGTCCTAGTTCATTTTCAATGGCCCGAAGAAGCTTAATAGTGAATGGAATTGAAGGTGAAACATGTATGCAAATGATTGTACTTCTCTTTATTCGTCCTAGTTCATTTTCAATGGCCCGAAGAAGCTTAATAGTGAATGGAATTGAAGGTGAAACATGTATGCAAATGATTGTACTTCTCTTTATTCGTCCTAGTTCATTTTCAATGGCCCGAAGAAGCTTAATAGTGAATGGAATTGAAGGTGAAACATGTATGCAAATGATTGTACTTCTCTTTATTCGTCCTAGTTCATTTTCAATGGCCCGAAGAAGCTTAATAGTGAATGGAATTGAAGGTGAAACATGTATGCAAATGATTGTACTTCTCTTTATTCGTCCTAGTTCATTTTCAATGGCCCGAAGAAGCTTAATAGTGAATGGAATTGAAGGTGAAACATGTATGCAAATGATTGTACTTCTCTTTATTCGTCGTAGTTCATTTTCAATGGCCCGAAGAAGCTTAATAGTGAATGGAATTGAAGGTGAAACATGTATGCAAATGATTGTACTTCTCTTTATTCGTCCTAGTTCATTTTCAATGGCCCGAAGAAGCTTAATAGTGAATGGAATTGAAGGTGAAACATGTATGCAAATGATTGTACTTCTCTTTATTCGTCCTAGTTCATTTTCAATGGCCCGAAGAAGCTTAATAGTGAATGGAATTGAAGGTGAAACATGTATGCAAATGATTGTACTTCTCTTTATTCGTCGTAGTTCATTTTCAATGGCCCGAAGAAGCTTAATAGTGAATGGAATTGAAGGTGAAACATGTATGCAAATGATTGTACTTCTTTTTATTCGTCCTAGTTCATTTTCAATGGCCCGAAGAAGCTGAATAGTGAATGGAATTGAAGGTGAAACATGTATGCAAATGATTGTACTTCTCTTTATTCGTCCTAGTTCATTTTCAATGGCCCGAAGAAGCTTAATAGTGAATGGAATTGAAGGTGAAACATGTATGCAAATGATTGTACTTCTCTTTATTCGTCCTAGTTCATTTTCAATGGCCCGAAGAAGCTTAATAGTGAATGGAATTGAAGGTGAAACATGTATGCAAATGATTGTACTTCTCTTTATTCGTCCTAGTTCATTTTCAATGGCCCGAAGAAGCTTAATAGTGAATGGAATTGAAGGTGAAACATGTATGCAGATATGTAGCCAATATTGTTTGTATAAATAAAAGAATGTATATGATATATATATAAAGTATATATATATATATATATATATATATATATATATATATATATATATATATATATATATATATATATATATATATAAAGTATATATATTTATATATATATATATATATATATATATATATATATTATCAGAATGTATACAAATTCTATTCATAGATCAAATTCCACCTCCTCGAAATATAGGTTACAATAAATCTAGAATAATTATTTTAAGATAAACTGTTACTGTATAAGTATCCAACCTAAACTACTTTTTAAAATAATTATTATTTCTTATCCTAAGAAATAATTTAGTTAAAAAAAATAGAATTTACTAATCAAACAAAAATAATAATAGAATAACCCTTATCTGGAATATACTTAAGAAATAAAAAAAAATGTTTTAATTCTCAGCAGTAATAGTATATGTTGATTAGAAGTATCATAGCATGGCTTAAAAACACAATTTTAAATGAAGAATAATATAAAGAATTAACTAATAGAAATGAACGAGGGGACACAGTGTGCTTGCTGATAAAAAAAAAAGTAGATTTACTTCCTCGCATTTTAATGCTATATTTTCTTCTGTATGTTGGTGTTTTGTTTAGTGTTGTTTTTGTCGTTTGTTTTCATTTTAGAGAGTTCGCATTGCGATATTTTACATATCGTAATGCGTACTCTCTTAAATGAAAACATGCGGACAATGTCTATTATTCACAGCGTGTATCAAAAGGAAAAATAAATGCTTTTCATAAAAATATTCAATCATAAGTATAATGACACATTAGTCTAAAAATGCAGGCATTGTAGTTAACAAGGCTCAGATTAGCGGTATGAAGAAACAGCTGTTATTTATTAAATATAAACCACTTTTTATTCATATGGGAGCTGTTTTTGTCGGTTAATATCTCAATTCATAATTGCTGTGGAATCGCATGTTAGTTACATTAGAACGTTTAATATCCATTGAGCTTAAACACTTGAGTTTGACTACAAAATCTCAATAAAAACATTATATATATATATATATATATATATATATATATATATATATATATAAACAATAGATTCCTAACGACTATATCTTTATTTATCAGTGAAGAGGTTCAATTGTACGGTCGTTTCATGCATAATCCATCTAAAAAATCTAGGTATACAAACATATCTTGAATTTTCCAAAATGACAAAAGATACCATGATAACATCTCTCAAAATATATAAATAGAGAGAGAAGCTATGCGCGATTTCAGTTAAAATTTAAAAGATATATTCCACCGTAAGTCCACACAACATCGGGCGCCACTTAACAAGATCAGGAAATACTCTTGCTAAAAAAAGGTGGATACCTAAATATTTGTTTAAAACTCTGATGAGACATGTTGTACTGAACGAAATTATTAGATAAAAAAGTTAAGATGAAAACAAATATATTTTGATTTTAATAAAAAAAATATCTATATCAAACACATTTTCCTCTTTCTTTAAGTTTTAAATTATAAATATGCTTAAAACAATAAACTTTAACATATTTATACCTACTAGCGATCATGCACGATTTAAGTTCAAATTTAAAAGAGACATTGCACCGTAAGTCCACACAATATCGGACACTACTTCAACAAGACCAGGAAGGACTCTTACGAAATAGAAATAAGATTAATACCTTTGTATTTGTTTAAAGCTCGTATGAGGCTCGTTGTACCGAGCGAAATTATTATAAAAAAGGTCAAGATGAAAACAAAATTCATTTCAATAAAAGATATATGCATCTAACACATTGTTTTCGTGAACATTTTTCCTCTTTCTTTTATTTCCGGATTTTATTAATATATTGTTTTTGTTCATCTTTTCCTTCACTCTTCCGGTATTATGCATTTCTCTCAGCCTTCATAAATACCTACATACTTATTTAAAAGCAATGTTTCAAGCAAACTGACATTTCCTAATATATATATATATATATATATATACACCATCCTATTTCCACTTTGCTGATCATCAATTAATCACACTTGGACTGAAGTCTATATATATTCCCTTGACTCTGCTGTGAAAAGCGCGTAAGAAATTGTTTTAATTTTGAAAGAACAAAATAAAGGAAACAATGAAAAAATAAAAAAGTTAAAAGTTTTTTTTTGCCGGAGGAATTAAAAAGAAATACAAGTATTCGTCGAGTAAGAAAACAAAGCATATTGAAGTGAATTTAGAAATTATGATTTTGGATTCATTTATATATATATATATATATATATATATATATATATATATATATATATATATGTGTGTGTGTGTGTGTGTGTGTGTGTGTTTTTCGTTCGTTTTAAGTATTGCATGGAAACTTAATAAAATTGAAATAAAAGCCAAATTAGCAATACAAGATTAATTTTTTTTTTCTTACATTAATCATATCGATTACGGAATAAAATTCCTTCTTCAGGGGTGACCAGTATTGAGTCATTTTTTATTTTTATTTTTTTTTCATCAAAAAACAAGAATAAAGAAACTTATTTCTTTGTTAATTTGATAAACGTCTTTGATGGTACGACGTCATCGCCTTGATGTTATGAAATGGCGGGTAAGATTCAAAACCGGTGTCGAACGAGAGATGCGTTGGCACGCTGTCGAGTAATGTGTGTTTTTCGTTCAAGTTTTAAGTATTGCATGGAACGTTAATAAAATTGAAATAAAAGCCAAATTAGCAATACAAGATTAATTTTTTTTTTCTTACATTAATCCTATCGATTACGGAATAAAATTCCTTCTTCAGGGGTGACCAGTATTGAGTCATTTTTTTTTTTCATCAAAAAACAAGAATAAAGAAACTTATTTCTTTGTTAATTTGATAAACGTCTTTGATGGTACGACGTCATCGTCTTGATGTTATGAAATGGCGGGTAAGATTCAAAACCGGTGTCGAACGAGAGATGCGTTGGCACGCTGTCGAGTAATGTGTGTGTTTTTCGTTCAAGTTTTAAGTATTGCATGGAAAGTTAATAAAATTGAAATAAAAGCAAAATTAGCAATACAAGAGTCATTTTTTTTTCTTACATTAATCCTATCGATTACGGAATAAAATTCCTTCTTCAGGGATGACCAGTATTGAGTCATTTTTTTTTTTTCATCAAAAAACAAGAATAAAGAAACTTATTTCTTTGTTAATTTGATAAACGTCTTTGATGGTACGACGTCATCGCCTTGATGTTATGAAATGGCGGGTAAGATTCAAAACCGGTGTCGAACGAGAGATGCGTTGGCACGCTGTCGAGTAATGTGTGTGTTTTTCGTTCAAGTTTTAAGTATTGCATGGAACGTTAATAAAATTGAAATAAAAGCCAAATTAGCAATACAAGATTAATTTTTTTTTACTTACATTAATCCTATCGATTACGGAATAAAATTCCTTCTTCAGGGGTGACCAGTATTGAGTCATTTTTTTTTTTTTTTTTTTCGTTCAAGTTTTTAGTATTGCATGGAAAATACTTAAAACTTGAACGAAAAACACACACATTACTCGACAGCGTGCCAACGCATCTCTCGTTCGACACCGGTTTTGAATCTTACCCGCCATTTCATAACATCAAGGCGATGACATCATACCATCAAAGACGTTTATCAAATTAACAAAGAAATAAGTTTCTTTATTCTTGTTTTTTGATGAAAAAAAATAAAAATAAAAAATGACTCAATACTGGTCACCCCTGAAGAAGGAATTTTATTCCGTAATCGATAGGATTAATGTAAGAAAAAAAAAATTAATTAATCTTGTATTGCTAATTTGGCTTTTATTTCAATTTTATTAACTTTCCATGCAATACTTAAAACTTGAACGAAAACACACACATTACTCGACAGCGTGCCAACGCATCTCTCGTTCGACACCGGTTTTGAATCTTACCCGCCATTTCATAACATCAAGGCGATGACGTCGTACCATCAAAGACGTTTATCAAATTAACAAAGAAATAAGTTTCTTTATTCTTGTTTTTTGATGAAAAAAAAAAAAAAAAAATGACTCAATACTGGTCACCCCTGAAGAAGGAATTTTATTCCGTAATCGATAGGATTAATGTAAGAAAAAAAAATAATAAATTAATCTTGTATTGCTAATTTGGCTTTTATTTCAATTTTATTAACTTTCCATGCAATACTTAAAACTTGAACGAAAACACACACACATTACTCGACAGCGTGCCAACGCATCTCTCGTTCGACACCGGTTTTGAATCTTACCCGCCATTTCATAACATCAAGGCGATGACATCGTACCATCAAAGACGTTTATCAAATTAACAAAGAAATAAGTTTCTTTATTCTTGTTTTTTGATGAAAAAAAAAAAAAATGACTCAATACTGGTCACCCCTGAAGAAGGAATTTTATTCCGTAATCGATAGGATTAATGTAAGAAAAAAAAAATTAATCTTGTATTGCTAATTTGGCTTTTATTTCAATTTTATTAACTTTCCATGCAATACTTAAAACTTGAACGAAAACACACACATTACTCGACAGCGTGCCAACGCATCTCTCGTTCGACACCGGTTTTGAATCTTACCCGCCATTTCATAACATCAAGGCGATGACGTCGTACCATCAAAGACGTTTATCAAATTAACAAAGAAATAAGTTTCTTTATTCTTGTTTTTTGATGAAAAAAAAAAAAAAAAATGACTCAATACTGGTCACCCCTGAAGAAGGAATTTTATTCCGTAATCGATAGGATTAATGTAAGAAAAAAAAATAATAAATTAATCTTGTATTGCTAATTTGGCTTTTATTTCAATTTTATTATATATATATATATATATATATATAGTCTAAAGAAGCTTTGAGTCATCTTAAACAAAATAAAAAAATAAAACAGGAAAATGCAGTTTAAATTCCCAGAGAAACTAACTTAATCCAAGATATCGCAGACCTAACATTCGTTGGAAAATTCATGAATAAAAAATAAAAAAGGGGATTCAAGTATCTAACAGTGAAACAAAAACAGGGGACCTTAACTTGAAATATTAAAACGGGGATCATCAGCTGTTTACCATGTAACTGTTTCTGAGATTTAAAAACAGGACAGTTATAATATTCATGGCTCTCCAATGGTACTGATCAAACGACCATTTCCCTAATAATCAAGTGTAGAAATAATTCAGCTTAAATTTCACTAATATATACATAAATAAATAATAATAATATAATAATAATATATTACCTTTAAGACTACCGTGTGATATGGTAAGTTGCATATCAAATAACATTAATTATAACAATAATAATAATAATAATATCTAAACACTACACCCAAGAACCATCTGCGATATGGCAGCTAGCTATAAAATTATACACGAAGCATATAAATATACTTTTACAATAAACATATATATTCGAATCTCGGTGTACATCAATTATTACGTCTAAACACGTGGATGAAGAGTTAACGACGACAAGTGCCTATATATATATATATATATATATATATATATATATATATATATATATATATATATATATATATATATACAGCTGGCAGTGACGTATATCTGACCAACACGAACTTTGACTGTTTTAAATCTTTTCTCTTATCTTTTTTTATTAGCACCCATGTTTTATTCTGTATTTTTCTTCAGTCTTTGAAAAGCTGCTTTATCATCGAAAGTCTGTAATATTTAATATATATATATATATATATATATATATATATATATATATATATATATATATATATATATATATATAAACGTAAGAAATCTGAAGAGGAATGTCGAAAACCAGGACACACTTTCCACCCATTGAAATGTTTACATTTATCAAGTAAAGTAAGGTTTTTATATGTTCAAGAAAAACAGATACAGTACGCTGAAAATAAACTGGTGTTATGAAAAGGAACACTTTTCAATTGTTATCATTCAAATGGATAGAAATAGTGTGATAGATTTTAGTGTTTCAAAAGCGGGATATATGTGTCACCTGAAACCATGCAATAACATCGGACTAAACTATATGTCATGACAATATCCCACTTTAAAGAGCAGAGATCACAAACGTATAACGTGGATAGGTGTGCAAGACAACACTAAGTTCGCAGACAAGCAAACTGTTTACGAATGCAATCGTCCATGTTTGCTTTAGCAACTTTCGCTGGCTAAGAGGAGTTGACTTGTCTCGTACAAATTTGTCTTTATCGGAATGAGGCTAGTAAAATGGTCCAAATAATCTAACTTCAAACACATTCTCAAACAAGTTTGTACATCAATTTCCGCTATTATCACTACTTCTAAACTAGAAACGGGTATTGACTCACTGACTCATACGTTTTATAGCGGTGTCTTTTCCAGAATCAGACATTGCAAAACACATTGACGTAGCGCTATTTATTACACATTGTCATTTGTTTTTCATTTTTCTTTTTAATTCGTATTAAAATGATATTTTCCTTTGGATTAAGTCGGTACAGTAGTAATTGCACGTGGCTTTATCTTTGGTTTTTAAATCAATCCTCGTGGATATGGGCTTAACGAAGTCTATATAAGATATTGAGGCATGATGGGACTACGTTCAGCTTGAAATAGGAAGCAGCCATTATATATATTTATCTTCAGATTTATATTGTTTAATACAATGCTAATTAATGAGGGCAGCATATTTTAATCGACTTTGCCAGAGATTTGACAAATGAACATCTTGCATCCAACAGAGGCAGAGAGTTGAAGAAAATACTGCACGACTATATAAAACTACAATTATGCTTTTATTAACTGTTTGTCTTCGTTAATATGTATTTTCTGATTTCGTAACTAGATGTTTCAGTTTATGTCTTTGAAAGAATGCGAGGATAAAGAACGGTTCAGAAGTAACTTACAGGCTGGTTTCCTTCGTAGTTGTTAGCGTGCTTGGACGCTCAGCCATGTTGGTTAACCGGCTATCTCTTAAAGAAGAAGCACACACACACACACATCGCGCGATTTTTCGATCTCTTTTGGCGATTCTACTAATACAAATTTGTTAGTATATGTGCCTTGACATATTAGAAATCCAGAGTATGAAACCGATATTTTGCACGTGATTTCATTTAAAACATTGGGATCAGACGAGTCTGTCATACGAACGAACATTCAATATTTTCCACCTATCCTAACTATATTAACATCAACACAGCTTATGCTTATTCAATTCTATGATACAACTTAACATTTTGAAATATCATCTATCTAAGTAATCTGCAAACACCCACAAACCGCCAGAGGTATTCTTAATTTGTATATTGATTTCATAAACATTTTATAATAAATTAATATTCTATAGTATACATTTGTAATTTGCATTGCCTATATCTAATATATACGCAATAATCTTGTCGATAGTAAAGCATACTGAGGAAAGACAACTACACTTTGATATTTGCCAATAGCCCAAAGAACCATAAAAAGTAATGTTTTTATGGCTAGACATTTTTAAATGAATAAAAAAAATATAGATGATTCAATCTATTATTGCATCATGTTTTATGGGGGTGGGTAGTGTAATATCAGTGTTTTTTTGATAAGCCTGTCCTCACAGGAATTACTTCCTCTATTTTGAAGAAAGTAGGGGTAATCTTCCCAGGTATTTCATCCTCCTTTAGGGTAGAGGGTAATGTAGTATCTATTCTGTTGTCACCTTCTCCCTTTTTTGGAGGTGTTGGTGTAATATATCTTCTGTTTCAATGATACCATAATAACAAACATTACCTTTTCGTTGATAAAAGGATTATCTCAGGTGTTGCCTCTTCTTTAGGGGGTGGGCAGTATAGTATATGTTTGGTTCCCATAATACCATCCACACATGATTAGATTATCTTCTTATATTTGGGGGGTATAATCTATTCTGTTGACATATCATCCACACAGGCATTAACTCATTATTTCGGGTACCGAATAGTGTTCGTTCATCATAATACCATCCTCTCAGTCATTGCTTCCCTCTTAAGGGCAAAGTGTAGTATGTGTTCATTCACCATGATATCATCCTTATAAGCTTATAATCGAGCGGAGGTTGATCCCAGTCTTATCAAGATATTTTAAAGAGCACGCTTTAAAAAATCTTAATCATTCTCTCTCTCTCTCTCTCTCTCTCTATATATATATATATATATATATATATATATATATATATATATATATATATATATATCAAGGGAGGTGCGAGAGCGCTCTATCCCTTAATAGACTTTACGAATGGCATATGCTGGAAATCTCATTTCTTTGATCAATCATAACTTAAACATCAATAAACCAAATTAGTTAAAACTTTGCACAAAATTTTTATTTAATAGGTTCTATAAGTGTGTAGAATTTCAGCATCATCAGTCAAGGCAACCCAAAGATCCAGAAAGTTCAATCATGAAATCATGTTATCTGTGTGTATGTACGTACGTACGTATGTACATATGTGCCACCCTGTATCTCATCAACTATTTGATGGATTCAGCTGATTTTTGGCAGAGAAATAGGTTCTAGGGTCTAGTTGATGGCATTTTAATTTCAGTTTACCATATACCTTAGTTTTCCAGAAATTTCCAAAATACCTTAAAAATGACCAGTATTCATACAGTTTATTCTATATCTTCTCGACCATTTGATGGATTCTAGTTGAGGGCATTTTAATTTCAGTTTACCATATTTTTTTATTTTCTTTTTTAACATAGTTCACCCCAAACAAGGCAGGACGCCACTGTAGACATAAGGGGCTACTGAGAAAAAAGAAGAGGGGAGAAGGTAGGGGGCAGTCAACCTAGATTGGGATCTGCGCAGCAAGATGACTGTTTACATTAGTTTGATTAGTAAAACTACCAACTATATCAGTTATGAGAATGCATTGTATTGAGGCATAGCCTTTACAAAAGTAGTGACATTCCATGAAAAATGCCAGTAACTGAAATCATATGCCCTTAATAGGGTTAAGATTCATATACACTAAATGTACAAAAGCAAGGAAATTCTTAAATTTTTACACTTTTCTTGACATTAAGGGTATGCGAGCACAACAGGCCTATGTATTTTACTGGTAGGAATTTTTCTTCAGCGCACCTCACACACTTCATCCACTCATGCATAGATATTTATACTGTAGTGATGTGATAATAAAATGTTTTCGTTGATACATATCAACGAAAACATTTTATTATCACATCACTACAGTATAAATTAATTACAATAAAAATGTAAAAATTTGGGAATTTCCTTGCTTTTGTACATTTAGTGTATATGAATTTTTATCTTAACCCTATTAAGGGCATATGATTTCAGTATACTGGCATTTTTCATGGAATATATATATATATATATATATATATATATATATATATATATATATATATATATATATTAAGGAAATTTTAAAAGTTTCTAACTAAAGACAGATTGAGCGTGCTCACTAAATGAACAATAAGAATATATAAGTATAGCTGTTTGTAGCCGAGTTGGTATGGAAATCAAAGATGACTTTACTGCAGTGTGGAAATCGTGCGACAGGTAGTAGAGTAATATATAGCCACACTGTTGAGTCTTGGTTAAAATAAAACGTATATTTATTGGATAGCAAAAAATATGTATTATTAATAATTATTTAAAGCTTGATCAAAGCAAACGCATTTTGTAACAGAAAGTTTCTAACTAAAGTAATGTTGCAACGTTACCCCTTAGGTAAAACGAACTCTCTCAGGAAGCTTAGAATGTTCATTAAATTAATAATAGTATTAATAATTATATATATATATATGTGTGTGTGTGTGTGCTTGTGTGTGTGTGGGGGGGGGGTGCGGATACATTAATATTATACATGATGAAAAATTACATAATCTTTTTAACGAGTGTAAATATATATTTTACAGAATATGAAAACATGTATTCGTGTATGTTTACCTGCTATTTTTATGTTTACAGTACATGATTTGGTTTTGTAACACTAGTATATAAGATTTGAGTTGCCGACCAAATTAAATATAAAAATGTAAATAAAAGTATCAATTAGAAACTAAACGCATTTTTATATGAAATAACTAGTAAAACCTTTAAAATAAAAGAAATGTATAAAATAGCTCATTTTTATCGTTTTCAGCGACATGACTTTTCCATTTCTTAGTTTTCCTTTCCTTTTGTAACTAATTGAACTTCTACTACCATAATATTAATATTACTTTCCGCCTGAATTTCTTTAACTTTTCCGAAAGAATCTCTTCTTAATAGTAGTCCAATATGGGGGATCGGTAGCAATGGATCGGCATCGAATTCCGGTCTATTGTCTGCGAGTCACTATCCGCTTTATGTTGTAATGGGTGAGATCGTACGTTGACACTAATTATAATATACGCAGGTGTACATAAACACACACACAAACACACACACACACATATATATATATATATATATATATATATATATATATATGTGTGTGTGTGGGTGGGTGTATACATATGATAACATGAAAACAATTTTTTGAAATCAAAGCAAGACCGAATAAAAACAGCAGATGTTGCACACAC
>OY744529.1:51763146-51790646 GCA_963556195.1 Sepiola atlantica
AAGTTGAAACAAAAAAAAAACATAGAAATAACAAAAAAAAACATAGAAATAACAAAAGAAACATAGAAATAAATAAAAAAAACATAGAAATAACACAACCACATGAACAAAGGGAACTGAAACTGCAAGTAATTTCATAAAGTGTCATCCCTCTAAAAAAATAAGCGATAACAGCAGCCGTAGCTTATATTCGTGAAGGGTCAAGTAAGATGAAAAGACTGAGGATGGAGAGCACTTATCAGACCTCCACTGTATGAGTACGGAGAGTACTAGGTCCTTAGAGAGGAGTATTTCCACCGAAATCCCAGAGAAGACCAATGACCAGCTAGAAAGCTACGGTAAGTAGCTTTTGCGATAACCCAAAGTCATTTGCAATAGTTATCGAAATAGGTGGAGAGTACTTGAAATCTATGGAAACTTCCTGTCACTCAAACTCCAGGTAACACCACTGGTTATCATCAGAGAGCAATCACTGATCATCTGTGGTAAAACTCCTGGGTAATAAATAATAATTATACACCCTACAAAATATAAACCTTTAAAATCAATTAAACCTAGTCCTAACTATAACCCTAACCCTAATCACGCACAACGCATGAAATGTCATCAGCCTCTACGAAACAAAATGGCCGTGAAGGGTAAAGTAGAATGGAAAGACATGTTACATATCAGTCAACTGAGGCGTGTATGAATGTGGTTATACATACCAGTCTATATTGCACGTCGTCATGTTGTCTCGTCAACATTGAGTCTTATTTCAAATGGATGATTTATTAGTTAAACAGAGTGGACAATTGTCGAGAACGGCATCGGTGATCGAGAGTGAGGGGGATTCAGAGATATATATATATATATATATATATATAGGTAAATAGGCAGCTTGTATCTTTTGCGAACGATGACAATTCTGACGTGATCGTGCCGTAGTGTTTTTTTTAACTATAAAGAGAAACATATCTACCTTTCTCCGGGAATATCGTGTTTTCGTCACTTCCGTTCAATCACTAAAGTCAATCCCTTCAACCTTAATCCATCAATATTTTTCTACACATAAGCTCAAAGCTTTTGTTATGTGGAATACGGAGGAAAATAAGGCACTAAGCAAACTTCAATGTCAAGAGTGTGGAAAGTACGAGGACCTTAAGAAGCCATATTGATACTCAAATTCAAAAGAAGACCAATGTTTCTTACAAGCGAGAAAGCAATGATGAACAATTGTTGTGGTAATGTCAAATAATTAGCAACAGGTATGTGGAGCCTGATAGAAATCTGGGAAGACTTATCATTCGAACTCAAGTGATCATCGCAGGTTGTTTTCAGTGAGATATCACTGATAATAGCTTGTGTGAAAACTTCTAGTGAATAAATAAATAAATAAATAAATAAATAAATAATGATGATGATGATGATGATGATGATGATGATGATGATGATGATGATGATGATGATGATGATGATGATGGTGGTGGTGGTGGTGGTGGTGGTGGTGGTGGTGGTGGTGGTGGTGATGATGATGATGATGATGATGATGATGATGATGATGATGATGATGATGATAAATAATAATTAATAATAATAATAAATAATAATTAATAATAATAATTAATAATAATAATAATAATAATAATAATAATAATAATAATAATAATAATAATAATAATTAATAATAATTAATAATAATTAATAATAATAATTAATAATAATTAATAATAATAATTAATAATAATAATAATAATAATAATGTACATGGATGACCTTAAACTGTTTGCAAAAAACAAAACAGAACTGGAAAAGCTGATAAACACAACCAGGATATTCAGCCAGGATATCCAAATGAAGTTTGGAATAGAAAAATGTGCACTGCTAGAGATCAAAAGAGGAAAACTGGAAAAGACAGAAGGTATAGAACTCCCCAACCAAGAGGAGATGAGGGCGCTAGGAGAACAAGAAGTTACAAATACCTGGGAGTTCTGGAAGCAGACACAATCAAATATACAGAAATGAAAGAGAAGATTGGAAAAGAATATCTACGAAGAACAAGGAAACTCTTAGAAACTAAACTATATAGCAGAAACCTAGTAAAAGGGATAAACACATGGGCTGTATCACTAATAAGATACTCTGGACCATTCATAGGCTGGACCAAAGAAGAACTCAGGCACCTTGACCAAAGAACTAGAAAACTAATGACTATGCACAATGCACTGCACCCAAAAGACGACACGGACAGACTCTACGTGAAAAGAAATGAAGGAGGTAGAGGACTGGTAAGTATAGAAGACTGTGTGGAAGACACCAAAAAAGAGCTGGAGAAATATGTAACCCAGAACACGGAAAGACTGATCACCACAGCAAGAGACACCAGCCCAACAAACAACCCTGGAAGCACTGAACCCAGAAACAAAAAGACAAGAAAGGAAAAGTGGGAAGAAAAACAACTACATGGACGCTTTATAAGACTCACAAGCGATGAAGCCAATGAAAACAGCTGGGCATGGCTAAGAAAAGGAAACCTGAACAGAGAAACGGAATCTCTGCTGACGGCCGCACAGAACAATGCAATTAGGACAAACTTTATTAAAGCAAAGATAGATAAAACCCAGGAAAACAGCAAATGCAGATTGTGTGGACAAAGAGACGAAGCGATAAATCATATAATAAGTGAATGCAGCAAGCTAGCACAAAGGGAATACAAGAACAGACATGACAGCGTGGGGAAAGAAGTACACCGGGAAATGTGCAAACAACTGAATTTCGAATATGCAAGAAAACGGTACAAACACAAACCAGAAACTGTACTAGAAAACGAAAAACACAAAATCATATGGGATATGAATGTACAAACAGACAAACCCATAACACCAAGGAGACCGGATATGATAATAATCAACAAGAAAGAAAAATCCTGCAAAATCGTGGACTTTGCCGTTCCAGCAGACCACAGAGTGAAGATCAAAGAGACGGAAAAGAGAAGCAAATATACTGAACTTGCCAGAGAATTGAAAGGAATATGGAACATGAAGAAAGTCAGTATAACACCAATAATCATAGGAGCACTAGGAACAGTCCCCCAAAACATGGAGAAAAGACTAGGAGAAATAGGAATCAAAGGGATAACTGAGACCATACAAAGGACAGTAATGATCAAAACAGCTACAATCCTGAGAAATGTCCTCGAATGCGGAAACCAACCCACATAAGCAACGAATGGAGAACAAACACATGGAAGCACAAAACAACAGAACCGGGGAAAATACAACCGCACGAGAGAGGCGCAAGCATAGGCTGACGCCACGAAAATTATGGACAGAGGGTCGAGGAGGGAAAGCGCAAAACCAGACCTCCACTGGAAGAGCGCGGACAGCTCTGGGACCTTGGGAAGGCTTGTTGCCACCCGGGCCCCAGAGGGAACCAATGGCCCTTATCAGCCGGAAATCGTTGGTAGGTGGCTGTTGCGATTACCGCAAGGTCATCAGCGGTGATGAACGAAAAGAGGTGGAGCATACTGGAGGCCTGAGGAGACTTGTTGTCACTCAGACTCCAGGGAATACCACAGGTTGTCGGCAGTGGGTGACCACTGACGATGACCAGTGTGATAACTCCTAGTGAGTAAAAAAAAATAAAATAAAAATAAAAAATAAAAATAAAATAAAATAAAAAAAATAAAAAATAAAAAAAATAAAAAAATAATAATAATAATAATAATAATAATAATAATAGTAATAGTAATAGTAATAGTAATAGTAATAGTAATAGTAGTAGTAATAATAATAATAATAATAATAATAATAATAATAATAATAATAATAATAATAATAATAATAATAATAATAATAATAATAATAATAATAATAATAATAATAATAATAATAATAATAATAATAATAATAATAATAATAATAATAATAATAATAATAATAATAATAATAATAATAATAATAATAATAATAATAATAATAATAATAATAATAATAATAATAATAATAATAATAATAATAATAATAATAATAATAATAATAATAATAATAATAATAATAATAATAATAATAATAATAATAATAATAATAATAATAATAATAATAATAATAATAATAATAATAATAATAATAATAATAATAATAATAATAATAATAATAATAATAATAATAATAATAATAATAATAATAATAATAATAATAATAATAATAATAATAATAATAATAATAATAATAATAATAATAATAATAATAATAATAATAATAATAATAATAATAATAATAATAATAATAATAATAATAATAATAATAATAATAATAATAATAATAATAATAATAATAATAATAATAATAATAATAATAATAATAATAATAATAATAATAATAATAATAATAATAATAATAATAATAATAATAATAATAATAATAATAATAATAATAATAATAATAATAATAATAATAATAATAATAATAATAATAATAATAATAATAATAATAATAATAATAATAATAATAATTGTTGTTGTTGTTGTTTGCTAACCAGGATGTAGTCATTTGCTTCTGAGACGAATAACACCATCTGGGAAGAAAAGGAGAATATTTTACTTTTAAGAAGGCTTAATCTCAATCAGGTCGTAGGTAAACATTTTCTGGAAGAAATCCATAGTAAACAGCAAGTGAGTTGCAATATCTATGGAAAGGAGCCATGAGTACTGGAAACCGAGGAACACTTGTGTTACTCAAACTCTAGAATAAACCACCTACTTTTTGTCAAAAATAGATAAAAGTTAAGGTATTGTTTGATAACTCCAAGTGCGTACGAAATATTAGCAATTGGTTGGTACCAAGGGAAATAATTGTATAGAATATGAAGGAATGAAAAAAACGATGAGAAATGACACCATCAAGACCTCTGCTGAAAGGAACACAAATCCATAGACCACTAAGGGTGCTTATTGTCACTAAGACTCCAGGGAGACCATGGTTATGAGAAATCATTTTTAAATGACTTGTGTTAACACACAAAATGAGATGCAATTGTAATAAAAAGGACCAGAGAGTACGAGGCATATTGGGGATATGCTACTACTCAGACTCAATGGAAACTCCATATTACATTTTTACCAGTAACAGATCTCCGGATTTCTAAAACATAACATATAAATTATCGGGATATACGAGATCTGTCTAAAAAAGTATCCGACCTTAGGCCAGAAAAATATTTCAAATGTGTGACAGGGTTGCGACGGTAATGTCCTTCAAAGTACGCCCCTTTTGCTTGCACACATTTAGCCCATCGATTCATCTACTACCGGAAACACCTCTGGAAGTCTTCTTTTGGAATGGTGTTCATCTCCGCCGTCGCGTTAGATTCAGCAGGTGTTTGGAAAAGATGCTATGTGTAACACAAATTAAAGAGTGGTCCCACAAATTCAAAAATGGCCGGACATCAGCGGAGAGTATCCAGCGTTCTGGCAGACTCCAAACTGCTCGGAGTGCAGCTTTTGTTGAGAAGGTGCGAAAAAAAGAGATGATGCAGAACGCGACGGCGGAGATAAACACTATTCCAAAATAAGACTTCTAGGGGTGTTTCCGGCAGTGGAGTGATCGGTGAGCTAAGTGTGTTTGCAAAGGGTCCAACTTTGAAGGGGATTAGGGTCCCAATCACGGCACGTATTTGAAATATTTTTCTGGTCTAAGGTCGGATGACTTTTAGACATGGCTCGTATGTTAACGGAGAGTAGTGTAATTAAGAGAATAGGAGACTATACGTCGAACTGCATCAACTTTACTTTCATATAACTTGAAATATCAATATGATGGAAAAATGATAACTTGATTATGAAAATAACTTGTCACACGTAGTTCCATGAAAATATTGCCTTTAGCAATATTTTCATGGAACTACGTGTGACAAGTTATTTTATGAAAAAAGCCCAGAAATGTTAAAAACAAACAGAACATGTTTGAACAAAGAATAAAAGCAATCATAATGTTTACTTGAAACAATTCCATAAGATATCTTATTTATATATGAAGATATACGAAACATATAGTATGAGTATGTACAAACAGCATTCATACAGAAACCGAGATAAACACTCATAAAATTAGCACTTAACGAAGTAGTGAGTTAAAGATAGCAAATACACGATGTAAATATGTTACATATTGTTATTCATTTTTCTTATTTCTAAAAGTGTGTTTATGTTTTGTTTCAACTAAACTTTTTGAATATTCCGTACGCGTCAAGGAAATAGAATTGTAGAATATTATTTTGAAAATCGAAAATTATATTTTTATTTCTTAGAAATTCGTAAAATGTAAGGAAGAATACGCTCTAACTGAATCAACTATTATTTATTATTATTTATTTCATGAGCTATTTTGCTATTTTTATAAAAAGTAATATATGATCGATTTTATGTGTAGCAAAATACATTTTTTTACTGAAAAGTCATCACTTTTCAATGGTGAAGAGTTGTAATAGTTTAAAAGTTAATCAAATCGTTAGAAGATTAAGGATGCTTAATGGAATGCGTTGTTAGTTTTTGGGGCGGTAGATGACAGGAATCTGTTGGTATTAGATTTGAATACAACTAAATTATCGTTCCAGGGAAGACAGGGAAGTTATTTTTCCTTGTAGTAGCACAGCGAATCCCTGCTGCAAATGTTTTTCGAGCGTGATCAGATATGATATCTTAGTCGCGATCTATCCATAAAAGTAAAGATAGATTAGAGAGCGACTAGCAACGTCTCTTCTGTGAGAAAGGCCTGCTTCGAGAAAAGCTTTGCACTCTCCAGTTTGTATTGGCTTACTTATAAAAAGACTTGATATTCATAGGGAATTAATATCACGCTCAATACAATGTTTTCTACTTCAGATAAATAGCAATAATAAAAACAGGTAGATGGGTTTGTTTTATAAGAAACATACAGTCCAGCCAACAACCTGTGACACAATAAAGATGACCGGTCCTTAAGCAGCATAGACAAAATGCAACACTAGAATATTAAACCTGAAATAACAGATGTAAAAAGACGACAAACGTGTTTCTATTAGCAGAAGCCACTACCCCAATTTACTAGATAAGTAAGTTGAGGAAATTAGAAATCTTACCAGTGTTGAAAAACGTAGATGACATTTCCAGTGAAAACAAATACATTTAATACAACTTCATTTAAAACGAGAATTGAATACTATAAGACGATTTATAACGAAGGAGACCTTTTATATGTGAAAAGTTATCAATTTCCATTTTCAAAATTATCAATAGAAATATAATCATCTTCGTTAAATAATGATAAACTCAGAAGAGAAATAGAAAAAGGAAAGGAAGAAAAGATATGCTGTTTAGCATGAATTAACAAAAAAGTGAAATGTTTGCGAGAATTTACTAATTCATCATTAGACGTCAATCGGTATTAGAACAAGAACGGATTCCTTATGATGCATCAACACAAATTGCGGGTTTTGTTACAAAGATACTTTTTCAAACTAAACCTTTACAAACCGTCGTAGCGATAAACTACTATCTGATCGTCAGTATGGATTTAGACCAGCACGATCTACTGCAGACATCCTAACGGTCATCCTGAACGCATGTATCATACACTCGACAAGGCAGGAGAAGCTAGGGCAGTAGCGCTTGATATATCCAAGGCCTTTTACAAGGTTCGGCACAAAGGGCTTCTCCTGAAAATACGCTCATAACGTATTACTGGGCAATTACTTAATATAATTAGATCCTTCCTAACCAAAAGAAAAATCCATGTTGTCCTCGATGGCCGTTTTTCTAAGCAACATGACATAAATGCTGGTGTACCCCAGGGATCTATCCTTGGGCCTTTATTGTTCCTGATCTATATAAACGATCTCCTTGATGACATAGAGTTTTGTTTTATTTGCTGACGACACCACGCTTTACTCTCGTCATGTTGACAAAACAGACGCGATCATATCCGAGGCAATGGCTGAAACCTTAGAAAATGACCTCCAGACTGTAGTGAATTGGGGTCATAAATGGTTGGTAACTTTTAATGCCGCAAAGACTAAGCTCCTTTCCTTCAATAACTATAAGAAACCTATCTAACCACCAATTGTCATGGAAAATAACACCATTCAAACTCCTCGGCCTAACCTTCACAGGTAACATGAATTGAAACAAATACATTGAAGACATTGTCAAGTCTGCCGTAAAGAAGGTTGGCTTCCTCTACCGTGCTAGTAAACCCCTCACACCTGACATTATCCTGTATTCTACAAAGCCACCATCCGCCCATGCATGGAGTATTGTTGGGGTGGTGCATCATCTACTAGTCTCTATCTCCTTAACAAAGTCCAAAAAAGAGTCGCCAACCTAATAGGTCCCTCACTGCAACCAAGCTCCGGTCCCTGTCCCATCGCCGTAATGTAACATCCTTGTGCTTGTTTTACAAATACTTCAATGGATTGTGATTCGATGAATTGGCTGCTCTGGTTCCCCCCTCGACGTAGGTTCACTAGACTAACTCGACAATCAACTAAATCCCATCCATTCACTGTGGCGGTCCCCAGATGCCGGAGAGCTTTCTACTCAAATAGCTTCTTTCCTCGCGCTGCTGGCCTCTAGAACTCTCTCCCTGCCCCTGTTTCCCCGACGGTACTGACATGCAGAAATTTAAAACTAATGTAAACAAACATTACGCTGCGCAGATCCCAATTTAGTTTGAGCCCCCAACCTTCTCCCTTTTCTTTCTTCTCAGTAGCCCCTTACGTCTACAGTGGCGGCCTGCCTTGTCTGGGGTGAACTATGTTTAAAAAAAAGATGCTATTATTGAGAAACTGAAAATATAGACTAAAGAGAATTATTTTAATGTCGTCTTGACGGACTGAAGAAAATTATATACATAACTTAAGTGTGGCAAACAAAATGAAATGTTATTTCAAATATTAGTGCGACAGACTAAGCAAGGGGCAGAAACCATTTTGAAATGTGCCTATTCAAAAACGTTTATAAGATGTGTCCATTCAAACACCTTTAAGATGTGTCCATTCAAAGACCTTTCATAAGATGTGCCCGTTCAAAGACCTTTATAAGATGTGTCCGTTCAAAACTTGTATCAGATGTGCCCATTCAAAAACATTTATAAGATGTGTCCATTCAAAAACTTCTATAAAAAGTGTCCATTCTAAATCTTTCATAAGATGCGTTAATTCATAAACTTTTATAACATGTGTTCATTCAAAAACGTTTATAAGATATTTCTATTAAAAAACTTGTATAGGTTGCATCCATTCAAAAACGTTTATAAGACGTGTCCATTGAAAAACTTGTATGAGATATTTCCATTCAAAAGCTTTCATAAAATGTGTCTATTCCAAAACTTGTATAAGATGTGCCCATTCAAAACCTTGTGTATAAGATGTGTCAATTCAAATCTTTTACAACGTGTGTCCATTGAAAAACGTTTATAACATATGTCCATTGAAAAACTACTATAGTAAAAACGAAGGATTCCAACAAAAAATAACTCGAAGGGAGTGTAATTTACAGTTTTCGAATAGTAAGTCAAATAAACTGTATCGCATTAACAGCATAACAGCGGAAGATCCTAATAGAACTGACACTGCCAAGAAATCATATACCACAAATGAATCCCATACCACTACCAGAAAAAAACACGCATGTGATTGGATCAGCATCAATTGGTACCACGCAAGAAACCCGTGAAGCGTTAAAGAGGATAAAACAACAAAGGCTAGGGAACACCAAGTAGACATACTGGTTATAACTCTTATTGAAGAAGAAGAAGAAGAAGAAGAAGAAGAAGAAGAAGAAGAAGAAGAAGAAGAAGAAGAAGAAGAAGAAGAAGAAGAAGAAGAAGAAGAAGAATGAAGACTAGAACGAATTGCTGACTGAAATAAGAATACTGAGAGACATGTTCTGGGAGATTCTTTATCACCATTATTGTTTATAACAGCCATGATGTTACTCAACAACATACTCAGGAAGTGTAAGTCCGGGTGCAATTTCACAGATATAGGATAAAGAATAAACCACCTCATGTATATGAATGACTTGAAGCTATTGGCCAAAGATTTCGTTCGTTTTTTTAATGACATCCTTCCCGCCAACTAAAGATTGTTTAGTATTTCTATTATTCAAATCGTGTATTTGAAGTAACAAGTATGTAAATATCAGTGTGTATAATAAGCCTCCAAACAGAGTTCTTACATTTTTTATTGTATTTCAGGAAATGGAATATCAAGCAGAGCACCACCGACATCTAATTTTTCTTTTACTACAGAAAAGTAAACCAAGCTACAGAAACCTGTATAAAGATATTCCATATGCATGGGGAGAATGCTGTTACAGAATGGATGTGCCAGATATAGTTTGCTCGATTTCGAAAGAGAATGTTTTCAGTGATATGCTTCTTACTCTGACCGGCCAAAGGGTGATCGAGAGCCGTAGTTGAACAAGATTGCCGTTTGACAACCAGACAAATCACAGACATTCTCAAGATTTCCAAATCGAGAGTGGAAAATAAATTGAATTAACTCGGTTATGTTTCCAAACTTGATGTTTGGATCCCCCTTTCCCAAAAAACCTTTTGGTCAAGCCAATATTTGCTAAAAACAAAAAGTAACGAGAAATACTGATAAACAAAGCAATAACCAAATCATTCTAATAGAATTCTGGATGGAAAAGTGTGCACTACTAAAGATGAAAACAGAAAAACTTGAGACAGCATGGCATTACTGAACTACGATGAGATAATGGCACTTGGAAAAATTGATACCTATAAATATCTGTGAGTTTTGGCACCATCAAATCATGTTTATATTGTAAAACGTTCATTGTATACAAACATGTGTTGTTATTTTTACGCATTGGTGAGAGGAGGTTTAATTGTGTATTCAGAACTTTTCCAAAATTGTTTGTTTGTAAATGGATACAATTAATCCGATAGCCAATTCGGTAGTTCGCGGCAATGTACCTCAGATCAATAGCACACCACTCTGATCGTCTACAACTATTTGAAAAACACATTTTATGACCAGATGTGTGTTCCTTTTACTGTTATTGATTCTGTGGAATGAAACGTGATTTATGGGTTGAATGGTAAAATCTCAACCGGAGTTTGCAGACACGAAGTTTTCCTTAAAGATAACGTCAGAATTCATTTCGCCGTCAAGGGACAACAGATTGGCTCGATCGCTCTTTATCTTTACTCCCTGGTGAGAAACAAGAGCAGATAACTTTCATCACATCCTATTTCAATTAAATTACTGAGTAATTATTAGACATGCAAATTCATTCATTCGATGTGGTATTTATTTAATGAATTGATGATAGTAACTCTTTTTATCGTACACATCTGCTCGCACGTCTACATTTCGTTGAATAGTGATTATTTTTTTCTTTTATTCACCCCAAAAAGGCGCTTGCCATCGTGATTAGAAACCAGATTTATAGGAACATCATGAGCAGGGTGTTGGGCAGCAAGATGCGTGTTCACATTACATTTACATTTATGCATCTACAGTCCAGGAAACAGGGAGCAGGTAAGGAATTCCGAATTACAGGTGTCCTAGGGAAGTAGCTATTTGAGTAGAAAGTTTTCGAACATCTGAGGACCTTTACAATAAAGGAGTGGAATTTTGCTGCTAGTCTTGCTTGTCGGGGATATTTACGTTGAGAGAGTAAGCATACAGTAAGTTCGTCGCGGGACATTCCGTGGAAGTACTTGTAAAACAAACACAGTGATGTAACATTGCGGCAATGGATTAGGGAGTTGAGTTTGGTAAACAGTGCGGGACCTATTTTTGTTAATTTAGTATTGTGTGTATGTTTTATGGAATATCAGATTGTAATTTTATTTAATTCACTACTCGCTTCAAACGATTAATTATGTGGGTTCATATATTTCACAATCGTATTAGTCAGTCATTTAACAGAGTATAGACAATTCCATACTCGGCGGCGTTATCCATTAGATCACGTAGGCACCCTCTTGTTGATTTATGAGTTCATGGGTTGTGTTGCTGCTGCTATTATTATTATTATTATTATTATTATTATTATTATTATTATTATTATTATTATTATTATTATTACTAGGAGTGTTCACACACGTCGCTATTAGTGATTGCTCGCAGCAAACAATCAACGGTGTTCTGTAATCTGAGTGACAACAAGTTTCCTCAGTCTTGTTATCATTCACACGAGTCATTATCAGTGATAGTTCACAGGAAATAACAAGCTTTGTGACAATATGTCTCTCTTAATTTCCAGAACACTCCCCTTTTGGGATAACAGTTTCAAATTACTTTGCTTTATTGCAACAGCTATTTACCATAGATTTCTCGCCGGTAACGGTCGTTTGTTTTCTCTAGAATGTAAGGTCAAAAAGCATCCTCAAGTTTTCAGTATTCTCCACGCCCTAATGCATAATTATTATTTTTGTCTGTGTGTTTTCTGTTCTCGCGAAGAAGTTACACATTTTAATCGATTGATTGATACTGTGTGTTTAGTGGCTGATTATGACTAAATAAGTTGTAATGTCCTTAAATTAGTTTATGTCATCCAGAAATTGCCTCACTCCATCAATTCTTTGTCAGACGTGTTAATTTGTAGAGTAATGTTGACATGTAAAGTTGTTTTAGTTGAATCTAATTATCAGTCAGACATGAGAGTTAGATACAATAGCTTGTATTGTATTCAAGATATTTGTTGCTTAAATATGGATGGGCTTCTATTTGTTTGTTATGTCACTTACAGTATCTTCTCTGTCCTGATGACAGCTTCAAGCTGCATGTGATGGCGAGAACCCAAGTCAGGAGTTGCCTGGAGTTTATAGTTACTTTTTGGCTTACATTACTTACAAGTGCACTTTAGACCGGCATTTTAGTACTTGTCAGGCTTCCATCTTTAAGTTAAATAGACATTGGCTTACTTGAATGTACTCTTAATATTAGTGGATTTGAAGAATATTATTATACATTTTGGCAGTGATAATAGGTCTTTCGTTTTGTACTTGGTTGAGATTATTTATATACACGTTGGATTAGACAAACAACAACAAAAAATTTGGAATCGAAAGCAACATATTCAGCATATGACACAAAATATTGTGGCTACTGTAGAATTTATCCCGGGCATAACACAACAGTACCACAGAACTGAACCCAGTGTTGAAGACCCAATTTGAAAGTTTTGCTGAGTGTGGAGGCCACCACCTCTTTACTTTTTATTGCTTCCAGATCCATTTTTTATGGTAAATAGAATTAATCAATTACGAACAATTTACTTACAAAATATGAGCGGCAAAAACAATTCATCAAACTTACCTTCGTATACAATATTGAAAATCTCAATGTTTGAAAATATTAGGAACTTAAAACAAAATTAACTGGATTCGACATTACATAACTCGAAAAGAGTTAATATAATGCAAAAGAATTGAGATAATCATGCCAAATTTTTTCACTCAACTTCTAAATAATTATATTTTGCACGGAGATTTACACCGTTAATGCAAATTTGACAAAAAAGTAAAGATATGTTCAATATTTCATTTAATAGTTCCCAAAAATAAACCTTTATTTTATTGTTTACCATTATTTAAAAATGAATCCAATTCAATATTAAATTGGTCTACGCTATTGCTGTTCCAAATCTGATCTAGCAACTTGTCTTTAAAATATATTGCCCTATTAGCAAATAATGCAATTGGTTAGTAGATCAAGTTTTTGAGATCTGCATTGAGAATATTTTTTTCGATCAGGTAGTAAGTTAAAAATATCGACTATTTAGAAATCCCATTTATATTCATTTGTAAAGTTGTTAATCTTATTGTTTCCAATCTTCCATTAAACTTTACACTTTTACACCGTTTTTTAGTTGTTCTCTCTCCTGTTTGTATATCTCCCAATTTCAACATTACATTCCAACCTTAACATTACATTCTAATTTCCAGTACTAAACACTCGAGATAAGGCCTGAGTGCAGTTAGTAGATGAAATCTTATGAGAGAATTATCTGTAAACAATGTTAAACTACTTGTAATAGTATTTGTAAACGTCCATGTAATCATTCTATTTTCTCTCAATACGATAGACTAAATATGATGCTAAGTTTAAAGTATCATCAAATGCAAGACTAAAATCATATTCCTCATTTACATTTTTTGATTTTGTTTAATATATATTCAACTTTCATATTCCTGGATCCAACATTTAGTACTTTACATTTTTCTGTTAAATTATAATTTTCGAATATGGGAACTTATTTCTATCTATCTATCTCTATATAAATATTGATTGCTCGATTATTAGTGTAAAGAGTTTAGTTAAAATGATTCCAAAGCTGGAGGCTAATCGTTGGGTACATACCTTATTCCATCTAGGAATCCAGTTAGTGTGTATAAGAAGTTTTAACTAGAAATTATGACTTTTTAAATCATGCGGTGTAATCTTTCTAGTGGCCATTTTATGAGAGCTTATTGATGTTTTTCGCCTCTGGCAGGCTGGCAATATGTCATTTCATATGTAACGTACCATAAATGAGAGTAGAGACAAAACTAATTTTATTTTGAAACATGTGAAATAAACTCTTTAACTACAAATACATTTGGCTGGAACATTCCAACAGATGTATGAGCCCTACACTCCAAGACTTACTTCTTTCTCACTAAAGGTGTATTCAGTAGCTCAATATATCAACTACTTACTATCTCACATTAGAAACTCAACTTATAAGACACTACCTCGCATATGCATAATCGACCTCCAAAAATACACGCAGCTAATCATACTTAATACTCATGCACCTGACATTTTCTTTTTTTACTAAAACATATTAATGCCAATATTTAAATGTTATAAATTCTATGATTCGATAAGTTTACTGATGAGATGTCGTGTTAGATAATAGCCCGATGGGGATGGACGTATCTGTTGGAGATCGGGTTTGACTTGCGCGATTTGTGGCAAGGTCACCTCGTGCAACTTTAGTGCAATGTTGTTTTCACGCTCGCGGTGACGGGTGACGAGAACTTCACAGGTTAGGTCACACTTGTGTGTTGATCACGAGATTTTGTGACGTCACAGTTTTCCCGCTGGGAAAACTGGAGTGAGATTATCAGTTCTTGACTGGAAGCCAACGAGAGAACACGCTTTAGCCATGTAGCGATTACAAGCTAGGGGATTTCGGATCCCCGGAAGTAGAGCCAGACGAAGTTCCCATATTTCTTCCTTTGCAAGTAGCTAAGTGATTAGGTGATTAATTTAGAAAATTAACTCTCTCTCTCTCTGCGACAACGAACTTGCCCAGTGTCGACAAGCAGTATAGTAAATAAATGGCTCTAAAATTAATAAAAAGGAGAAGCCTTGTTATATTTTATCGTGTACGGGGAGATTTGGTTTCAGTTACAGAAAGAAACCGCCCATAACTTCTGTCCGGATGTATCATTAACATCATAGCAAGGCTACGTTAAAGTGTGTAGTGAAACAATGGTTGCTCAATCACATCCGCACCTGGCAAACGGTAAGAGTGATTTCAGTAGTGCTCAGGAGGCCTCCTTGATTTTCAAAGTACTCGGCGTTGTCCGGGAGAAAAGTGCTCAATATCCTAGATAGAGCTACTGTAGTGATAGGTTTGTATAATATTTTAACAGCATCTACGCTTCTCTACCGACTATTGTGCCCATGGAAATGAGTGGAAATCAGTAATAGTGATTTCAGTTGTGCTCTGGAGGCCTCCTTGAATTTCTAAGTACTCGGGGTTATCCGGGAGAAAAGTGCTCAATATCGTAGATAGAGCTACTGCAGTGATAGGTTTGTATAATATTTTAACAGCATCTACGCTTCTCTACCGACTATTGTGCCCATGGAAATGAGTGGAAATCAGTAAGAGTAATTTCAGTAAGTACTCGGCGTTGTCCGGGATAAAAGTGCTCAATATCGTAGATAGAGCTAATTATAGGGGGCAGCCCAAACTTTTTAGGGGTCGGGCAAAACTTTTTTTTCAACTTAAAATATTTCTCAGGGTTGGGGGAGAGTAAAAAAAGATTCGGAGGGTGGAGTTAGAGAGATGGGGGTCGGTGGTCGGGGAAAGTTTTAGGGGGCGGGCAAAACTTTTTAGAGGGTCGGGCCAGATTTTTTTGGATTTTTTTTTCAAACTTAAAATATTTCTCAGGGTTGGGGGATAGTAAAACTAAAATTCAGTGGGGTTGGAGAGATGAGGGTCGGTGGTCGGGGAAATTTTTAGGGGTCGGGTCGAACTTTTCAGGGGTCGGGCCAAATTTTTTCTTTTTTTGTTTTGAACTAAAAATATTTTTCAGGGTTGGGCGAGAGTAAAAAAGTTTGGGGGCTGGAGAGATTGGGGGTCGGGGAAGTTTTTAAGGGTCAGGCCAAACTTTTTAGGGGGTCGGGCCAAATTTTTTTTTTTTTAACTTAAAATATTTCTCAGAGTTGGGGGAGAGTAAAAAAAAATTCGGAGGTTGGGGTTAGAAAGATGGGGGAGGGGTCGGAGAAATTTTAGGGGTCGGGCCAAACTTTTTAGGGGTCGGACCAAATTTTTTTTTAATTTAAATTATTTCTCAGGGTTGGGGGAGAGTAAAAAACAAGTTCGGGGGTGGCTGGAGAGATTGAGGGGTCGGGGAAGTTTTTAGAGGTCAGGCCAAACGTTTTAGGGGGTCGGGCCAATTTTTTTTTTATAACTTAAAATATTTCTCAGAGTTGAGGGAGAGTAAAACAAATTCGGAGGATGGCATTAGAAAGATGGAAGGAGGGGTCGGGGAAAATTTAAGGGGTCGGACCAAACTTTTTAGGGGTCGGGCCAAATTTTTGTTTTTCTTTTCTCAGGGTTGGGGGAGAGTAAAAAAAATTGGGGGTGCGGCTGGAGATATTAGGGGTCGGGGAAAACTGTAGGGGTCTGGCCAAACTTTTTAGGGGGAGGTGCCAAATTTTTATTTTTTTTAACTTAAAATATTTCGTAGGGTTGGGGGAGGGTAAAACAATTTTTTGGGGCCGTGGTGGTGGAGAGGAAAAAATTGGGGGCAGAGCGGGGAAATTTTTTTGGGGAGGTGGTGCAATTTTTTTTTTTTTTTACTTAAAATATTCCTGAGGGTGTTGGAGAGTAAAAAATTGTTGGGGCGGTTGGGGGTACAGGGTAAACAATTTTGGGGGGTCGCGGAAAAGTTTTTGGCGTGATGGGGCCAAATTTTTTTAATTTTTGAACCTAAAATATTTCTTAGGGTTGGGGGAGAGTAAACTATTTTGGGGGTGGGGCTGAAGTGTAAAAATTTTGGGGGGTTGTCGGGGAATTTTTTTTCTTGAACTTAAACAGGGCTCATTAATATGAGTTCTTTTTTATGATAGTGGCACTACATGAATGAACTTGATTTTTGTTCTTTGATACGACAGGGGCGCATTAATATGAGTTATTTTTTAGGATAGTGGCAAAACATGAGCAAACACTATTTTGTTTTTTTGACATGACAGGGGCGCATTAATATGAGTTCTTATGTATGCCAACTGGGCTGGAGATAATTACATATATAGTATGTGCACCCTTGCAGAGATAGATAAGTATCTAGTATTCGCACCGGGGCAGCGATAGGTACGGATAGAGTATGCGCACCAGGGCAGCGATAGGTATATATAGTATGTGCATCGGGGTGGCAATAGGTATGTGTATAGTAGTGCATAGAGGTGGCGATAGGTACATATATAGCATGTGCACAGGGGCGGCAATAAGTAAATATATAGAATGCGCACCAGGGTAGTGATAGGTATATATTTAGCATGCGCTCTGGGGCAGCGATCAGTACATATATAGCATGCGCACCGGGGCGGTGATAGGTACGTATATAGCATGCGCGCCGGGGCGGCGATAGGTACTATGTAGCATTCGCACCGGGGCAGCGATAGGTACGTATGTAGCATTCGCACCGGGGCAGCGATAGGTACTTATGTAGTATGCATACCGGGGCAGCAATAGATACTTATATAGTATCTGCACCGGGGTGGTGATAGGTACGTATATTGTATGTGCACTGGGGGGCGATAGGTACGTATCTAGTATGCGCACCGGGGTGGCGATAGATACATATATAGTATGAACACCAGGGCGGAGATAAGTGGCTATGTAGAAGGCGCAGATAGACGTGTTACTTTTTATAGAAATATGTCATACAGTAAAAAATAATCGGAGAGTGAGGCTGGAGAGATGGGGAGTCTGGGAAAATTTTAGGGGTCTGGCCAAACTTTTTAGGGTGTCGGCCCAAATTTTTTCTTTTTTTTAACTTAAAATATTTCTCAGAGGTGGGGAGACTAAAAAAAAATTGGGGGTTGGGGCTGGAGAGATTGAGCCGTCGGGGAAAATTTAGGGGTCGGGACAAACTTTTTAGGGGTCGGACCATATTTTTTTTTTTAATTTTTTTTTAGCTTAAAACTTTTCTCAGGGTTAAAGGAGAGTAAAAAAATCGGAGGGTGGGGTTGGAGAGATGGGGGAGGGCGAGGGGAAAATTTTAGGGGTCGGGCCAAACTTTATAAGGGGTCGGGCCAAATTTTTTTTTTAACTTAAAATATTTCTCAGGGTTGGGGGAGAGTAAAAAAAATTCGGAGGCTGGGGCTGGAGAGATTGGGAGGCCGAGGAAAATTTTAGGGGTCGGGCCAAACTTTTTATAGAGAGAGAGGGGAGAAATAGAAGTTTGAATATAAAGATGTTACACACGCGATTTTTCTTCAATTATATGCTTTTATGACCCCGAGCAACGCCGGTTAGCCCCGCTAGTCTACTATAAGACAGGGAATATGATACTGTATTCTTTCCGCGATATTCGATTTTGTTGTAGTTGTGTGTTCTTGTTGTCGAATATATCAGGTAAGGTCTTAGTCTTGCTGTAGATAAATCACAAACTATTTTTAGTTTTGCTTTTTGATACGGTTTAATTTTCATTCATATCTGTTGATTAATTTATCCTCATTTCATGAATCCAAGAAAAATCGCAGGAATTTACCGTTACTGAATGTGTTTGCCGTGAACGAATATCATCAACTACATTTTCCTTAGCTCTAATTAAAATGTTAACAAAAAATTATATGACTGCCCATCACTGAATCTATTGCAAAGTGTCGGGACCCTACAAAATATTTAGGGCGATTAAAGACGCTAGTATATATTTGGGCAACTGTACCGATACAATTGTAATTCATCATTCACACGAGTTATGAAAATCGAACCCAGGGAGAAAGGAGTGTTTAGACCACGGACTGGGTAAAAACGTCTTTAGCAGAAATCTGCAGGGGTTACCTGAGGAAAGGTCACACAGGGGTCAACTCACAAATTAGTATTGTCATAGGTGACAAAATGTTGGGCGAGACACGATAGAAATTTCAAATTGCACGAAAACGGGGCTGAGTGATTGATGTTACTAGTCCCGTCTTAAAGGCTTTGAAATGTGAGCTGAGGAATTCTGACGGAGATGTTGACGCGATGATTAGCAGAAACGAACATAGCAGGCGTTCTGACTGCGTTGTCTGCAAAACGAAATTAATCGACAAACTGCAGAGAAAGGTGAGACAGGATCGATTCAAGGCAATGCGGACTTCTGCGATACTGATTGGGTGTCGGAGTTGCGATTATGACGAGCGATTAAGGGGCGTCGTAACTACTCACCGCCAAGCCGTAAACAACTGCCTTACGAAACGTTTCGCCTGTAAAACGGCTTAGATCAATTAAAATGATATTTTAAATTTGAGTGCGATTAATGAAAATATTATTTAAACCTTACGCATGATATGTCACTGTTAAGCGTCTCAGAGCAATGGAAACAAGAATTTTTAGCCTAAGTGAATAGCCAGAAGAAAATTATAAGCGAGCAGACCAACGAAAATGCTATGTCAAACTTAAAGAGACATTTTACGCATCTAAATATATGTGCGCCTATTCAATCTGCCCGTTTCTAAATAAAGCCTGACCTACTTACAGACTAAACCCTGCAATAACGCAGATAACAAACACATGTCAGAAGCAAATAACTGCAATAGTAGATGTGATCGACCAGAAAGATTTCAACAAAGAATAAAATAGTTCAAGAAAATTAAATCAATTTCTTTTTAAATTGCAAATTACGTGAACTATTAAAAATCCAATTACTTATATGTGCCTCAAAAGTAAACTATAGTTAGAACTACCTTCAACTTCGTGAAGTCAGCAATTCTTGGAGTATTTGATACACAATACATATTTTCTACAATTTACTGTAAGCCATTTAAGTAAGTTGATTGTCATAATTTTTCGATTATCAAATATATCCATGTAGTGAAAGTGAGGCATTCGTATGGGGTGTACTATGGGGAGTATTATGGAGAGTACTCACACCGAAAAATAGATTTATAAACTGTGTTAATTCTTAAGCAATTAGAACAAACACTGGAAAATACTTGTTTGAGAATATGTTAGTATAACTACACATAACTGAAATTCTGAAAACCAGTGTGTTGGTTACGGCACTAATCCTTGAAATACGCATGGGAATATGGTTGAAATACCCATAAATGTTGAAGTTGTTAAAGCAAACATTTTTATTTACTCGGCTTGCTTAAATGTCATTTCTATTTAGCAAGAGCATTAGATAAATGTAAATAACTACTTATATTATAATTATCTAACCTATAAGTTAGAGTGATTATTTATAACTAAATAATTACTCTAAGTTTAACTATAACCGTAACATAACTCAAAGTGTTATAGCAGGTCGTAAAGGCTATGTGGAGAATAAATAGCAAATATTAGATGATAGTGATCCAAAAACAAACAAAAAATGTTCGAAAGCAAAAGAAAATAATTCTTCGACAGTAATACGGAACTATTGTAAAACCAAGCACAGTTAGACATTTATATTTTTCTGCGATATAAAAGAATTCAAAGTCACCGAATTGATGCCCAGCCGCCATAAGTAAAATCAGAAATTTCAACTCCTAGCTCACTCAGATCAATGCATAAAGATCTGTAAAGTAAGACATAAATTATTGAGGATTCATAGATATTTAATATAAGAAATTTTAATCATTTACATAAATATAAATAGTTACAACACTTAGTCATGAATAAATAAAACATATTTATCTTTTGAGTGGCATACGAATTATTATAAAAACATATTGATTTAATTTTTTAATTTTTATTTTACAAAAAGATGATGGTATAAAGAAAACTGAGACTACAACTACAAATACTAAGCAAATGGTACTACTACTACTACTACTAATAATAATAATAATAATAATAATAATGGGAACAGAAAATGTAGACTATGTAGACAAACAGAAAAAACAATCAACGACATCAAGCTTAGAGCAAGCTAACTCATAAGTAACATAAAACAAATATGACTGAGTTTGGAAGGTAATCCACTGGATCTGTGAAAACGAATGCACTTGATACATACATAGAGATGTTATATTCATAAACTGGGGCCAGTATTTGAAGATGAAATACATCAAATAATATGAGACATAAACGCCTAAACACATCAGAAAATACAACCAGACATGATCATAGTCAACATAAGCTGAAGTAGACATGAGACATGAGGAAAACGACCGAAATGCCAATAATTGTAAGGGCACGCGAAATAGTTCCAAAAGATGCGGAAAAGACTGGGAAAATGTAATTAAAGGTTAATCCTACATTATAACGATATAAATCACGACACTGCTGAAAATAGCCGAAATATTAACAGAAATCCTAGAGTGCGGAAAACAACCCATATACCTAAGTGACACTTACACATAACAGTAAAGTTGGAATAAAATATAATTTCATAAGCACAAAAAAGATTATAAATTTGATATACAAAATGGAAACCAATGTAACTGAAAGTGACTGGATAATTATATTAGGAAAATACTATAATCTGACACCCACTTACCAAAATTGCAGAAGTACTAACATCGGAATCCCAAGTGAGCTTATTATCACTCTAATTCCAAGGTTGTTTCTTATCAGAGTGACCTCACTGTTAAACGGCTTTAGTGAGAACACAAATTGTGTTGCACTGGTGATCGAAAAAAGGGAACAGTACTTGAAACGTGATAAGACTTATATTAGCACTTGTTTTACCAGTGAGCTAATTGGCGTTTGAAACCTCCTAATTAGTAAGAAACGATAATAATGTGTTCTTCTTGAATATATCATTTTGACTGTATAACATAATTCATCTTGTTTTCACAGATTAGCTTTCGATGTGCAGTATTCAAAATTGAATACCGCAAAATAATCACTTTTAAATAAAAAAAAAGTGTGACATCCGCAGGAATGAAACTGACACTTGTTAAAAAATCATTTGAAATAATGTTATCATTCTTATTGTGAAACTTTTAATGATACAAATAATGATATTTAATTTTCATGAATATTTTAATTATTGTGTTGAACAACGTTTTCGCAGGTGGCACGGTTCGATATTAAAATATATGAAGCATTTTTACTATTAACGGCTAGCTTTGTTTTGTTTCTGTTTTGCATAAAGTATGCACTTCAGAATTCGGCCACCTTCCAACCAACTTAGACAATACCGTCTCAAAATAGAGTACATTATGTGAACATGTTTATTTACTCCTCCCGGAGTTAGGCACAAGGCCAGTTTTATCTTACTCCTACAAGTAAGATGTGACCACAGCTTGGGTCGAGAAAGTGGGGTTAAAAGCCAGCGCTCGAGAGGTGAGCACTCTGGCCATTTAAAAATTGCCTGGGCAGCCCCGTCGGCATTCCCGGTAGGGGCGCCTCAGACAGTAAGCAATAAACTTACTCCTCCCCAAAGAGGGGAGGCGAAGCCTGGGAGGGTGGACCTCCTAGAACTGCACAGGATTTTTCGTGGCACAAAATTTTATCACGGCAAAGAATATAAAAATTCGTGACATTTTTTGGGGGAGGGGGTATAAAATGGTAAGATCGAGAGAAAAAGATATAATTAGATTAAATTACTAATACGGTTTTTGTGGACGAACGCCTCATAAGTAAATTACCGTAATAGCAACTGTTCTAATGTTTTTAGGACTTGTCAATTACCCTCCCAAATATCACAAATTACCATATTCTTTGTCGTAATATATATATATATATATATATATATATATATATATATATATATATATATATATATATATATATATATCGTACATGTATTGTATTAGTTTCTGTAAATGTAAATCCGTAGAAACTCAAGTGTTTATAAAAAGTGCTCAATAACAAGTAGAGCTGTTTATAAGTATAAATTTTTATTTATACAAACATTATTGGTTACATATGTGCATACATGTTTCGGTTGCATTTTTCCCAGAAAGTCAACCTCATCAGACCAAGAATTTTCGAGAAAATTCTTGGTCTGATGAGGTTGACTTTCTGGGAAAAATGCAACCGAAACATGTATGCACATATGTAACCAATAATGTTTGTATAAATAAAAATTTATACTTATATATATATATATATATATATATATATATATATATAGAGAGAGAGAGAGAGAGAGAGAGAGAGATAGCTACTCAATATAAATGAGAGTGTGTATAAGTCTGAAGAGCATAGTCCTACAATTAACGTTACCTGTTGGTTGACAGTTTCTCTTTTTTTAATTGAATACTAAAGAGTGTTTCCACATATCCATGAATCACTCGTAAGTGTAATCGTTGTTATTTTTTACACAGTTTTGCGTTTTCATAGGTGTCGCTAGTACCGCTTTCAGTAGAGATTCTGATAACCATTATACATGACCCTTCCTGCGAATACCTTATTATATAAAAGGAATCGGGAAGATCATTTACAAGGAAAACAGAATTAATTAGATAGCAGACTTGTAACATGCTTATTCATACAAATTACGTTCGTGAGTAAGTGGCGTTCACCATAACAAAGATTAATAGTGAAAACAACTACGCAAGCCAATAGAATATTTGAGATGATAAAGATATGCTGATATTCATACTTATAACTAGTAACAGTTTCATATCATCATTTTGTATACTACAATAGTGACTAAATCTTTTGCTAAGAAAGATTGCGATTTTGAAAAAGAGAATCAATTGAATTTAGAGGGACTTCTGGTTGGAATCAAGGTGTGATCTGTTTTTTTTTATCGGTCTGTGAAGGAGAGATCCTTCTTGGATGGTGTATTTTTGCTCCAATCTAGAGTGTTACTTTTTAGGAGCTGGATTTTCCCACATTTAAAACCAACCTTTGTATCTCATTCTGGGGAAACAATTAAATGGGAACTCAATGAGAGATGAGCAAGATGCTATTAATTTACAGACACCGTGTCCATGCCTTCCAAGAGACATTTGCTATACCTCCGTCGTGCAAAGATAACTAAACAAACACATTCCGTGATATACAACAACGTATGTCTAAATGAAAACATGCTGCCTAAATACACACACAATATATATATATATATATATATATATATATATATATATATACACACATAATTCTCTAAGCTATTAACTACAGTAGTAGTATTTTAATTTTATTGATGTCCGTCACGAAAAGATAACACGATAATGTTTTAAAACGCCTAACCCAAAATTCACAGAACCGTTACATTTCTCGTAAAATTAAAAAAGAGAAAAGTTGTATTTGATCTTGCTGTCTAAAAACTAACCAACTTAGTCCAGAAAAAATATTTCAAATACGTGCCGGGGTTGAGACCCTAATTCCCTTAAATGTAAGCCCCTTGTGTTAGCACACATTTAGCTCACCGATCCATCCACTGCCGGAAACACCTCTGGGAGCCTTCTTTTGGAATGGTGTTCATCTCCGCCGTCGCGTTAGATTTAGCAGGTGTTTGGAGAAGGTGTGATGGGTGTAACACAAATTAAAGAGTTGTTCAACCGATCTAAAAATGGCCGTTCATCAGCGGAGAGTGACCAGCGTTCTGGCAGGCTCTAAACTGCTCGGAGTGCAGCTGTTGTTCAGAGGTTGCGAAAAATAGATAATGCGGAACTCCGGCTGTTGAGTTCGCAATTAATGGTCATTTTGTGTGTGTTTTTATATATGTTTTCTTAGTTTAGTAAATGAATCAGAAAATCTTAGTTTTGAGGCTCTAAATAATATAATGTTTACTTTTTTTTCCAAATGAGAATGAGTATTTTATTTTATGCATTGTTTATTTCCTCTCCACGTATTTTAGATTGTTATGCTATTTTTTCTATAAGTCTTATCTACATCATCATTTGCAATGAATGAAACGATTTCTTCGATAAAACGATTTCTTAAAATCAATTCATAAAATATCTTTTCTGAGGGCAAATTTATTTCTTGAACGAAATGCATCCATATTTCGTTTTGGTTCTATTACATCTAGAATTCTTTGATTTTATTCAAAATGTTATGTTATGATTGTAATACGTCAAAGTTTCGCTGGAAAATAATCATATATGTGTGCAGTTTTCCAATCGATAGCTAGAAAAAGAAATCGATCGATATGATCAAATTGATAGGTTTTATTTTAAAAGTGTGTGCGTTTTTAATATCTGAAAAGCTTTAGAAATTGTTGTTTGGTTAAGTGTAAGGTCAGGTGCAGGAATCGGCAATCACGTTGTGTGGCTAGGTGGGGAGACTCAATAATTCCGTTGCGAATAACTCACTTATCAACTTGATATTGGCTAGAATCGAAGTGTAGTATCTGTTCTGATACTACACTTTATCTATTCTGTTCTCCGTTAGTGAAGGAGAAAACCTTCTAGAGTGAAACCATTTTTATTTTGTCCTTATTACTCTCACTCTAACCTTCTCTTTATCACTGTATGTAGTTTGAACACCTTTCTTATAATTTTATGCGGTGACTCGCACTCGCTTCCAGTTTTTCTACCATCTATCTTTATTAACAGTCAATTTTTTTTAAATAACTAGAAAATATTGGTAGTGGAAACGTAATCACGAGTGAACCATAATTCGAGAGGGAAACATTGAAAGACATAGAGATTGAGAAAAAATGATTAGAACAGAAAAAAAAACTAATTTTCGATTTTATCTTTTTGAAAATTTCACTGGCTTTGCAAACTCACTTTCGATAAACAACCAAATAGATAACCATTTTCTATTATATATATATATATATATATATATATATATATATATATATATATATATATAATCCCGACCTTTATGATTGAGCACTATAGTAAGAGATACCGGCAGCTACTATTGGCGCAATTTAAAACTCTTTATAAATAAACAAATGGAGAACTCTCAAGTATTTGACAATCTTACTAGTCGAGTGGTTAGAATCGACCAGCTAGTGCCTCAAGCTGGAATCGAAACACAACCGTCGAGCTGAGAGTCGACGCTTCTACCCCTGCGCTATCACGCGATGTTTACATTAAGATTGCCGTTGTTAAGTGCCGAGAGCTCGAATTGGTTTTACCCAATTGCCATTAAGTTAGTGGTAGTTGGCGATTTTCTTCCGAAACAGCTCAACCCAAGAAAGGAGTCATCCACATACAGATAGTTTCGCTGTATAACAGCTCTTCAGTGTGGCTAGACCAGCTAGTGCCTCAAACCGGGATCGAAACCCAATCATCAAGCTGATATATATTATATATAGAACGTTGTTTTCTTCCAACAGACGTGATAAATTATTTGAGTAATTGGTGTTGTTTGGTTGTATTTACTTTGCGGCTAATCGATCCTTTGAGGGGTATTTAATGCCGCGATTCAAGACGTATTAAAAATTATTTATTGTACACGATAAAGTGAACAATTTCGGGTAGATAGCTTATGCAAACATGATTAGTGCATAAATGATAGCACGCACGTGTATGTATGTGTGTGTGTATGTGGCAATAGTTTAAATAAAGTACGCTGTCCTTTAAGTGTATTTTGAATCTGTGAAAGCAAGTGTCCGACTCGAATAAGAAAAAGTAGATTTGAATTATTTTCATTGATTCGCATCTTTGTGGACATAAACAAGAAAAGATCAATAAACATAACAAAGATTCCAAATAAAAACATTTAGAAAAAGATTTTCCTTTCTTTTTCTCTCTTTAAAAAAAACTCATAAATTGGCTCTAATTTGAATTGGTAATGTCTACTCTATTAAATTGTGTTTTTTACCAATGAGAAACGATGATTAAATATCGATCTCTATGTTGATGATACGTTAGAATAAATGTCAAGTAAAAATCTTATATCATTAACTCACCGCCAAAGATATGTTTCTATTGGTTTGATTTTTTCGGGTGCTTCTTATTTAAACATCAGATTAACATAACGTTTCATGAAATACTTGTTCATTTTTTAAGAAATGGTTGAGTTCGTTATGAACCTTTGTACTATATTTGTCAGCAATTTATAAAACAGGCGTTTGGGTTAACGAAATTGTTTTAGGCTTATCTTACCAAAATAAAAAAGCATTTAATTGTTATACCACCATACATTCTAAGTAACTATAGTAAATAAATTAGGAGCTCTTACTAATTGGGAGTTATACTTAACACACTTTGTAGCTATCCAGAAAGAGCTTTTTCGT
>OY744529.1:51795646-51815646 GCA_963556195.1 Sepiola atlantica
TCTCAAAATTTTACAATTTCAGGTTTCTCACCTAGGCATAAGAAAGAGGGCGAGGTGAGTGATCTACATGTTTTAGCTTTTCTTATTATGCTCTATCTAATTATTGTATTTTTTATCTCGTCTATCAATTTCCAGAAGTATTAGGACAGCGAAGTGTTACTTTATTTTTTATTTCTAAAAGGTAATTTATGCATGTAATACCTATCCTTAAAACTTCTTGTCGTGCTTCCTATATAGAACTTATTATCGTCTGGATTTTCAGCAGTGTAGAATTTAGCACAATATATTACTGATGCGTTGACGCAATTTTTTGTAGGGGACATTCATCCTGTCTCTGACAGTTACAATTGTTAGTGGTTGGATTACCTTCAATGTCACTATTTGTATCATTCCTTTTAAGTATTTTATTGTTGTATTTTTTAATTATTCTTTCTAGGTTATCTGTGCAAATATAACTCAGTTTTAATATATTCTTATTAAATAGCTTATGGAGTGCGTTACAAGGTAGGAAGTGTGTGTTTATAAGTTGCAGGAATTTGTTACCAATTTTTGTTTTTAACATCATATTAAAGGGGGTGTAAACTAGATTATTTTCCTGCCTCGATTTCTGGAGTTAGCATTTGTTGTTATATTTTTATATTTTATATCAGCATTTACGTACCTGCTATTCTTAAAGGCAGTGTTGTAAATATTTTTAAAGTTGTTAAACGTTGTCTCATCTGATGAGTTATTACTAATTCTACTTTCTATTGACTTCGGTATGTGTTTAATTATTGAAGGAGGGTGGTTTGATTGTGGATGTACGTATATGGGGCTGGAGTTTTTTTTCATGAAGGGTGTATATTTTTTATCAGTTCGGTTAAACGTAACATCAAGAGAGTTAACTTGTTTGACATTGCCGGTAATTTCAACCTTAAGCTCTAGTTTAATATTCGTTTCCTTGTATTTATTAATTTGTGCGCACGTGTGTATTTTATATATTGACCAGATATTTATGCTTGAAAATGAATATATGTGTATATATGTGTATGTCCGTGTATGGATATTTGCGTATATATTTGTGTCTGTTAATTTTTATCTTTTATTTTTTATTTTTTTTATATATGTATATATATGGTTGTTTATATATGTACTTGTGTATATATTAATTTGTGCGCACGTGTGTATTTTATATAAAGATCAGATATTTATGCTTGAATATGTTTGTAAATAGATTAAAACTTTGACGTGTTAAATAGAGAAGAAAGCTATTCAGGCTAAGTAGGTAATAAAACAATAGAAAAAAGAAAAGAATTAGAAGGCAAGTAATAAAAATCATAAAAAAGATAGAAACTAATTAAAAGAGTTAACAAGTAAAGAATGTAACCCGATACTAAATTATAAAATATATCTCACCCCACAAAAAAGATTTATTTAAAGGGAAGGTTTTTCAAATTCATCTTACTTCTATGTCTTCTTTTGTCTGAAGAGGTTGACTCTTTGTGAAGAATACAACCGAAACATGTTGCACATATGTAACCAATAATGTTTGTATAAATAAAAAATTGTTATTGAGCACTTTTTATAAACACTGGAGTTTCAACGGGCGCAGGCTAATAGTGTTCCGGTTTCGAATTTTGCTGGTTTTAGCCAGATCGATGAGTTAATGCGTGCGTGTTTAATATGTGTTTCATTTCCCTGTTCTCTTCCTCTTCGCTGTGTCGAATATGTTACGTGCGATGCGTTTTTATTTCTCTTAATCGTGTAGTTTCGAAATCGTTTTTCTTTTCTCTTGGTGGACGTATTGTCGCTTGCTCCCTCAATTCGTGTCGTTTATATCTTCGTCGCTCTACCTATTTTCTCGTCGTCAGTTCTTCTCGCTGTCGTGATTATTCTTTGTCTATGGTCCGCGTTCAACGTTACGCATATAAGTTCTTCATTGCGTTTTTGAAAGAAGAATAAAAGAATGAGAAAGAAATTCAGAATTAAGATTTATTTGACAGAAAAATGTAAAAATGTTACCAGTACAATCTGTACTTAATTATGAAGGAGGGTGACAGTTATATTCTTAACTTAACTATTTATAGATAGATATATAGACAGATGGGTAGATAGATATACATAAAAATATACAGACTAACAGACAGATAGTACAAATGGCGGCGTGCGGTCTCATAGTTTTGTCGTTTTTTAAGACATGTTTTTGCAGTAACCGTTTGCTACGAGATTCCAAAACAGTCTAATCTGAAATCTAATCATTGTCTTTGCTCTGTTCTCACGTGTCGTCATATCCGTTTGTGATCTCATTTGCAAATTGTTTTGCGTCTGGCTATTTTGTTACCCTGTCCCGTCAGATCTGACCTTGGGATCAGATCAGTCTATAATATACTCTGAGCACGAAGTTTATTTCACGAACTGGTAGGTCATTGTGACCGTACTAATTCACATGTGTCAAACTCTATACTAGTAGATAATCTAACAGGGATAGATAGATAGATAGATAGATAGATAGATAGATAGATAGATAGATAGATAGATAGATAGATAGATAGATAGATAGATAGATAGAAAAAATGACATATCAAGTCGGAAGAAAGTAGAAACGGTTCTTGTGTGAATTTTTTCGGTGATGAAAGTTTGTTTTTTAGTTTTTATGCGTCTATAACGGGATGTATGTGTACCTGTCTATAGTAGGGCATTTAAATACTAAGCTTTACTGGTAGTTGATGTGTGAAGAGTTCAACGTATGTGTGATGGAAAGAGAAAAAAAAAAGAAATGATACTTAAGTGTTCTTTGAGACGACACATCTGGGGATGATGAGGTTAGAAGGTGAATAGTCGAGCAAGGTGTTTGAAGTGAGACCTCGAAAATACATTTTATTGGGGGTTGTGTCATTTTTTTTTAAACTTTGGGAAAATCTCATCATCTCACAATTCATTACTGTGCATTTACGCCGAGACACGTTTAATTAGTTTAAAAACTCTATTCTCATTGAATTTATTTCTTATTTTATATCATATTATTTTATTTTATTTCTATCTATCTATTTATTTATTTCTCTCCATTTCTATTTATTTCGCTTTCTTTTTATTCCATTTTATTCCATTTTATATTTTATATTTTTAACTTTATATTATATTATATTATATTCTTTATTTTTAATGGCCCCAATTCTAACCTCGTGACTTTCTATATTTTAATTTTAAATTTATTTTATTTTATTTTCTCCCCATTCCATTCTTTCCCAATATGATCTAAGCTTAAGATCGAAGTTTAATTCAGTTGTTATAACAACTGTCGATCCATAATATTGACATGCCAGTGTCGAAAATTGTACATGTATGTGTAAAAAAAATTATATATGTGTATATATATGTACATGCATATATATAATTATATATATATATATATAGTTTTAATATGTCATATATATAAACCATTACACATATTATCTATATATTTTTTCAGTATTAATTGTAACAGTGTCCACTGTATGAATAGTTCTTTGTAAAATTGTCAAAATATACGAATGGTAATTAAGCTACATGGGCACGTGTGTGTTTTATTGCTGAAAAGGAATTATCAAACTATTGCATAAATTAAGTTCTAAATGGCGTTTTCCATCGATTTGTCACGATTAATTTCAAAATAGATTTTTCGTTAGTCCGTCACGCTTAAGTTAAAATAGCATTTCTATATCGAAACCTGCAGATTGAAAGAACGTCTCCTCCGAATGCCCGTTATTTTATTTTTTCAATCTGTAGCTTTAAATAAGATATGTTCTCTGCGGGTTTGAATGTATTGTTGTAGGCCTTCACACGACGCGTAAACTAAATTTAGTTTCTCGGGACCAGTATTTCTCAATCGCGCTTCCTAGGAACCGTAATGTTTTGCAATGGTCCATGCGAGTTCTTCAAGAACAAGTGAGATAAACACATGCATTTTACGACTTTTTATAGAATTTCATATACCTATTATGATTATATCTGACTTTTTATGTTTTAAAAATATAACAAATACGGGAATGCATTTAGTACATCAGTCCAACAGTGACTTTATTGCTGTCAGGCTGATTTGTGGTGCTGTCCAGTATGATGAGGTCAACCCTCCTAGGCTTTACCTTCTTTCTGAGAAGAGGTTTACCTTATTCCTACTCGCCTGAAGTGCCCTTACTTAGAAATACTGAATGGGATGCTTAGGCTTTTTTGTAGAACAGACTTAACTTTACCTAGTGTATTTGCTTCTCAGAATCACACTTGACTTTGTCTGACCTCCTGGCAAAGAGGTAATTTATATATATTTAGTTTGTACGACGCGAAACTGTCTTCACTAGTCAGTATCCGCTCAGCGGACGGAACCTACATGTGACTGATTCATGTATTAAGTGATTTATTCAGTACAAGATAAATAAATGCATAATTTACACCAGATGTGTATATAGTTTCGCCCACAATATTCAGTAAATTTATTTTCCAGGAATTTAGTGATATTTTTTAATGAATTGTAAACTAATGATAAACAATATAATAATATGTTGCAACAATTATCTGTGTTCATTCTGTTTATATTTATATTATAAGAATTATTCATGTGTATTTTTACATTTGAAGTACGATGTGTATGTGAATGAAAACTTTCTTTTGAAATATTATAACAGTATAAATTTTATTTAGCATTACCGAGAAATTTTGCAAATATATATAATTTTTTCGTTAAACCCGATATTAACAAATACATACTATTATATATATATATATATATATATATATATATATATATATATATATATATATATATATATATATATCCACAGGAACTACCATGAAAATAAAATGAGAAAAATATGGTATATAATTTTTTGTGCATAGGTGTTCCGTGAGACATTTTATGAAGTGTTACACGGGGAGACGCTGCTCGCTTTAGACTACATTACCAACTCTTCCTGATGCCAAGTGGTTCTAATAGCCAGCAGTTTTAAATGGTTGATGTTACAGCAAAGTTAAATTTTTGTCAGGAATACGGATCTACGTGTTTCTATGCTCGACCGTGTCTCTTTCCCGGAGACTTCGAACACAGAAACTCGTTGACTATCAAATCATTCCTATTCTACTTTAGAAAATTCTATTAAAACGGGGATAAAAAAACTTCTTTTGAAACATTGTTTTAGCTTGTACAAACTGTAATAATGCTATTTTAACTTAATAAACTGTCATATGTATCAATTAAAAAGAAATCTCACAGGAACATCAGGACAAAAACATCAGTAATAGACTGATAACCACACTAAAGAAATAAGTCGTTTATAAGAGTTCGCACATATCATAGGTTGTCTTTACACGATCAGCGAAACTAATATGGATGCCAATTTAATATGGAAAACGTTAGTTATAAAATGACGCTATGGGATGAAATAAACGATATAGGAAGACATTTGTGTCATACCGAACGCGTCTGAGTGTTCATTAATTTAACAATAAATGTCACAACCACGAGTTTATCCGATTGAAGTACGTAAAAAACATCAAAGTACAATCATATTCAAGCAGAAGAAAAGCTTGGCCGTAAATTGCAGATAGCCGGAGTCTACATCAACTGATAGGTTGTAGAAATACAAATCTTAATGTAAACCAAGAAAACTCCATTTTCTGTGGTGCACGTGGTACGGAAACAACAAATGAGAATAATAATAACAATAATAATGAGTAAAGAAGGATGAAAGTGCTGAAGAGAGAAATTACTAAGAGACCTCCATTGAAATGGTGTGGAGAGTAATCCAGGTAAAAGCAATGGTCGTGCTTGAGAGAAATCAACATTAAACGGCTGTTGAGATTTGCAACGACTATCGAAAGAAGCGGACAGTGTTGGAAATTTGGGGAGACTGTTGTCACTCAGACTCTAGAGAACACCACTTCTTATTGTCAGTTAACACTCACTGATAATGATGGGTGTTAACTCCTAGTGAGTAAATAATAAAGTGATAATATATATGGAACAAATTACGGTAATACGAATCAGTTTTGAAACACTAACAACATTCCAGAAAAGGCTAGGAGAAATTGGAATCAGAGAGAGTATTAAACACCATACAAAATACGCCACAGATCAAAACAGCTGAAATATTTTCAAAAATCCTTGAGTGCAGAAGCCAACTTATATAATACCGTTGACACAGTCAAGCACAGGTAGATTGAAATAGACTAACGCTGTATAACTACAACTAGAAATATAGAAATAACATTGCACTGAATTGAAACTGAGAGGTTACATATATAAAACAAATCTTATTTCTCCCGCCTCACCACAAAAAAGTAGAATAGTGTAGCGATATAAACATCGGTTGATAATCTGCCTCGCTTCAATACCCCTATTCAATACAAGCACTGTGCCACGGAAAAATGGTCGTAAATGGGCTGGAACGGTGGAACGATTGAGTCGAGTGAGCACCATACAAACCTCTACTGGAAGCTTACGGAAAATACTGGAATCTTGAGAAGGCTTATTGTTTCTCAAATCTCAGAGAAATCCAACGTTTATTATCAGTGATAATTAAATAGTAAACAGTTGTTGCGAAAACTTAAAGTGATTTACAACGAAATCGTAAAAGAAGCGGACGGTCGAGAAATCTTTCACTCAGCCTCCTGGAAACAGAACTTGTTTTTGCCGAAAAGCAATCAGTGGTAATGACTAGTATACGGCTCTCGTGTAAGTAAAATAATAATATATCGATAAAAACGTGGAAATGAGTACGGAAAAGACAGCTGAAGAGAACAGTGGAATCGCTACTGACAGAAAACAATGCGAGCAGAACAAATTACATAAATGGCCAGATAGATAAACCCCCGAAAAATTGCGAATGCAGACTCTGTGGATAAAGTGACGAAACAGTATAACACATCATGCGAACGCAGCAAGGTAGCCCAGAAAGAATTAAAAAAACTGACATGACTAGATTTAGAAGGTAAGTAAGTGGGAACAGTGCAAACCACCCGACATTGAATATACATAATAGTACAGACACAAACCGGAGTTAGTATTAGTAAAGTAAACGCATAACATCGTCTGGGATATGATGTTATTTATTTTTTACTCTAATTCACCTCACACAAGGCACACTGCTATTGAGACGTAAGCTGATATTGTGAATTAGGACACAGATTTATAAGGATATCCTAATTAGGGAGTAGTGCAGCGAGGTGTTTATTCACATTACATTTTAATTTGTGCAGTCCGAGAAAACAACGAGCAATGAGGGAATTTCAAAGACAAGCCGTTCGAGGAGAGAGTCTATTAAAGTGAAAGTGTTCCAGCATCTGGGGACCTCTACAGTAAAGAAGTGTAGATTTAGTTCTTGGCGGGTTTGTCAGGGGTATTTACGTTTAGGATCGGGGGCATAGGTTCATATAGTTTGTCAGAGAACATTCCATTGAAGTACTTGTAAAATAAGCACAGGGATGCCATATTGCAGCGATTGGGCAGGGGATTTCACGTGGAAGACAGTGTGGGACCTATTAGATTAGATACTGTATTTTGGACTCTGATCCAGAGTGAGAGCCTAGTAGTTCGTGCATAAGCCTAGATGTGACAAAAATACTCCATGCATGCACAAATGGTGGCTTTGTACATATATAGGATACTGGCAGTTGTGAGAAGTTTTCAAGATCGGATTGTAGGGTTTGTTCTAATCGTTGAAAGACTTGGTAGCATGCAATGTAACCATCCGTTTTGACCCTATTCCACTACGAACTGGAAGTCATTATCTAAGTATTCAGCTATTGTCTTGGATATGTCTGTATTTGAGTTGCCAACATGTCGAATACAAACAGACAAACTCATCCAAGAAAGAAAACCGGATATGATAGTAAGCATGAAGATTGACACAAACTGCCAAATCGTAGATTACGAAATCCGAGCATTACACCGTGTAAAGCCAAGAAAAGTTAGTAAATATATAGAGATTAGCGTAGAGATGGAAGGAACATGGAAAAATTTTAAAATAAAGCGATAACAATGGGTCAATTGGCACTTAAATTCTAGTTTGTGTCGTTACCAGAGGGAATTCAGTAATAAACGGCCTTTACGATTTGCAACGATTCGCGAAAGATGCGGAGGGTTATGGAAGTCTTGTGAGACGTTTTATTACTCGGATTCCGGGGAACGCCACTTATCAGTGGGCACAAGAAAGAAGAAAAGTAAGTAGAAATATGGAGATTCCTGGAGAGATTAAGGGAATATGCCAAATGTAAAAATGAACTACTGTACAAAGTGTTCGAAGTAATTTTGATATTTTTTAATATTCTTTTATTTCAGAACAATTTGGTGCATTTAATAGTAGTAAATTGCAACGGATAACTGCTACTATGTACTACCTATGGGTTTGAGAGATTCATAATTCAAAATCACCGGAATATTGGATAAAAGTATACTGCAGGATTAAAACATTCAGATAGTTTACTTGCAGCTCAATGTTTCTTAAATACTTTGAAAGCTGCGAGATGTGAGCTGGAGAATTGGGACGAAAATGTAAGAATGATTATAATATGCGTTCTTAATGTCCGCACAACGATATTCATCAAGGTACTGCTAGAAAAGGTACGACATGGTTCAGTAAAAATAATGTGGATAGTTGAGAGAGATATATCGTCAGACTATCGACTTGCACGAGGATCTTCATTACTTCTGATACAAGAATCGCTCAAAGTACGAAAAACGCTTTACGAAAGCCAAAAACTCACCAAGAAGGAAACATTTGATGCTTTTTTCTTCTCCGAACTAGTTGCAGAACGCACAGTACAATACATGGCTTGTTCGCGCGACGCAGCATGAAGACCAAGTCTCCCCAAACTGTAATGTTCTGTTAGTGTGTGCCCAGTAAAGACAATGCCAGTCCGCCCCATATATTCGAAGAAAGAAACTAAGACCTCCTTCAGATAGCTATATCGAGTTTCTGTTCCCCGTTGCCAAACGCTGAATATATAGCGATGCTAAATGAAAGCTATATGTGTGGTAACCGAATATTCCTCCGTGTCACACCCCCGGGAAAACACAAAAGTATTTGTCTGAAAACTTACACGATTTAACCAGTCCACACACGTGCCCCCAACTCGCCTGATTGCGACCTGCGTGCAGGGCAGTTGCAAAAGACATAAACCGTCTGCAATAACCAAAACGAGCTGATTGCCCAAATAAAACTGATGTTCAGGCGTCTATCGACGGACACTGCGAAGGCCGCGTTCTCCAGGTCCAGATCCAGGCTGGAGGTTGTGATGAAAAATCAAGACAGCGTTTTTATCTTAGCTGTAATCGACAAGGGTTCCTCTAAGACAATTTTGAAAATACATCAATTATTGTCAAAGATATGTTTTTATCTGTTCTTTCAAAAAAGTTTCACATTTGTCTGCGAGCACCATGTTATTGTAGGAGCATTAAGAACAGTTTCCAAAATCCTCGAAAAGGGGGGAGTGGTATAATAGTGGAGGGATAGGCGTCAAAACACGGCACAAAGAAAATCCTTAAGTGCAAAACCAACACCAGGTTCCATTGACCAATCACAGGTAAACACGACTAAAAATATCGATTAATCAGACACAGATAAAGCTAGCGGAACAGTATTAATGTGAGTGGAAAGCGAATATGTTCATGCTGCCGGGAAAAGAAGTAGTGTAACATTTCTCTAAATCATTTTTATTATTTTAAAAAATAGAAAATTGTCGAATGTAATGTTTTTAGTAACGACGTAAGTAGTCGATGATGAGAAAGTGATCAGTGACAAATGGTTTAAAACTAACAATATTCGGAACTGGTACAAGTATTATTTGAAAAAAACGCAAACGAATTTTTCATGGCAAAAAGCTTTCCAACAATGAGAAATTAAAATTTGCTAACCAGACTAAAATACTGATTTTGTAAGATAAAACATTTCAATAACAAACATCGAAAATCCGACAATTTGGTTTTGCTGACAGTCAGTCAATAATTCCAATTATTTATCCGTCAGGACAAAGTCATGGGGAAGCGAAATCTCAAACACTGTAAACCCCTGCAGAATGCTACTTCCCTATACGAACAGCTCCCTATAGTAATCCACAGACAGACTATTTCGCTGGACTTTTTATTATAGGTGATTTCTTTCCGAATTCATTTCAAATGTCGGGTTTAGTCTGAGTTCTATTTGCTTTATAACTTCTCATAACCACTTTAAATCGTACGATCCGGATCCAGAAAAACGCACATGTTTTACTCACTTACGTTAGCGTGACACGATAGAAGTACATATATTAATATCAGTCCGTGTCTCTGTCTGTGTGTGTCTCTCTCTTTCTCTTTCTCTTCTCTCTCACTCTGTCTCTCTCTCTTTATATATATATAAGCCTTTGTTCGCGGGAAGCCCAACGATTGGCTGAGGGAACAACAAAGAATCTAATTGGTTAACTAGCAAGCCATGTATATAAAAACACCTGACAAAAATAACTCCATGCATTTAGCCTGACGATATATATATATATATATATATATATATATATATATATATATATATATATATATATATATATATATATATATATATATATATTAGTCTTTATCATATAATAGTAACGTATTGACATTTGTTATAGAATTGAAGGTGAATGTGCACACACACACATATGGATATAAGGTATGGAAATTGATAAAGGACAACTAACAAATATCATGTATATATTCATCAACGTTTCGTTTTTATTACAGGACTTCCTCAGGATGATTGTCTGAAGAATATATATATTTTAATAAATTTCTGTAGGTACAAATTTGAATATTATTTGATTGTTTATATATATATATATATATATATATATATATATATATATATATATAAATCCATATATTTACTGCGTTATATATATATATATATTTATATATATATATATATATAGTTATATATATATATATATATATATATATATATATATATATATATATATATATAGTTATATATATATATATATTTAGTGCTCAATAATACTTAGAGATATTTACTGTTAATAAAACGTGGTATTTATATTAACATAATATGGCTACATGTTTTACATGTGTAGCGATATTATGTTTGCATAAATAAAGCTTTTTATTACTAGTATTTATTTATATATATATATATATATATTAGTATTTGATGTATCCACATAAACTTTTATAACGAGATATAATTTTTTATGTATCAATTTTCAGTATTTACTTCAACAGTGCTCGATACGTAAGTAGAGCTAGGTAGTAAGCTATGAAAATATATTTATGGCAATTAAGCTACACAGAGGCTCCCGCGTTTCATCGCCGGGGGGAATCTTCAGGCATTTTAGTGAAAGTCTACGGTCATTAACAAGTGTTTATTTTAAATAATGCATTTAATTTATGTTTTCGAAATGAACTCCGATATTCATAGATTTCAATGTACTTAAAACAATGTACTTAAAACACTTGCTTACACAACTAAATAAGACAGACATTTTACTAGCTCTATGTATCCGACGTTGTCCACGTGTGGGTTTAACTTCGATCATTTTTCTCTTTTTCTCTCTTTTAATAGCACTTTTAAAGGTATTTTTTTGTCCGCATGAACTTGTGTCTCGACGAGGGCAGAGTTAGACCCATGGTCGGATTCTAATGTGCGGAACATAGAACTCTTAATATACGGGACATTCAAGATTGTGATAAACATACAAAATTGCCTCAGTCTACAATGGTTTCTTCCTCACTTCGAGGAAAGAAAAGATTAAGTGGAGTAGAGTACAGATACTACTCTTTGCTCTTATATAGGCAAAAAGACAAAAAATCGTTTCGTCATTTTATTATTAATTGAATTACATAGAAAAAAATAACTAATTGTTTTAATTTTCTCATTGTATGAAATTAGAGGTGTAAATAGTTTCTCAAACATTCAATCTTTTAATGTATTTTTCAACTTTTATCAAAATATTAATATGACGAAACGGAAATGCATTATGGTGGATTTAATTGCGTTATTATATTATGTTTTAAATATAAATAAGAAAGATTCATATTACTTTATACTGTTGTATTTTTTTAATTTAGAAAATGATCAATTTATAGTAAATTAAAGAATACTAATATGGAAGTCTCTTAAAGACGAGAAACACGTACGGACACACGATCAGTTGTCTCAGAATTTTATTAACATAAAGATTATAAACAAAGTAATTGGTCTACTAAAATAACATAACGTCTCACTCTTTTTCCCCCTCTCTCTCTCTCTCTCTCTCTCTCTCTGTATATATATATATATATATATATATATATATATATATATATATATATATGAGAAGAATGTTGTAGTTCGCTTGGAGCATTGTGTATAGTGTAAGAATAATATTTTGGAGGCGATAACAATGCGTTGTTAAAGTGACACATATACGACACGTGGAATCGTAAAAACAAAGTGACAATATGGAAAAGTCAATAATTTTCACAAAAAAAATTTATTTACCAGTGTATCGTTGACCGTGGTGTTAGGTTGGAGTGTGTCCTTTTCATTATTATTTTTTTTAATTTTCGAGGGTATCCCTCATCCTCAGAAATAAAATAAATACAGCCACTCGTTGGAGTGTGTTTTTGCCAAAAGCCGGGCCCGGAAATGCTGATTTGTTTATAGTAGCAGGTCCGCAGAGGTTTGTTTATTTATTTATTTTTTATTTATTTTTTTTTTATATATAATTTATTATTTACTATTTTCAACCGTTGCTGTTTGTTTTGGTTAGTAAATATACTGAGTAATTTATTTATTATTTTTTATTATTTTTTATATAACGTTGTTGTTTGTTTTGGTTAATAATATACTGAATAATTATTATCTCGGTGGTAAAGGATGGATAACTCGTGTGAGTCAAGCTATATATATATATATATATATATATATATATATATATATATAATACATTACTAGCTGAACAACCTTGCGTTCCTCGGATATATATATATATATATATATATATATATATATATATATATATATATATATATATATATATATATATATATATCACTTGTACGTTGATCTGAACGAAACATGTCAAAATCTCTCGTTTCTTGATTTGTATCGTATTTAAATGTGTTTTTCCGTTTGTCTTTTTTACACATATTGTCTTTCACGGCTTTTCATTGTATGATATATCGTGAATTTTATATTTTATATATTGGGTCACCCATTGACCTCGGGTTAAATTGTTTAAAAATTCAAAAGCTAAAATGAGGCTTTTTCTGCTCGCTATGTCTTTCTTCCTTTCTCTCTCTCTCTCTCTCTCTCTCTCTCTCTCTCTATATATATATATATATATATATATATATATATATATATGTCTTTTCATCAATAGTATTACTGCCTGTGGTGGTATACTATATTTTTATAATTTACTATTCCAATCTTGTTATCCTTTTCCTTTATTTTCTATAGTCGAAGACTATTAATAAACGGATTAAGCGAAAAGAAGAATGAATAGAGTAAGCGTGATAGCCGGTGTATAGAATAAAATTGGGTGTCCAAAACATACATTGAGAGAGGGTGAAAGCGATAGCTAGAGAGTCAGTAATAGGTGAGTGACTTGATTAGCGATTTAAAAATTACAACTTATTTGAGCATTCATTTTCAAACTGAAATCAATTGACGTATATTTAGAGAAAAAAAACTTAGGTTTAGCGGAATAATAATAATAATAATAATAATAATAATAATAATAATAATAATAATAATAATAATAATAATAATAATAATAATAATAATAATAATAATAATAATAATAATTGGAACTATACAGGACGGCAATGATCAAAACAGCTACAATCTTAAGAAAAATCATTGGATGCGGAAACCAACCCGCATAAGCTACGACAAGTCCCACGGAGTCTACTACAGGAAGAAAACAAAACCATAGAAAGAACACATCACAAACAAAGGAACAGAAAATGCAAGAAACATCACTTTATAAGCTCCCTCCAATAAATTACACCGACCTCAACTGACACGACACAAAAATGAACCAATGAACACAAATAGCAAGAAACACCATCAGTTTCCCGCCCCACCCACCCAAAAAAAATAATTAAAAAATTGAAAAAATAAAAATTGAAAAAAAAATGATACCAGCCTAGATTGACACCACACAAAATATTTGCATGAGGTCAAGGAGGATGAGAAAACCGAGGAGGGACAGCACAAACCAGACCTCTACTGGAAGTGCAGAGACTGCTGGAACCTTGGGGAGGCTTATTGCTACCCAAATCTCAGATAAGACCAATGGTACTTACCAGCGAGAAATCAATGGTAAACGGCTGTTGTGATACTACAAGTTTATTTGCGGTGGCTATCAAAAAGAGGTGAAGAATACTGGAAATCTCGGGAGACTTGTTGTTACTCAGACTCCAGGGAATACCAGCGGTTGTCGGTGAGTAATCACTGATGACCTGTGTGAGAACTCCTAGTGAGTGCATAATAATAATAATAATAATAATAATAATAAGAAGAAGAAGAAGAAGAAGAAGAAGAAGAAGAAGAAGAAGAAGAAGAAGAAGAAGAAGAAGAAGAAAGGAAAAGTGGGAAGAAAAACGACTACATGGACGCTTTATAAGACACACAAGCGATGAAGCCAATGAGAACAGCTGGGCATGGCTAAGAAAAGGACACTTGAACAGAGAAACGGAATCTCTGCTGACGGCTGCACAGAACAATGCGATTAGGACAAACTTTATTAAAGCAAAGATAGATAAAACCCAGGAAAACAGCAAATGCCGATTGTGTGGACAAAGAGACGAAACGATAAATCATATAAGTGAATGCAGCAAGCTAGCCCAAAAGGAATACAAGAGCAGACATGACAGCGTGGGGAAAGAAGTACACCGGGAAATGTGCAAACAACTGAATTTCGAATATGCAAAAAAAACGGTACAAACACAAACCAGAAACTGTACTAGAAAACGAAAAACACAAAATCATATGGGATATGAATGTACAAACAGACAAACCCATAACAGCAAGGAGACCGGATATGATAATAATCAACAAGAAAGAAAAATCCTGCAAAATCGTAGACTTTGCCGTTCCAGCGGACCACAGAGTGAAGATCAAAGAGACGGAAAAAAGAAGCAAATATACTGAACTTGCCAGAGAATTGAAAGGAATATGGAACATGAAGAAAGTCAGTATAACACCAATAATCATAGGAGCACTAGGAACAGTCCCCCAAAACATGGAGAAACGACTAGGAGAAATAGGAATCAAAGGGATAACTGAGACCATACAAAGGACAGTAATGATCAAAACAGCTACAATCCTGAGAAATGTCCTCGAATGCGGAAACCGACCCACATAAGCAATGAATGGAGAACAAACACATGGAAGCACAAGACAACAGAACCGGGGAAAATACAACCGCCAGAGAGAGGCGCAAGCATAGGCTGACACCACGAAAATTATGGACAGAGGGTCGAGGAGGGAAAGCGCAAACCAGACCTCCACATGAAGAGCGCGGACAGCTCTGGGACCGTGGGGAGGCTTGTTGCCACCCGGGCCCCAGAGGAAACCAATGGCCCTTATCACCGTGAAATCGGTGGTAGGTGGCTGTTGCGATACCGTAAGGTCATCAGCGGTGATGAACGAAAAGAGGTGGAGCATACTGGAAGTCTGAGGAGACTTGTTGTCACTCAGACTCCAGGGAATACCACAGGTTGTTGACAATGGGTGATCACTGACGATGACCAGTGTGATAACTCCTAGTGAGTAAATAATAATAATACGTATATATTATCAAATACAATATTGCGTGTATATATATATATATATATATATATATATATATATATATATATATATATGCTTAGTATTTATATCAACAGATATGCTAGTAGTAATATAAAGATAAATGGCCAAAAGCTGCATAGAAACTTTTGTTTTTATCTAAGAAACTTCATGATATATATATATATATATATATATATATATATATATATATATAGTAATTATTTATTTAAAAACTATACGTTACATACTTCAGAGACGTAACATTGAAATAAACTGACCTTTTATTGTTGTCAGCCTATATATATATATATATATTTATATATCATGAAATTTCTATTACAAACGAGTCACCGCTTACCAAGGCCCACGGGCCACTGGAGGATAAGGGTTATTAAGTTTAACAGGTAGTCGATTAAACACTACAAGGATTAGTAACGATGCTTGTAACTGGTCAGCACGTGACTATTTAAGACGGCAGCTCAATAAAAATGTGTTTACATTGAAAACGGTAATGTTATAATCAGCCCGGTCGAGTTGTTTTATGAATGTTTTACAGGAGGTGGGGTGATTCAAGCTACGCCGAGCACCTGCCATGAAAATAAAGATAGAGTAGAGAAAAACGAGCAACGTCCCTTATGTGAGAAAAAGACTGTCAGGTGGAGAAAGAAGAAATCGCCCACTAGATTTCGAAGTCGGTTTTGTACTGTGTCAGATAGAAAAAGTTGCTCCGAGCGGCATCTGTGCAGAGGTGGCAAGAGTACTCCATCTTATTTAACAATTATACAAGTAGATAATTGCGTCAGAAGTGATATACCTTTTGGAGCGGTAGAATGATTCAAACATTTTTTAAGCGACCTTTTCAACGGTGGTCTAGCCGCACTAAAGAGCTGTGATACAGCGAAACAGTCCGTATGTGGATATATATATATATATATATATATATATATATATATATATATATATATATATATATATATATAAAGCGACGTTGAGCCTAGTCAGTACTAGATGGGTGACCATTTGAGAATGCCAGGCGCTGTATATGGATAGCTAGCTATTGGAATATAGCGTCGCGAATCCGCAGTGCCTAGCGTGGTGACTATGCCAAAAAAACAGACTGACTGTCCAAAGAAGGCTTCCTTCTTCAGGTGCGATCAAAACCCCTGATGATGATGGTGATTATTATATATATATATATATATATATATATATATATATATATATATATATATATATATATATATATATATATATATATATATATGTAGATGTGTGTGTGTGTATATATATATATATATATATATATATATATATATATATATATATATATATATATATATAGTACAAAGATTATACATGTACATATATGGACTTACAGATAAGTTATATCATATTATGATTTAATGTCAGTTTGTGAACTAACAAATCGGGTTTTTTTTTTCAATCATTTATTAAATAAATTTACGTTTATTTCTTAAATATTTACAGAAACACTTTTAATGTTCATCAAGTTTTTTCTGGAAATTTTGATTTTTCGATGTGTTTATATCCGTCAAACGATTCTGATATTTGTCGAAAAGTAATTTAATCTTGATCTTTTACCTGTATTTGTGAGATTTCGTCTGGCTTGATAACCTAGATCAAGTATGCTGTGAATTTTTCTCCAGAAACACGTGTAAGATATAACTGACATTAAATCATAGTATGATATCACTCTGATCCGTAATTTTATTTATTTATTGCTCTTTTGCGATTTTTAAAAACAACTTTTCAAATGTTTGAAAATTGACGATTGAGCTTTAATTTACTTTGGAAAAGATTCTTATCAGAATCAATCTGGTCTATCAGATTTTGTTATATATATATATATATATATACAAATTATTTTAATACCTACAGACATCGATGTTTCATACTAACGCAATCTTCAGTGCAGGAAGCTAATTCTCAACGGTCGGCGGGCACGAACCGTGATCAAAAATCGCCACTAATTCGTAGTTAAGAGTCTTAACCCCTCGGCCATAGACAATTAGTTAATAATTATGGAGGAATTTAACTTTGTAAATAGCGAATCGGCGGCTAGATTTACACAAGCAGCTAGAGTGATCTATGAACGTATCCGGATCGTGCATGCAGCTATTAGTACTGCTTGTTATTAAAGTCACTCAAGAGTATGTATATATATATATATATATATATATATATATATATATATATATATATATATATATATATATATATATATATAAGTGCAGTCAACGTAGCTTTCTTGTTTTAAATAAAAATGTGATTTTCAAAAATGTTATGTCTCTCCATCTTAAAAGAAAAAAAAAACAATATAAAAATCTTATTTGCTATCGTGCTATTTGAACGCAGAACATTTAGATTGCAATAAAAAGATTAACTTCTAAGTCAATTCAATCAAATTCTGAATGTATATGTATATAAAGAGAGAGGTAGATAATTAGTTATGAATTAGTGCCTAGATGGGCGAGAGTTGCGGGGTGCAGGACTGCGGGTGTATAATGTATAATGTATATAAATACTATAAATAAATAGTTTTATCCACAAACACGTGTTTTATCTTTGGAAAACTCATCAGTGGGGCTTTACACAACTAACGTATTGACTTCGAAACTTGAACTTCAGACCTTCGGCCAACGTGCTTGCTAATATAATGCATTTATTTACGAAAATCGATTTCTTTACAGGATTCAATTCTTTTATAGATAGATAGATAGATAGATAGATAGATAGATAGATAGATAGATAGATAGATAGATTAAGCATTTCATAGAATATGAATTTAAATAGAATAACAAGATATTCCAATTGTTAAACTTTCTTAGGCCAAATAATAAACCAGTGAAAAACATTTTTTTATGTTTGAAATAACTTTATGATTCAAAAATATAATTTTAAAAATAATATTACCTAACTTATTCATTACTTTTCTTGCACAAGTCACTATAATATTGTCCTGATGAAATTATTTCTTGAAGAAGTTTGAACAATTTGAAGAATTTATTTTTTTATTTAATGAATATATCCACGTATATACATTCACCTATAAATGTCGACACGTTGGTCATTGAATGACTTTTGTATAATGTTAATTAAACGATTTGATATATTTGGATTATTCAGGCTACTATTCTCATTTTTATTGTTATATTAACAACGTTTCGGCCGATGTAACCTTCAATTATCTTCAAATTAACGTTTCAAAAATAAAACCAAGATGAGTATAATAATCCAAATAAGCGAAATTATCCAAAATAAAATATCCAGCTAAAAAAAATTATAAATATTCATCTAAAATGTATCAATATTCATCTAAATAATTATAAATATTTATCTAAAAAAATTATAAATATTCATTTAAAAAAATTATCACTATTAATCTAAAATAAATGTTAAACTTAACGAAGTTAAACTTTTTAAAAGTAGATTAAAAATAACGATTCCTGATCATTGCGTAAATAATGATAACAAATAAAAACAACTTGTTTAATTAACACCGACAGTTTTTTTTTTATCATAGATTAATATTGCCCTTCCGATTCGACGTTACAAATGAAGCGCTTAACGGACCAGGAAAGACAACAAAAGTCAACTACAACAACAAAACAATTTTTTTTAAATAAAGGTAGAACTTCTATGGGCAAAATAAACCAGTTTAAAACAATATTAATATGGAAAAAAGTTAATAAATTATTCTTTCTTACATTACCTGTTCGTAATTTTAAAGACTCCGTATTTTGCGCGTAGACTTCTAATATTAGAAATAATTCCGTTCTATACTGCAAGCAAGGCGCGCGTATTTGCGTTTAAGAAACTGTTTTCTCGTAAGTGCTGTGACAACGCCACAACCACAGTAGAACCAGCAGCAGCAATAGCAGCTACAAGCGAGGGAGATAGAGAGACAGACAGAGAAGGAGAGAGAGAGAGAGAGAGAGAGAGAGAGGGGGGGGGAGAGGTGGTGAAGCATTCAAAGTGTCAGACCAGCCTGTATTTCGCTTTCTTCCCGTATTAACACCGGATTTTTTTACCGCTTGTGTAGCTGTTGCAACTCTTTCAAAATTTTCCGAGTATTTACTTCAAGTTTTCGATAATGTCTCTTCCCCTCTACTCCCTCCTTTCTCTCTCTCGCTCTCTCGAGCTGACTACTGTGTATTGTATGTCCAGCTGTGTATCTGTATATTCCTATGTACGTGCCTCCCCACAAGAGCAAAA
>OY744529.1:51820646-51978146 GCA_963556195.1 Sepiola atlantica
GATTATAGGGTTACCTGATAATCGATTTCAGTTGTTCTATGATATACACTAGTCTTCTGATTCATTTCGCAGCCGGTGAGATTTTTTAATTTGTACCCGCAAGCTATCCGATAAACTCAATTACTCTTCAAGTTCAATTCCGTCTGATTTTCTTAACGCTCGCTTAAATGCATCAACGAAGCATACTGCTTAAATCTTAGATTGTACGGAACGAGTTCAACACAACTTATTGAAAATTCTTTGCAGAAATCTGCCATTTCATTAACGGTAAATTGAATTACATTATGAGACGCAATTCTTGAGAAGATTTCGTTCAAAAGTTTTGTATTACTATCGGTTATTCTGCAGACAATTATTTTGAAGTAATTAAAATAAGTAAGCCGATGTTTTCCACATTAAGGTTTCTATTGTCTTTCATTTTCACATTTACGAATTTTCTTTTTATCGTAGTATTTTTAAGTTTTGTAGAGTTAATCGTTGCTTTAAGTTATTTTTCTCTGTTTTTTCTCTCTTTTTTATATAACAAGTATGACACAACTTAGCTTTAATTGGACATCTCTTATATAAATCTACTTCATCGCATCTATTAGAAGGATTAACAAAGGATTAACGTTGAAAGAATATGTTGTGTAACCATATTCGTTTCTTTCGACAGAGTTAATATGTGAAGTATCTATTTCCTCATGTTTTTGCAGTCTCTGTCGTAAATTTATCATCCGTTTACATCTTTATTACATCCTTATTATCGTTTATATTTTGTAATGTTAACTTAGAATGTTGTTCAAGGCTTTATAGTAAACGAGATCGGGATCTTATTTGAGTGTCTCTCAGAAATACTGAACTTAATAAAGATATGATACATGTGAACATATCTGAAGTACGCAGAATTTCTCATAAATGTTTTTTTCAAATGAAATATCTTTGGGAATTTTATGGTATTTTAATACTATATTTTCATGTTCATTGACTACAAAATGTTCGATGGTACTCGGACTTTTTTCACGTCTGCCGATGTACAACAATCTTGGTAAAGATTTCTTAACATTTTTGAAATATATGATAAAATGTAACATTTGCTTCTGAACCTAAATCATCTAATTGAATTGATTACAGAATCCTGCGTAAAAAATAATTATCAGCTTAGAAAGAAAGTAATGTCGTTTTTGTCCAACACATTTATTTCATCTGAAATTAGGGCATTTTTAATCTTTACAATAATTTCCGTCATTTTCTATGACTTCTGTCCCATGATCAACTAGCTTCTTGATGCCTTCTTCAAAAAATTTCTCTGATTTTTTAAAGAAAAACCAATTTAGGTCATTTTTGAGTTAGTCGTCATTTTCATAAATTTCATTGTTTAAGTGATGCGGCAACGACCGGAAAAGATAGTAGTCGGATGGAGCAATGTCAGGTAAATAAGGCGGATGAGGCAAAACTTCCCAATTGAAACTCATGACCTTTTCCTGAGTGAGTTTTGCTGTGTGAGGTCTCGCGTTATCATGCTGAAGCACTACATCATTCCTATTGAGTAATGCTGGTCATTTTTTTGATAGAGCAATTCTTAGATCATCCAGCTGCGAACAATATTTTACTGCTGTGATTGTTTGATTAGGCTCTAGTAACTCATAATGAAGCAGTCCTCTCATGTCCCATCATAAAGAAAGCATAACCTTCTTTGGGTGTAGTCTTTGTTTTGGAACAGACTGTGGACTTTGGTTACCATTGTCTTTTGCATTGGGTATTCTTGTAAAGAACCCATTTTTCATCTCAGTCACAAAACATGGTTCTCGATAATTCATGGAAAGCAAATATGTGCAAACAGTCAATCGTGGGGAACCCAAAGTCTAAGTTTTTAAACTTTTCCTAACTCGTAAAGGCATGAAATAATTGTGGTATGGGTTGTATTGAATTGTTGAGCTAATTCTCTGCTGGTTAACTTTGGATTGGCCTCCACAACATCTTTAATGGCGTCTTTGTCAATTGATTTAGACCTTCCAGAACGTCGCCGATCTAACAGGTTAAAGTCTCTAGAAGAATATTTTGCAAACCACCGTTGACATTTTCGATAATTCAGAACATTTATCCCATAGACAGTTCCAATATTCATTGTAGCTTCTGCAGCTGAGTTTCCTTTTTTGAATTCATACAGTATGCAATGTCTCAGATGCTCCTCACTAATATCCATTTTTTGACGGCTGAGACCGTTAAACTTAATATTTTCCAACTAATTACTATATCTGAAAAGCAAAGCAAGATATTAAGACACCAATTCACAAAAAAGCTAGAATAATGTACAACTTAGGAGGCTGTAAAGTGATGAAGTAAAAAAAATACGACATTACTTTCTTTCCAACCTGATACAATGCTTTGGTCACTTTCCATCAATGAAATTTTTAAGTCTTGAAAAATATCTCTCCTTCCGTTCGAAGTCTCCCGATGCTGTTTTCTGAGTATTTCAATAAGTTGGTGAACTTTCTTTGCGTCTTCGTTCGTGAAAATTTCGCTCGTCGCCAATCTGTTGCATCGGAGTCCGACAGTTAATAGGAATGAATACAATTGAACACAATGTTGGAAATCAACTATAAATCTTGTTCATTCTGTATCTGTCAAAGCTAACAAAGACACACTATTTATAGTATGTTTCGAACTTATTTCAGTCTGTTAATGAGAGGGTTTTATAACTATTCATACAGAATATAATATATACACACACACATATATATACATATATATATATATATATATATATATATATATATATATAGGCAACATGTTTTCATTCAGGCACATGTTATTAAATAACACAGAATTTTGTGTTTTATGATGTTTTTATAAATTTTTCAAATAATCCATTTAGTATTTCGGTCAAGCTGGTGTATATAATTTTCCTGGTTTCTTTTCCAGAAAAGATGAACAAAACGATCACGGAAATTATATACACCAGTTCTAAATGGACTATTCAAAAATTAATTTTACAAATATATATATATATGTGTGGGAGGGTGAAAAATGACAAACGGAAAAGTTAAAGTGCATGAGAAAAACAAAAACAAGAGATTTTTTGACCGGTTTCCTTCGTGGCGAACGTCTTCAGAAAATGAAGATATGGAAATAATTTTATTTTGAAGGCACACACATGAGATAATGGAAGGATGATCTGATTGGACTATATGAGAAGATATTAAGTGATGTTGGAATATGATAAGTGAGTGACATTTGTCTACCACGACATTTCATTTTCATGAATTATCGTGTACCTTACCCCACATATATATATATATATATATATATATATATATATATATATATATATATATATATATATATATATATATATATATATATATATATAATAATGGTAATAATCCAGGTGAAAAATATCCACAGGGTGGTAATCCAGAGAATTTTAACCGGGTTTATAAAAAGTGCTCAATATCAAAATAGAGCTTTATATATGATAGTTTTATTTACACAGACATGTACAAAATCTGCGACACTGGCATGTCGATGTTATCGATCAACAGTTACTATAAACTGAGATCTCATCAGGCAGAGTTAGAATCCGATCTTAACCTCAGATCATATTTGGAGAGAATGAAGTGGAGGGGTAGAGACAGAGAAGAAGAAGGAAAGAAATTTAACATTTCAAAAATTAAAGCCGTTAAAAAATTAAAATTAAAATTAAAAATTAAAAATTAAAAATTAAAAATTAAAAAATCTAAAAATCTAAAAATCTAAGGTCTAGAATCTGAAACAGACAGGGCAAATAAATAAATAAATAAATAAATAAATAAAAAAAAAATAAGAATATATGGTGGAAAGAGGAACAAATAATGATGAGGGGAGAGACACATAGAGGAAAAAAGAAAAAGAAGAAGAAGAAGGAGAGAGAGAGAGGGCGTCTGTTGATTTAGGTCGGGAGGGAAGGAGGGGGGTAGTAGACATGCACGAATTAGGTGTCAAAAAACCGTCGAGTTTATAAATGTCTTTTTCCAAGTGAACTGTAGTATGCGTGCGTGCAAATTGGGCTGATTGTTATATTGGTTAGGGCGGTGATAAAATGTGTCGCGGTTCCGGGTCTTTATATTGTCTTTATAATTTGTCTGGAGTTAATTTGAATAAATAAGTATATTCGTTAAATGTAACAGGAATAGTAGTAGTAGTAGTAATAATAATAATAATAATAATAATAATAATAATAATAATAATAATAATAATAATAATAATAATAATAATAATAATAATAATAATAATAATAATAATAATAATAATAATAATAATAGTAGATACCATTAATAATTGAAGTGAAATAATGAAAATAATAATAAATGAAGTATAATAAAAATACTAAAAAATACCAAAAAATATTAAAAATATTAAAAAATATAACTAAAAGAATGACTGCAAAATGCTGGCGTTATTAATTATTAATAATAATAATAATAATAATAATAATAATAATAATAATAATAATAATAATAATAATAATAATAATAATAATAATAATAATAATAATAATAATAATAATAATAATAATAATAATAATAATAATAATAATAATAATAATAATAATAATAATAATAATAATGATAATAATAATGGTAATAATAATAATAATAAAAATAATAATAGTGGTCAATAATATTTTAGAGTTTATAAAAATAATAGTTTAGGAAAGAAATAGAATAATTAAGGAATATTAGGAATCCTAGGGGGTAGTGATTATCATAATAATATTAAATAATGATAATGATAAGATAATGTTTGCCGATATTATGATATGGGTTAATGGTTGCAATAATGCTGATCATATAAAAATAGTGGTTTAACAGACAACAGTAATCAGAGTGGTAATCCCAGAAATCTTAACAATAGTAGTGATGATAGTGAAAAATTATAGAAGTAGTCATAATGGTGGCAATAACAGTAGTAGTAGTAATAATAATAATAATAATAATAATAATAATAATAATAATAATAATAATAATAATAATAATAATAATAATAGATACTCCTAATAATTGAGGTGAAATAATGAAAATAATAATAAATGAAGTATAATAAAAATACTAAAAAATACTAAAAAATACTAAAAAATATTAAAAAATATTAAAAATATATAACTAAAAGAATAACTGGAAAATGCTGGCGTTATTAATTATTAATAATAATAGTAATAATAATAATAATAATAATAATAATAATAATAATAATAATAATAATAATAATAATGATAATAATAATGGTAATGATAATAATAATAAAAATAATAGTTTAGGAAAGAAATAGAATAATTAAGGAATATTAGGAATCCTAGGGGGTAGTGATTATCATAATAATATTAGATAATGATAAGATAATGTTTGCCGATATTATGGTATGGGTTAATGGTTGCAATAATGCTGATCATATAAAAATAGTGGTTTAACGGACAACAGTAATCAGAGTGGTAATCCCAGTAATCTTAACAATAGTAATGATGATAGTGAAAAATTATAGAAGTAGTCATAATGGTGGCAATAACAACAATAATAATAATAATAATAATAATAATAATAATAATAATAATAATAATAATAATAATAATAATAATAATAATAATAATAATAATAATAATAATAATAATAATAATAATAATAATAATAATAATAATAATAATAATAATAATAATAATAATAATAATAATAATAATGATAATAAAGATAATAAAGATAATAAAAATGGCAGTGGAGGCAAAAGTAAGGTAACGGTAAAACATGGCAATATTATTAATAATAGTGCTACTGTTAATTTCATTGCTGCAAATAACAATAACTATGATAGTAACGTCGGACATGGTGTCACCACTGATAACAATAATTATCTTGATAAAAAGTACAGAAATGAAAAAATGAAAAAATGAAAAAATGAAAAAGTGAAAAAAGTGAAAAAATGAAAAGAATGAAGAAAATGATTCAATGACAAATAGTTAAGTTTAAGATATTAATAATAGTAGTAATAAATAATTGATAATGATAATCTAAAAAATATATAATCTAAAAAATAATCTAAGAAATATAGAAATATTAATCAAAGAATGGATAAGTATAAAAGGGGGGGTATTTAAGAGTAAAGAAAAATACAGAAGATGACCATTAGTGTTAATCGTTGTGGGTATGATAATAATAATAATAATAATGATAATAATAATAATAATAATAATAACAACAATAATAATACCAACCAATACTACCGCTTACAGTACTACTACAAATAATACTACAAACAAAAAAGCTACTACTAATAGAGATAAAAATAATAATAATTAATAAAAGGTATAAGATGATAGTTGTGTTGACAAAATTTTTTTTTTTTTTTTTTTTTTTTTTTTTAATATATATAATAGCAGCCTAAGGGGTTATGAGTGGATTACTAAGAAGGTGTAATCTGTTATGCCTACAGTTAATTGATGTTTCTTGTTTTTTGTTTAGAAGTTTGCCCCTATCGCTGAATTTAATTATTTCAAGTTTTTCTGTTAGGCAAAGGTAGCAAGGTGAGTTTAGGGAACCACAGGTGCTAGTTCTTCTAATTGTGTTCCAAGTTACTGTTGGTGATAGGTTATTGTTGTATAGTTCCCAGTAATATATAGAAAGTGAGGTTCTTTTTTGATATGTAGGGTTATTAAAAGAACACTTATGTCCAGTATATCTTTCTTTGAAGGTATTACCAGCCATACCTATGTAGAATTTTTTCAGGGTTGGGTTTTCTTTAGTAGAGATGGTTGCTTGATATACTGATTGGGTTATTTGGCAATTATGTTGTAATGGGCATTCTTTTTTGTTTGTGCAGTTACAGGCCTTGGTATTTGCTGTTTTAGTTGCGGTAGTTTTTTCATTTAGAATTTTGTTGTTATGTTTTTTTATTATTTTTTCTAAATTTTCACCACAGCTATAGCTTAATTTGAGGGTGTTTTTATTAAAGATTTTGTGCAGTATATTGTTGGGAGGGAAGTGTAGATTGATTAAGTCTAAGAATCTTTTACCGAGTTTGGTTTTAACCATGTTGTTATATGGGGGTGTGAACCAGATAATTTTTCTACCCCTATTTTTGCGTCTGTTGTTGGGAGGTGTAGGTTTGGTGAATTTAATTTGGGTGTTTTTGTATCCACTTTGCTTTAACGCTTTATTGTAAAAGTCCTTGTGTTTGTTAAAAATTTCTTCATTAGAGGAGTTATCACTAATTCTTTTTTCGATTGATCTGGGGATGTGTTTAATAATGTTTAATAATGTTTTTCATTTTTTCATTTTTTCATTTCTGTACTTTTTATCAAGATAATTATTGTTATCAGTGGTGACACCATGTCCGACGTTACTATCATAGTTATTGTTATTTGCAGCAATGAAATTAACAGTAGCACTATTATTAATAATATTGCCATGTTTTACCGTTACCTTACTTTTGCCTCCACTGCCATTTTTATTATCTTTATTATCATTATTATTATTATTATTATTATTATTATTATTATTATTATTATTATTATTATTATTATTATTATTGTTGTTATTGCCACCATTATGACTACTTCTATAATTTTTCACTATCATCATTACTATTGTTAAGATTACTGGGATTACCACTCTGATTACTGTTGTCCGTTAAACCACTATTTTTATATGATCAGCATTATTGCAACCATTAACCCATACCATAATATCGGCAAACATTATCTTATCATTATCTAATATTATTATGATAATCACTACCCCCTAGGATTCCTAATATTCCTTAATTATTCTATTTCTTTCCTAAACTATTATTTTTATTATTATTATCATTACCATTATTATTATCATTATTATTATTATTATTATTATTATTATTATTACTATTATTATTAATAATTAATAACGCCAGCATTTTCCAGTTATTCTTTTAGTTATATATTTTTAATATTTTTTAATATTTTTTAGTATTTTTTAGTATTTTTTAGTATTTTTATTATACTTCATTTATTATTATTTTCATTATTTCACCTCAATTATTAGGAGTATCTATTATTATTATTATTATTATTATTATTATTATTACTACTACTACTGTTATTGCCACCATTATGACTACTTCTATAATTTTTCACTATCATCACTACTATTGTTAAGATTTCTGGGATTACCACTCTGATTACTGTTGTCTGTTAAACCACTATTTTTATATGATCAGCATTATTGCAACCATTAACCCATATCATAATATCGGCAAACATTATCTTATCATTATCATTATTTAATATTATTATGATAATCACTACCCCCTAGGATTCCTAATATTCCTTAATTATTCTATTTCTTTCCTAAACTATTATTTTTATAAACTCTAAAATATTATTGACCACTATTATTATTTTTATTATTATTATTATTACCATTATTATTATTATTTTTATTATTATTATTATTATTATTATTATTATTATTATTATTATTATTATTATTATTATTATTATTATTATTATTATTATTATTACTATTATTATTAATAATTAATAACGCCAGCATTTTCCAGTCATTCTTTTAGTTATATTTTTTAATATTTTTAATATTTTTTGGTATTTTTTAGTATTTTTATTATACTTCATTTATTATTATTTTCATTATTTCACTTCAATTATTAATGGTATCTACTATTATTATTATTATTATTATTATTATTATTATTATTATTATTATTATTATTATTATTACTACTACTACTACTATTCCTGTTACATTTAACGAATATACTTATTTATTCAAATTAACTCCAGACAAATTATAAAGACAATATAAAGACCCGGAACCGCGACACATTTTATCACCGCCCTAACCAATATAACAATCAGCCCAATTTGCACGCACGCATACTACAGTTCACTTGGAAAAAGACATTTATAAACTCGACGGTTTTTTGACACCTAATTCGTGCATGTCTACTACCCCCCTCCTTCCCTCCCGACCTAAATCAACAGACGCCCTCTCTCTCTCTCCTTCTTCTTCTTCTTTTTCTTTTTTCCTCTATGTGTCTCTCCCCTCATCATTATTTGTTCCTCTTTCCACCATATATTCTTTTTTTTTTTTTATTTATTTATTTATTTATTTATTTGCCCTGTCTGTTTCAGATTCTAGACCTTAGATTTTTAGATTTTTTAATTTTTAATTTTTAATTTTTAATTTTTAATTTTAATTTTAATTTTTTAACGGCTTTAATTTTTGAAATGTTAAATTTCTTTCCTTCTTCTTCTCTGTCTCTACCCCTCCACTTCATTCTCTCCAAATATGATCTGAGGTTAAGATCGGATTCTAACTCTGCCTGATGAGATCTCAGTTTATAGTAACTGTTGATCGATAACATCGACATGCCAGTGTCGCAGATTTTGTACATGTCTGTGTAAATAAAACTATCATATATATATATATATATATATATATATATATATATATATACACACACGTCTGTAAATTACTTTCGGTTATCGATATCGTAAAAATGTAAATAAATTAATACTTGTTTCGGAATTTTTTAGATAAGGGTTGATAATTTGTAAAATTTTATATATTCGGACTACTGTTCTCATCTTCAGTGTTTTTATCACAACGTTTCGGCCGATGTAACCTCCGACCTTCTTCAGGTGTACCTTGCCGAACTTGGGAATCTTTCTGTCGAAGTCGGGAATCTGGACGGAGGTTACATCGGCCGAAACGTTGTGATAAAAACACTCAAGATGAGAACAGTAGTTCGAAGATACCAAATTTTACAAATTAATACTTTCATTTAAATATGATTTAATTTCTCCCACTTATAAGTATCAGTTTTGTTAGCTCCGTTAGTTGAGCAAGTGATGACAACTACTGGGGTCCGGGTTTTGAATCTCGTTACGAAGGGCTACACTTATTAGTCGTAGAGACGAGGAAACACTGGTTTGTGGATAACTATTTTTATATACATACATACATACATACATACATACATACATACATACATACATGCGTAGGGCACTCCGCTGAAGGAAATAACAATGTTCACTAACCATAAAAAGTGACATTGCTTTCTACAGCGTTCGGCGCTCGCGCGGAACTAGCTTATCGCAGATGACAACAAAGTTTTAAATTTCAAACAGTGCTCTACTTTTTAAACTATTACATTTTTAAAGGGGCGTTTAACTATAAATATTTATTTAATATTAAAATGGTTTTACCTACATCATGTGCATTATATATATGAATTAATCTAGTAAAACTATATTAATAAAATGAACATAAAATAAATATTTTCAAAATGTGCTCAGTAAAAAGTATCATCATCAGAACACTACTCACCGCATTAAAAAATAATATAATAATCGATTGAATAAGTTTTTTGTATTAATTTTGAAATTAATTAAAAAAACAGTCATAAAACAAGATCTTTTGGTTTCTTGGCCTTTTGGTTAAGATCAAAGTGTTGTATCTGTTATAATTATATCGGCGACATCAGACGTTTTACTATCCAAGAAAACTATTTTGTATATATAAGAAAATATGACAATACAAAGTACAGATGTATATTACAGAATATTAATTAATTACAACCTGTTTATAAAATTAATATGCAAATTAAGAATACCTAAAGATATTTGTGGGTGCGTGCAGATTAATTTATATACGGTATTTCAACATGTTTTGCCGTGTCATAGAATTATGATACAAATCAGTGTTGCTGTCGGACTGCTGTCCTGTTCAGTCCAAGGAGGTCCATCACCAGGCTTTACCTTATCTCTGATAAGGAGTGGTTTATTGCCAATCGCCTGAGGTGCCCCTACCAGGGCTGCTCATGCATTTTTTGTTACAAGAATGCGCTTACCCTAGTGCGCTGGCTTCTCCAAAATAACACATGACCTTGTGTCTAACCTTCCCTGGAGAGAAGGTAAATAATATGTTGTATTATATATATATATATATATATATATATATATATATATATATATATATATATATATATATATATATATATATATATGAAGAAGAATTGAAAGGAATTAGAGAAGCAAAAGCCAAATTAAAATTCAATTCAATTGCTCAGAGCAAGGTATATTCCGCAAAAAGGCAATTTATTCAAGTTAATTTTTCCTTAAGCCAGGCTTTTCAAAGATCAAAATCTTATCATCAGAGGAAGTCGCTGGGATAGATAAGTTGGCAAAGGCCAAGATTTAAAATTTGAAAAAATAAAATAAAAGTTGTAGGGAAAGAAACACAGGGCAAAACTCTGCCCGAATGTAAGCAAATGTCCGATTGCTAAAAAGTTCGGTGTCGAAAAGTCCAGCGGAGAGAATGAGATGTAGATAGGTAGGTCGTTAAGAGGCACGAGATGTTGTGAGAGAGGATTCAAAGTTAAATTCCAAGAAGCCACAACTTCAGGTGCGGCGAAAATAGAAAATCCAAAGGGTAAAAAGTCCAATAAGAGGTACGCTCGTGGATGCAGGCAGGCTCAGTAAAGAGTGAGGTGGAAAATATTCGCCATTAAAAATACTTCCTGTGCTGAGATATCAAGGAAAGTGTTTTAAAATGGGAAAAAAGGCAACGAAAATATTTTACTTTTAACTGCGATCTCCATTCTCACTCTGGTTTAATCTATTGTCACTACTTTAACCTTGTATGTCTCTTACTTCTTTCTGCCATCATTAACCTATTTAATTTTCTTAATCAACCTCCATATACCTTTTTTTGAAAGTTTTTTTGTTTCAAAGTTTAATTTTCCCGCATCCATAAAGCACAGCATATTTTATTTCAACCCATATCTTTAACCACCTTGGGGATTCCCATTCCGGATATCCTTTCGAGGTCTATTTTACTTTTTACTTTTTCCTTATTCTAATACTCACTCTCGAGCTCCAATTTTATCGACTTTTCCCTCATTTTATTATTATTATTTTTTATCGGTCAATCCATAATTTTCCTTGCGAGCCTAAGACTAATTTTATTATCTCTTTTTCATTTTTTATTTTCTTATTTCTATTTTTAATTCTATTTTTATTTTTACTTTTTTAATTTTTCAATTTTTAATTTTTATTCTTACTATTCATTTTTCTAGCTCTACCCTTCAAATATATTTTGCCTCATTGTTTATAAGTAAGGTCATCTGATTAAACAACTAAACCCCGAACTCTGTTCATAGACACATTCTGGTATTTTAACTCTCCCTCCCAGCACTCGTTGACTTACCCCCACTCCATTCTTTCCCTTTTCTAGTTGAACCCTAATTCGCGCTAACATCCAATTTCTACTTTATGCGACTCACCCCCACAATAACACTCTTAGTTTTAACCGCACTCATTCACCGCACCCGTTCCCTTTCTCCTCCTTCGCACCGGTTCCTCTCTCCTCCTCCACACCCCTTACTCGTTCCCTCCCTGCCTACTGGTCGCATATGAGTTTCTGCCTTTCTTCATTTCAAGTCGGCTTTCTCAACGGGCTAGCTTTAAAATATGTTCGCTGCCTTTTTCCCCATTTTAAAACACTTTCCTTGATATCTCAGCACAGGAAGTATTTTTAATGGCGAATATTTTCCACCTCACTCTTTACTGAGCCTGCCTGCATCCACGAGCGTACCTCTTATTGGACTTTTTACCCTTTGGATTTTCTATTTTCGCCGCACCTGAAGTTGTGGCTTCTTGGAATTTAACTTTGAATCCTCTCTCACAACATCTCGTGCCTCTTAACGACCTACCTATCTACATCTCATTCTCTCCGCTGGACTTTTCGACACCGGACTTTTTAGCAATCGGACATTTGCTTACATTCGGGCAGAGTTTTGCCCTGTGTTTCTTTCCCTACAACTTTTATTTTATTTTTTCAAATTTTAAATCTTGGCCTTTGCCAACTTATCTATCCCAGCGACTTCCTCTGATGATAAGATTTTGATCTTTGAAAAGCCTGGCTTAAGGAAAAATTAACTTGAATAAATTGCCTTTTTGCGGAATATACCTTGCTCTGAGCAATTGAATTGAATTTTAATTTGGCTTTTGCTTCTCTAATTCCTTTCCATTCATTTTCATATCTACCTGCCCTATCCTGGATATTGAGCTGTATACTCTTCACAATAGGTTTTACCTTTCCTAAAAGTTCGCTTTTAGTACACCACTTTATATATATATATATATATATATATATATATATATATATATATATATATATATATATAACTGTTTATATAGATAGATAGATAGATAGATAGATAGATAGATAGATAGATAGATAGATAGATAGATAGATAGATAGATATTGGTACAGAAAAATGAGTACAACATTCGTACCGTACTTTCATTTAAAGGTCTGAAATACAAGCCAAAATGTAAGAACTCCTCTGCTCGGAAGCGTATTACACAGTGATATCAACATACTCGCTACACCAAATACAGGAAAAAGTAGGCCGGAAAAATGACATTAAAAAAACGAACGAAGTTTTTGGCCACACTAGTATATATATATATATATATATATATATATATATATATATATATATATATATATATATAATTTTCGACCCTATAAGTGTTTAGTAGTAGTAGTAGTAGTAGTAGTAGTAGTAGTAGTAGTAGTAGCAGTAGCATTTTACTTTTGTATGTCAACGATTGTATGCCAAAGTTAGTACCATTACATCGATCGCTTTTAGAGCCTACAGGTGCTCGTCAAACGAACAACGAATGATCGATTTCAATAGGGATTAAGAATTATCAATATTTATTTCATTATTTATTGTTGATGTATTTTGATAAGGTAATTGTTTCCGGGCTTTTATTTCATCAAATTATTTCTCCAAATGAAATAACAAAGTTAAATCACTTTTTTTTTCAAGGTAAAATTGAATCGTTTTTTGAAGAAAAGTAATTTCTTATTTTCTCTATGAATTCACACATTTCTTCAACAGTACCAGTCTGTTGATCTTCCAGCATTCAGTTTGAAAATTATTCTTATTGCTAAGCATGCAGATTCAATGGACGCATCTTATTTGTGATGCGTCCAAGAATATTTAGTTCGTCGCTCGTAATTGAATGAACATATCGGAGGTATCATTTCCATTTTATTATTTATTGTTATTTTTTTTACATGAATCTTTGGTACTACTCCAGAGAATACGCTTAATTTCCGTGACTGCTCGGCCCGAGAGCTGCCGAGTTGAAAACGAGGCTGTCGAGACGAAAACGAGGCTGTATAAACAAAACCGAAAATCGTGAAAATGGAAGGTTGGCAGACGACAATATAAGACGATGAATACGGAAAGAAAAATGCATATATTTTTATAAAAACTGAAAGAAATGAACAAACCATAGCTGAAGAACTATAAATAAACTTTTTTTTTTATTGTTTAAGTGGGCAAAATGAACCATTTTTTTTAGTTTTTTGTTACAATTAGGCAAGTTTTTTGTTATATAAATATTTGGGGGGGGGGGATCGTTTCCTTCCACATCCTCTCGACGTGGTTGGTGCAAGCACCCGTTGTCGCTGTGGTTCACCGTAAGGTACTGATACCCCTCCTCTACTAACCTGTTATACGCCCTCCAACAATCGGATACTACCGTGTGGTCCCAGGTACGACGTACTGTTTGATTATTGGAAGGGTTAGGGTTTCGGCACTGTCACCAGGAAACCCTAACCCTTCTCTGCGGGGTCGTATCCCCCGAAGATCCAGACAAGCGGCTGGAGAACACGTCCAACATTGTTTTTACGGCGGTTAAATAGAGACTCGTCTATTTCCACCGTATGCCCTAGGCCTCTGAGTCGCTGGGGGTTGCGCGACAGATGTTCCATGCAGACCTCCCGCAGAAAATTCTTCCAGTCCACTTGTGTGGTTGGAGACAGTCCGCCGCATTCCTTGCGTAGGTTCTTCTCTGTTGCCATATCCTGGGACCACAGGTAGATTAGTTTCAGTATGGTTGATATTTCCTTCCTGGATCGCGAAAAGAATGTCCCTACTGCTGGAAATTCATTTTGCGTTTTGCTTAGCGATTCCTTCCAATTATTATCGGCTGCTTGCTATAAACTGCTTTGCAGCAACCCGATTGGTCAGTTTTTGTTTGTTTTTTTCAGCTGTAAAAGCCTCGTTTTCGACTCGGCAGCTCTCGGCCCGATCGCTGCGGCCGAGCAGTCACGGAAATTAGGTGCATTTTCTGGAGTAGTACACAATCTTTAACAAACACTATAATTATGCCAGAATAAGACGAGGTCATTAACGAAAAATTCAAAAAAAATTGTAATATTTCAAAATAGAATAAAAACTTTACAGTAATTTTAATATTATTAGATTATGTAAGGTTTAATAATTTTTCTAACGAAAACTAAGTGTCAATAATTCTTATGGAAATAGGTTTTACTATTTATGTAAAAAATGTAAGTTCGTCACCATGGATGAATAATCACTGCTGTTTGTATGAGCAATTAGTTTGGCCGTGATCTGAAACTGGTCAGTTCCAGTTGTTATTGATTGTTACGAAACATTACTTTGGCATGTACACGATATTGTATTTTTTAATGTATTATCACCACAAACTAAATTATTCATAATAGATTTTTCTGCAGACTTTTACAAGTAATTTATAAATAAAATGGTCTAAATGTACCCATTTTTCGTTTGTATAATTCGGAAAAATTAGCAATCAATAAAAAAAATAAATGAATAAAAAAAACAATTAGAATTTTGGCATTTCCATACAGATTAAATTGTAAGACAGGAGTTAGGTACTTTTCAGTCTGCGTCTTTTTCAGTTTAACTTCAGATGTCGTTATTATACAAACTGGGGGTGTATTAAGTGGGATAATATTGTTTATGATATTTTAACATGTTTTTTGTATTGCTTTTATTCACCCCAAACAAGGCACAATGACACCGTTTTCAGGCATCTGGGAACCTCTATAGTGAAAGAGGTGAATGTGTTGCTAGTCAGGTTTGTCAGGGGTATTTACGTTGAGGTGGTGCAATAAGTTCGTCGGAGTACGTTCCGTGGAAGTACTTGTAAAATCAGCACAGGGATGCAACATTGCGACGATAGGACAGGGTCTGGAGCTTGATAAACAGTGCGCGATCTATTAGGTTACAGACTCTTTTTATACCCTGTCCAGGAGGGAGAGAAAGTGGTTGGAGCAGCAGTCTAGATGTGGCAATAATAATCCATGCACGTGCGAATGAGAAGTTTTCTATCCCGGTAGAGGGAGCCTACCATCTTTGCAGCAGACTTGACTGTATCTTGAATGTATTTATACCAATTAAAGACCAAGGAGTTTACATATTAGTAGGAGAACGGCTATTCACAATTTTCAGAATGAGTCGCGAAAACTGTATTTAAGTAGATACTTAATGCATATATGTATATAACCCAATCAGGGTATAGAACTACCTAGTATAGTACCCAGACGCCGGATAAATAAACTCGTTGAGATAGACCTGTAGATCTTATAAGATAATCATTCTAGGTGAATGAAAACTCGATAAAACCTATGTGTCCAAAAAGGAATTAAAAGCGGTTCTTATTTTAGGATAATATCAGAACAATATCAAGAAAAACAAAATTTTAGGGAATCTTTAGTGTGACTCTACAATATGCGGCATCTTTAATCTTCTATTCTTGATAAATAATATTAAAACAAAACGTGCTACCTATTTTCTTCTGAACTATTCAGGTGATATATAACAGCAATCAAGCAGATCGTCTCCTCAAAGTATGCTGGAGAGTACGTAGCTCTTAGAGTAATATTAAATAAATTTGAAAATGATGGGCGTACAAATTGCACGTAAAAATCAACGGCGGCTAACAGCAGCTAGCAGCGATTATTCGTTCGTGTTGACGTGCTGATGTACATAAATAGAAAACCCAATTGGAAATAAATTATTGACCAGTTAACTGGTTGCCAACGTGCGTCAACATGAACGCATAACTTGAGCAGTTACTTCTTCAGAATTTCTTCCACATTCCAGCGGAAGAGAGATGAAAGTTGTGCTTATTCTTTATTGAAATGCCTCCTCGCCACTCGCTTTAGCTTTGTCCGTCGGCTGCTTGGTCTAGCTTAAGTTTGAAATATAATTGTCATCGCTAAACGCGCAGATTTAATGGACGCATCTTATTTTAGTTGAGTCCAAGAATTTCTATGACTTTCGTCGGTCTATTCAGTATTAAATTATTTTTGTTGTTGTTCATGCTCAAGCTTGAAATAAAATGTTCGTTAGTTTGTCACGCTTGCATTTAAATAATCATTTTCGTTTGTCTGTCACGTTTAAGTTTGATTTCTACGCAATACCTGTAAATAGAATGAACACATTTAGTTTACATGCGTCCAAACATCTTTACAATAGGTTATGTTCCGTCTGTCACGTTGAAGTTTAAATAATCACGCAGGTTGCACTGTCACGCTTAAGTTTGAAATGACCTTTACATTAGTCTTAAAGTTAGATATAATATTAGAAATGTTGAAATTTAATTAAAAAAATATCTGTAAATGTGTCCAATCGTCTGGATACGATGATACATTATCAGTTTCTCTGCCACGCTTAAGTTTGAAATATAATTCTCGTCGGTTTATTAAGTTTAAAATAATATATTGGTAAGTTATTCATGCCAAAGTTTAAACTAGAATTTCCATTTGTCTGACATCTTTAAATTATACTTTTTGTTAGTCTTCACGTTTAAGTTTTTATTGATCTGTAAAATATAGGTTGGATATTCGAATATTTTCAGTGCTAAATGCGCCAATTGATTGGGTGCGTATTTATTAAATCCGTTTTTTCTCCGTTGGTTACAAATAATAAAACTTATCGACGCATTTAAAAAAACTTCAGAACAAAAATGTTCTTAAAAGATGCACAATTCCATTCAAATCGTATTAGATTGTTTGAAGCAGGAAAAAAGTTTGAAAAGCCATTTAAATATAAAATATAAAATATAAAGAGACAAGATAAGTCGCTTCTGGTCGCTTTATGTCACCCATCTCTCTCTTCCTCTTTCTCTCTCTCTCTCTCTTTTTCTCTTTTTTCTCTCTTTTTTTCTCTCTCTCAATCTCTCGATCTCCGTCACTATATCTCTCCATCTTACTCGTTTCCCTTCTTATCGTATTATTGCTGCGTATTTAATTTTGCTTATAATGGATTATTCCAATCTTGTTATTCTTTCGTTTTTTATTACGTTCGACTGTTTATAACCAAATAGAGAGAGAGAGAGAAAGAAAGAGAGAGAGTGTGTGGGGGGGGGGGTGTCACGGAAAGAAGAATAATATATAATATATGAATTAAGAGCGGAAGGAACAAACAAGGTAAAGTGATGAAGGAAAATATATATAGAGAATCGTAAAAGAAGGCTAACTGGCAAAGTTAATTTCTAATTAAGGCTAATTAGAAATGCAGTTTTTTTTCTGCAAACATAATTCAACCACTAAAAAGTAAGTAATACTTTAGTGCGTATTTCGTGTGATTAAAATATATAGAAAAAATGCCTTAGAGAAACAACCGTTGATGAACTTTTGTATGAAAATAGTTGAATGCAGAGTAGTGGATACAATAAATCTTAAGGGGCATTACAAGGTGTCGTTGGGTGTCTCCAATAGATGTCCTATGGGATTAGTAAACAGTTATGTTGTCAGATTCTTCATCTCAAGTTTTAACAATGGTTCGAAAAGGAAGAAAAGCTGATTACTACTAAGCTGGCACGTGATTCCTTATAAGTTTGAACCAATGTTAAAACATCGCAACATAGTTTTCAAGTTGTGTATATACAAGTACGCGATAATTTGTATGTTCGGTGGCTGTCGGATGAATTAGAATAATGAAATAGTTCAGAATTAAATAAAATAAAATAACTCATGGTATGACAATGATGTCAAATCTAAGTTCAGCTCGCTACACAGTACGCGGTTTCTACTGACAGTGAATACATATGTACAGTGGATTGTTCACCGATTCTTCTGTGATATCAAATAGCAAATGAATATAAAGAATATAAATTATTTTTAGGGAAAATATATGGAGCGAAGTTATAATACAAACATTTGACTTTGGCATCATAGCCGAAGATGGTTAGAGGTGAAGGGATTCACTTGGACGCTTCGGGGATTTTTTCTAAATTTATTAGACATTTCAAGATGTAAAGCCAAACCTAATTCCTGCAAACATGACTTTGAAGCGTACTTCCCAACTGTGGAACACGTTACTGTTGGACTTGCTATAGCAACTTTATTAACAAACAAGTTCAAGTCTGATATTCTTACTTCTATCAGGAATTTGTAAAGAATCAAGACGAAAATTAGCAATAATTCATATTGAATGTAATCGTATTATTTTATTTAAAATGATTCTGTTAAGAACCTCTAAAACTCATTCTCATTCGGTCAAAGTTCTATCAAATCAGTTCTTACGTCGAAATCCATAAAACCATTTAACGAAAACAACAGTTATATAAATATCAGACAAAATTCGGTATACATGATATTATAATGACATACTCAATTTTTCTAATCATACTTTATTTCGATTTTCGTTCCTTGGTTTGCGACACGCGATAATAGTGGAAACCGGACATTAACATTCTAATTTCCGCTTATTTTGTATATATCCGCGTTTAATTTAATGCATTTTTATTAATTATTTCTAATTCCTAACATTGAAAACATTAAATTACAAGATCAAAACGTTCATCATATCCCCAAATTTTTCACCCTGAATTATCTCTCTTTGCTATACCTTTAAATAAAAATGTAGGGTCATTATTTGTCAATTAATTTAAATAAACACAAAAAATATTTTCCGATATTAAATATTTTTCCGACTTATTTCATTTATTGCAACACTATTTCATTCATATATTGGTTACATTTATATTTAAAATTTTAGCAGTAGATTTTATGTAAGTCTTCTATTTTAGGTGTCAAGTTAGGACATTATCAAAGCTGAAGATTCCTCAAGGATAGAGATTTTTAGTTCGATTGAGTCAAATTAAGGATAATATTGGTTATGAGAGGAGAGACTTTTGGTTTTAGAAGTATTAAAAGTATTTGCCCCTCCATGATTGCACAACGTGCTCCAAGTCGGAAGAGAGAAAATGAGAAAGAGCTTGATGATCATTGCTCTTTGAAGTGTTGCTGTCGTGGTGCAGTCGTTTGCCAACGAATGCTCCCAGAAAATGATTTGAATGATTATTGCTGAATATCAGAGAGAGGGATGAGACCAGAATGGATCCTTGAGGCACGTCAAGATTGATATAATGTGCTTCCGAGAGGACATTTCCAGATATTCCATAGATACCAAGCTTGTGAAGCAAACTTTTTTACATAACCTTATCGACGGCCGATGATAGAGCAAGAACTATCGCCATAGAAACAAAACCCCCGTCAATAGATTTATCTATCCTGTACAATATTACAGTTAGCACGTCAGCAGGATAAAATTCATATTGCTTGTCACTAAGTAGATTACTTTTGCTGAAGTTGTTGACAACTGCTTGATTTATCACAGATTCAAACAACTTACTCATGACTCCGACAAGACTGATAAGGTCTGTATTGGGATTCACAATACAAATCTCCAGTATTTTGAACTGTTTCAAAGGTGATGGGAAGCATTTCTACTTTTGAACATCTAGAGAATAGGGACTAGTTTCTTGTGAAGAAAGCTTCTTTAGCAGTATAACTTAAATGTGATCAGGACCAGTTGCCTCACTGGCATACAACGTTTCTTGATAAGTCGGGCAACATCCCGATGGATATATGGATGTCGCTAAGAGTATTAAGAACATTGGGGAAATTCTGGGGATAGATGTCTCTGACAGCAAACGGTTAAATTTAATGCAAAGTTCTTTGCGAAAATTTAGCTTTATCAGATGCTAGAAATATCACCCCTGTTCAATAGATAATGTTAAGAGTAGAGGTTTTATATCTGTTAAGGAACCTGTTTTTCGCCTAAACTCGTGGGAACCAAAGCTCTCCTTAACCACTCCAATGTATAGACAGGTTGTTTTTCCCCTTGTCGCTTTCTGACATCCTTACTGATATTCTAGTAGTATTTTCTGTAATATCTTTGGATCCTAACCCTAACCCTTACCTGACATTGTCCTCTGTGATTCTTATAAATATTCAGCACAGAAAGTGTGAGAATATAAAATTGCTCTCTGTGATTCTTTATCAGTATTCAACGAAGAAAGTGTGAGAATATAAAATTGTCCTCTATGATTCTTTATCAATATTCAACGAAGAAAGTGTGAGAATATAAAATTGTCCTCTGTGATTCTTTATCAATATTCAACGAAGAAAGTGTGAGAATATAAAATTGCTCTCTGTGATTCTTTATCAATATTCAACAAAGAAAAGGTGAGAATATAAAATTGTTCTTTGTGATTCTTTATCAGTATTCAGCGAAGAAAGTGTGAGAATATAGAATTGTCCTCTGTGATTCTTTATCAATATTCAGCAAAGAAAGCGTGAGAATATAAAATTGTTCTATGAGATTCTTTATCAATATTCAGCAAACAAAGCGTGAGAATATAAAATTGTCCTTTGTGATTCTAATCAATATTCAGCAAGTAAGTGTGAGAATATAAAATTATTCTCTGTGATTCAATATTCAGCGAAGTCAGTGTGGGAATATAAAATTATTCTCTGTGATTCTTTATCAATATTAAGCGAAGAAAATGTGTGAATATAAAATTGTCCTCTGTGATTCTATATTAAGCAAAAAATAGGTGAGAATATAAAATTGTCTACTGTGATTCTTTATAAATATTCTGCCAAAAACCTGCAAGATATGAAATTGTCCTACATTATTCATATAAATATTGAGCGAAGAAAGTGTTAGAATATAAAATTGTCCTATACGCTTCGTTATCAATATTCAGGGAAGAAAGTGTGAGAATATAAAATTGTTTTCTGTTATTCTAATCAATATTCGGCGAAGAAAGTGTGAGAATATAAAATAGCACTACATGATTCGTATCTATATTCAGCACAGAAAGTGTGAGAATATAAAATTGCACTACATGACTCGTATCAATATTCAGCACAGATAGTGTGAGAATATAAAATTGTTCTCTGTGATTCTTGATCAATATTCAACGAAGAAAGTGTGAGAATATAAAATTGTCCTCTGTGATTCTTTATCAATATTCAGTGAAGAAAGTGTGAGAAAAAAAATTGTCCTTTGTGATTCTTTATCAATATTCAGCAAGTAAGTGTGAGAATATAAAATTGTCCGCTGTGATTCTTTTCAATATTCGGCGAAGAAAGTGTGAGAATATAAAATAGTCCTTTGTCATTCTTTATCAATATACTGCGAATAAAGTCTGAGAATATAAAATTGTCCTCTGTGATTCTTATCAATATTTAGCTAAGAAAGTGTGAGAATATTAAATAGTCCTTTGTGATACTTTATCAATATTCAGCGAAGAAAGTGTGAGAATATAAAATTGTCCTCTGTGATTCTATGCAATATTCCGCGAACAAAGTGTCAGAATATAAAATTGTTTTCTGTGATTCTAATCAATATTGTGCGAAGAACGTGTGAGAATATAAAATTGCCATACATGATTCGTATCAATATATAGCACAGAATGTGTGAGAATATAAAATTGTTCTCTGTGATTCGTATCAATATTCAGCGAAGAAAGTGTGAGAATATAACATAGTCCTTTGGGATATTTTATCAATATTCAACGAAGAAAGTATGAGAATATGAAATTGTCCTCTCTGATTCTTATCAATATTTAGCAGAGAAAGTGTGATAATATAAAATTGTCCTTTGTAATTCTTTATCAATATTCAGCGATGAAAGTGTGAGAATATAAAATTGTCCTCTGTGATTCTAATCAATACTTGTAATTTAAAAGAAAATGGTCCTTCATGATTCTTTTATATATTCAGAGAAAAATGTGTGAGAATATAAATGTACCTCTGTGATTCTCATCAATATTCTACGAAGACAGTGCTTGAGTATAAAATTGAGCTGTGCGATTTAATATCAGCGATAAAAGTGGGAGAATATAAAATTGAATGCTGTCATTCTTATTGATATTTAGCAAAGAAAGTGTGAGAATATAAAATAATTCTCTGTGATTCTTATCAATATCAAGCAAAGAAAGTGTGAGAGAATATAAATTTCACTCTGTTATTCTTATCAGTATTCAGCGACGAAAGGATGAGAATATAAAATTTTCTTTAGTGATTCTTTTCAATATTGAGCAAAGAAAGTGTGAGAATAAAAATTTGTCCTTTGTGATTCTTTATAAATATTCAGCGAAGGAAGTGTGAGAATATAAAATTGTCCTCTGTGATTCTTTTCAATATTCGGCGAAGACAAAGTGATAATATAAAATGGTCCTTTGTAATTCTTTATCAATATTCAGCGAAGTAAGTGTGAGAATATAAAATTGTCCTCTGTGATTCTTATCAATATTAAGCTAAGAAAGTGTGAGAATATAAAATTGTCCTCAGTGATTCTTATCAATATTCAATGAAGAAAGTGTGAGAATATAAAACTGTCCTCTGTGATTCTTATCAATATTCAGCTAAGAAAGTGTGAGAATATAAAATTATCCTCTGTTATTCTATTCAATATTCAGCGAACAATGTGTGGGAATATAAAATTGTCCTCTGTGATTCTAAGCAATATTCGTTGAAGAAAGTGTGAGAATATAAAATTGCAACACATGATTCGTATCAATATTCAGCACAGAATGTGTGAGAATATCAAATTGTTCTCTGTGATTCTTTATCAATATTCCGATAGGAAAGTGTGAGAGTATAAAATTCTTCTCTGTAATTCTTTATGAATATTCAGCGAAGAAAGTGTGAGAATATAAAATTGTCCTCTGTGATTCTTTATCAATATTCAGCGAAGAATGTGTGAAAATAAAAAATTGTTCTTTAGTGATTCTTTATACATAATAAGCGAAGAAAGTGTGAGAATATAAAATTGTCCTCTGTGATTCGTATCAATATTCAGTGAAGAAAGTGTGGGAATATAAAATGGTCCTTTGTGATTCTTTATCAATATTCTGCGAAGACAGTGTGAGAATAAATTTTAACTTTCCTCTGTGATTCGTATCAATATTCAGCGATTTAGTGTGAGAATATAAAATTGCCATACATGATTCGTATCAATATTCAGTGGAGAAAGTGTGAGAATATGAAATTGTCCTACATGATTCGTATCAATATTCAGCTAAAAAAGTGTGAGAATACCTAATTGTTCTCTGTTATTCTAATTAATATTCGGCGAAGAAAGTGTGAGAATATAAAACTGTCCTCAGTGATTCTTTATCAATATTGAATGAAGAAAATGTGAGAATATAAAATTGTCGTAAATGATTTGTATAAATATTCAGCGATGAAAGTGTGAGAATATCAAATTATTTTCTGTGATTCTTTATCTATATTAAGCAGAGAAAGTGTGAGAATATAAAAATATTTTCTGTGATTCTTTATCTATATTAAGCGAAGAAAGTGTGAAAATATAAAATTGTCTACTGTGATTCTTTATCGATATTCTGCCAACTACGTGTGAGAATATAAAATTGTCCTACATGATTCATATAAATATTCAGTGAAGAAAGTGTGAGAATATAAAATTGTCTTATATGCTTCGTTATCAATATTCAGGGAAGAAAGTTTGAGAATATAAAATTGTTTTCTGTTATTGTTATCAATATTCGGCAAGAAAGTGTGAGAATATAAAATTGCACTATATGATTCGTATCAATATTCAGCACAGAAAGTGTGAGAATATAAAATTGCACTACATGACTCGTATCAATATTCAGCACAGATAGTGTGAGAATATAAAATTTTTCTCTGTGATTCTTGATCAATATTACACGAAGAAAGTGTGAGAATATAAAATTGTCCTCTGTGATTCTTTATCAATATTCAGTGAAGAAAGTGTTAGAAAGAAAATTGTCCTTTGTCATTCTTTATCAATATTCAGCTAAGAAAGTGTGAGAATATAAAATTGTCCGCTGTGATTCTTTTCAATATTCAGCGAAGAAAGTGTGAGAATATAAAATAGTCCTTTGTGATTCTTTATCAATATACAGCGAATAAAGTCTGAGAATATAAAATTGTCCTTAGTGATTCTTATCAATATTCAGCTAAGAAAATGTGAGAATATTAAATAGTCCTTTGTGATTCTTTATCCATATTCAGCGATAAAAGTGTGAGAATATAAAATTGTCCTCTGTGATTCTAATCAATATTAAGCGATGAAAGTGTGAGAATATAAAATTATTCTCTGTGATTCTAATCAATATTAAGCGAAGAAAGTGTGAGAATATAAAATCGTCGTCTGTGATTCTTTACTAATATTCAGCTAAGAATGTGTGAAAAAAATTGTCCTTCATGATTCTTTTATATATTCAGAGAAGAATGTGTGAGAATATAAATGTAACTCTGTGATTCTAATGAATGTTCTACGAAGACAGTGCGTGAATATAAAATTGAGCTATGCGATTTAATATCAGCGAGGAAAGTGGGAGAATATAAAATTGAATGCTGTGATTCTTATCAATATCAAGCAAAGAAAGTGTGAGAGAATATAAATTTCACTCTGTGATTCTTATCAGTATTCAGCGAGGAAAGGATGAGAATATAAAATTTTCTTTAGTGATTTTTTCAATATTGAGCGAAGAAAGTGTGAGAATAAAAAATTGTCCTTTGTGATTCTTTATCAATATTCAGCAAAGGAAGTGTGAGAATATAAAATTGTCCTTTGTGATTCTTTTCAATATTCGGCGAAGACAGGGTGATAATATAAAATTGTCCTCTGTGATTCTTTATCAATATTGAATGAAGAAAATGTGAAGATATAAAATTGTCTTACATGATTTGTATAAATACTCAGCGAAGAAAGTGTGAGAATATAAAATTATTTTCTGTGATTCTTTATCAATATTCTTCCAAAAAAGTCTGTGAATATAAAATTGTCTTACATGATTCATATAAATATTCAGCGAAGAAAGTGTGAGAATATGAAGGTGTCCTCTATGATTCGTAATCAATATTCAGCGAAGAAAGTGTGAGAATATAAAATTGTTCTCTGTGATTCTAATCAATATTCGGCGAGGAAAGTGTGAGAATATTAAATTGCAATACATTATTCGTATCAATATTCAGCACAGAAAGTGTGAGAATATAAAATTGCTCTCTGTGATTCTTTGTCAATATTCACCGAAGAAAGTGTGAGAATATAAAATTGTTCTCTGTGATTCTTTATCAGTATTCAGCGAAGAAAGTGTGAGAATATAAAAGTGTTCACTGTGATTCTTATCAATATTCAACGAAGAAAGTGTGAGAATATAAAATTGTTCTCTGTGAGTCTTTATCAGTATTCAGCGAAAAAAGTGTGAGAATATAAAATTGTCCTCTGTGATTCTTTATCAATATTTAGCGAAGAAAGTGTGAGAATAAAAGATTGTCCTTTGTGATTCTTTATCAATATTCAGCAAAGAAGTTTGAGAATATAAAATTGTCCTGTGTGATTCTTTTCAATATTCGGCGAAGAATAGGTGAGAATATAAAATAGCCATTTGTAATTCTTTATCAGTATTCAGCAGAAGTAAGTGTGAGAATATAAAATTGTCCTCTGTGATTCTTTATCAATATTCTGCCAAAAACTGTGAGAATATAAAATTGTCCTACATGATTCATATAAATATTCAGCGAAGTAAGTGTGAGAATATAAAATGGTCCTCTGTGATTCTTCATAAATATTCAACGAAGAAAGTGTTTGAATATAAAATTGTCCTCTGTGATTCTTTATCAATATTTAGCAAAGAAAGTGTGAGAATATAGAATTGTCCTCTGTGATTCTTTATCAATATTCAGCAAAGAAAGTGTGAGAATATAAAATTATTCTCTGTGATTCTAATCAATATTCAGCGAAGAAAGTGTGAGAATATAAAATTATTCTCTGTGATTTAAATCGATATTCAGCAAAGAAAGTGTGAGAATATAAAGTTTTTCTCTGTGATTCTTTATTAATATTAAGCGAAGAAAAGGTGAGAATATAAAATTGTCCTCTGTGATTCTTTATCAATATTAACTGAGGAAAGTGTGAGAATATAAAATTGTCCTCTGTGATTCTTTATCAATATTTAGCAAGAAAGTGTAAGAATATAAATTGTCCTCTGTGATTCTTTATCAATATTCAGCGAGAAAGTGGGAGAATATAAATTGTCCTTTATGATTCTTTATCAATATTCAGCAAGAAAGTCTGAGATTATAAATTGTCCTATGTGATTCTTTATCAATATTCACCAAGAAAGTGTCAGAATATAAATTGTCCTATGTTATTCTTTATCAATATTCAGCAAGAAAGTGTGAGAATACTAAATTGTCGTACATGATTCGTATCAATATTAAGCGAACGAAGTGTAGGAATATAAAATTTTTCTCTCTTATTCTAATCCATATTCGGCGAAGAAAGTGTGAGAATATAAAACTGTCCTTTGTGATTCTTTTCAATATTCAGCAAAAATGTGTGAGAATATAAAATGGTCCTCTATAATTCGTTATCAATATTCAGCAAAGAAAGTGTGAGAATATAAAATTGTTCTCAGTGATTCTAATTAATATCCGGCGAAAAATGTGTGAGAATATAAAATTATTCTCTGTGATTCTTTATCAATATTCAGCGAAGAAAGTGTGAGAATATAAAATTGTCCTCTGTGATTCTTTATCAAAATTCAGCCACAAAAATATGAGAACATATAATTGTCTTAAGTGATTTTTTTCAATATTCAGCAAAGGATGTGTGAGAATATTAAATTGTCCTCTGTGATTCTGTATCAATATTAAGTCATGAAAGCGTGAGAATATTCAATTGTCTTCAGTGATTCTTTTCAATATTCAGGTAGGAAAATGTGGGAATATAATACTTTCCTCTGTGATTCTTCATCAATATTCAGCGACGAAAGCATGACAATATAAAATTGTCCTTAGTGATTCTTTTCAATATTCAGCAAAGGAAGTGTGAGAATATAAAATTGTCCTCTTTTATTCTTTACTAGTATTCAGCAAAGATAATTTTATATTCTCACACATTCTACTCTAAGTATGTGTTACAATATAAAATTATCCTTTCTTATTCTTTATCAATATTCAGCTAAGAAAGTGTGAGAATAGAAAATTGTCCTCTGTGATACTTTATCAATATACAGCAAAGAAAGTGTGAAAATAAAAAATTGCTCTTTAGTGATTCTTTATACATTATCAGCGAAGAAAGTGTGAGAATATAAAATTGTCTACTGTGATTCTTTATCAATATTCTGCCAAAAACGTGTGAGAATATAAAATTGTAATACATTATTCGTACTAATATTCAGCGAAGAAAGTGTGAGAATATAAAATTGTGCTCTGTGATTCTAATCAATATTCGGCGAAGAACGTTTAGAATATAAAACTGTCCTCTGTAGTTCTTTTCAATATTCAGCAAAGAAAGTGTGAGAATATATAATTGTCTTTCATGATTCTTTTAAATATTCACCTAAGACAGTGTGAGAAAATACTTTGTGAGTCTTTATAAATAATCACTGAGGAAAGTGTGAAAATATAAAATTGTCTTTAGTGATTCTTTTCAAGACTCAGCTAGGAACGTGTGAGAATATAAAATTGTCCTACATGATTCGTATAAATATTCAGGGAAAAAATTGTGAGAATATAAAATTGTTCTCTGTGATTCTAATCAATATTCGGCGAAGAAAGTGTGAGAATATAAAACTGTCCTCTGTGATACTTTGTCAATATTGAATGAAGAAAATGTAAGAATATAAAATTGTCCTACATGATTTTTATAAATATTCAGCGAAAAAAGTGTGAGAATATAAAATTGTCCTCTGTGATTATTTATCAATATTCAGCGAAGAAAGTGTGAGAATATAAAATTGTTCTCTATGATTCGTTATTAATATTCAGCAAAGAAAGTGTGAGAATATAAAATTGTTTTTAGTGTTTCTTTTCAATATTCAGCACGGAAAGTTTGAGAATATAAAATTGTCCACTGTGATTCTTATCAATATTCAGCAAAGAATGTGTGACAATATAAAATTGTTCTTTCATGATTCTTTTCAATATTCAGCTAAGACAATGTGAGAAAATACATTGTGATTCACTGAGGAAAGTGTGAGAATATAAAATTGTCTTTAGTGATTCTTTTCAATACTAAGCTAGGAACGTGTGAGAATATAAAATTGTCCTACATGATTCGTATCAATATTCAGCGAAATAAGTGTGAGAATATAAAATTGTTCTCTGTGATGCTAATCAATATTCGGCTAAGAAAGTGTGAGAATATATAACTGTCCTCTGTGATTCTTTATCAATATTGAAGGAAGAAAATGTGAGAATATAAAATTGTCTTACATGAGTTGTATATATATATTCAGCAAAGAAATTGTGAGAATATAAAATTGTCTTCTGTGATTCTTATAAATATTCAACAAAGAAAGTGTGAGAATATAAAATTGTCCTCTGTGATTCTTTATCAATATTCAGCAAAGAAAGTGTGAGAATATAAAATTGTCCTTTGTGATGCTTTTCAATATTCAGCGAAGAAAGTGTGAGAATATGAAATAGTCCTCTGTGATTCTAATCAGTATACTGCGAAGAATGTGTGAGAATATAAAATTGTCCTCTGTGATTCGTATCAATATTCAGCAATTAAGTGTGAGAATATAAAATTGTCTTACATTATTTGTATCAATATTCAGTGGAGAAAGTTAGAGAATATGAAATTGTCCTACATGATTCGTATCAATATTCAGCTAAAAAAGTGTGAGAATACAAAATTGTTCTCTGTGATTCAAATTAATATTTGGCGAAGAAAGTGGGAGAATATTTATCAATATTGAATGAAGAAAATGTGAGAATATAAAATTGTCCTACATGATTTGTATAAATATTCAGCCAAGAAAGTGTGAGAATATAAAATTGTCCTCTGTGATTCTTTTCAATATTCGGCAAAGAAAGTGTGAGAATATAAAATAGTCCTTTTTGATTCTTTATCAATATTCAGCGAAGAAAGTGCGAGAATATTAAATTGTCCTCTGTGATTCTTTTCAATATTCAGCAAAGAATGTGTGACAATATAAAATTGTTCTTTCATGATTCTTTTCAATATTCAGCTAAGACAATGTGAGAAAATACATTGTGATTCACTGAGGAAAGTGTGAGAATATAAAATTGTCTTTAGTGATTCTTTTCAATACTCAGCTAGGAACGTGTGAGAATATAAAATTGTCCTACATGATACGTATCAATATTCAGCGAAATAAGTGTGAGAATATAAAATTGTTCTCTGTGATTCTAATCAATATTCGGCTAAGAAAGTGTGAGAATATATAACTGTCCTCTGTGATTCTTTATCAATATTGAAGGAAGAAAATGTGAGAATATAAAATTGTCTTACATGAGTTGTATATATATATTCAGCAAAGAAATTGTGAGAATATAAAATTGTCTTCTGTGATTCTTATCAATATTCAGCGAAGAAAGTGTGAGAATATAAAATTGTCCTCTGTGATTCTTTATCAATATTCAGCAAAGAAAGTGTGAGAATATAAAATTGTCCTTTGTGATGCTTTTCAATATTCAGCGAAGAAAGTGTGAGAATATGAAATAGTCCTCTGTGATTCTAATCAGTATACGGCGAAGAATGTGTGAGAATATATAATTGTCCTCTGTGATTCGTATCAATATTCAGCAATTAAGTGTGAGAATATAAAATTGTCTTACATTATTTGTATCAATATTCAGTGGAGAAAGTTAGAGAATATGAAATTGTCCTACATGATTCGTATCAATATTCAGCTAAAAAAGTGTGAGAATACAAAATTGTTCTCTGTGATTCAAATTAATATTTGGCGAAGAAAGTGGGAGAATATTTATCAATATTGAATGAAGAAAATGTGAGAATATAAAATTGTCCTACATGATTTGTGTAAATATTCAGCCAAGAAAGTGTGAGAATATAGAATTGTCCTCTGTGATTCTATGCCATATTCCGCGAACAAAGTGTGAGAATATAAAATTGACCTCTGTGATTGTTTATCAATATTCTGCGAAGAAAGTGTGAGAAAAAAATTTGTCCTTTGTGATTCTTTATCAATATTCAGCGAAGAAAGTGCGAGAATATAAAATTGTCCTCTGTCATTCTTTTCAATATTCGGCAAAGAAAGTGTGAGAATATAAAATAGTCCTTTTTGATTCTTTATCAATATTCAGCTAAGAAAGTCTGAGAATATAAAATTTTCCTTTGTGATTCTTTTCAATATTCAGCAAAGAATGTGTGACAATATAAAATTGTTCTTTCATGATTCTTTTCAATATTCAGCTAAGACAATGTGAGAAAATACATTGTGATTCACTGAGGAAAGTCTGAGAATATAAAATTGTCTTTAGTGATTCTTTTTAATACTCAGCTAGGAACGTGTGAGAATATAAAATTGTCCTACATGATTCGTATCAATATTCAGCGAAATAAGTGTGAGAATATAAAATTGTTCTCTGTGATTCTAATCAATATTCGGCTAAGAAATTGTGAGAATATATAACTGTCCTCTGTGATTCTTTATCAATATTGAAGGAAGAAAATGTGAGAATATAAAATTGTCTTACATGAGTTGTATATATATATTCAGCAAAGAAATTGTGAGAATATAAAATTGTCTTCTGTGATTCTTATCAATATTCAGCGAAGAAAGTGTGAGAATATAAAATTGTCCTCTGTGATTCTTTATCAATATTCAGCAAAGAAAGTGTGAGAATATAAAATTGTCCTTTGTGATGCTTTTCAATATTCAGCGAAGAAAGTGTGAGAATATGAAATAGTCCTCTGTGATTCTAATCAGTATACGGCGAAGAATGTGTGAGACTATAAAATTGTCCTCTGTGATTCGTATCAATATTCAGCAATTAAGTGTGAGAATATAAAATTGTCTTACATTATTTGTATCAATATTCAGTGGAGAAAGTTAGAGAATATGAAATTGTCCTACATGATTCGTATCAATATTCAGCTAAAAAAATGTGAGAATACAAAATTGTTCTCTGTGATTCAAATTAATATTTGGCGAAGAAAGTGGGAGAATATTTATCAATATTGAATGAAGAAAATGTGAGAATATAAAATTGTCCTACATGATTTGTATAAATATTCAGCCAAGAAAGTGTGAGAATATAAAATTGTCCTCTGTGATTCTATGCCATATTCTGCGAACAAAGTGTGAGAATATAAAATTGACCTCTGTGATTGTTTATCAATATTCTGCGAAGAAAGTGTGAGAAAAAAATTTGTCCTTTGTGATTCTTTATCAATATTCAGCGAAGAAAGTGCAAGAATATAAAATTGTCCTCTGTCATTCTTTTCAATATTCGGCAAAGAAAGTGTGAGAATATAAAATAGTCCTTTTTGATTCTTTATCAATATTCAGCTAAGAAAGTCTGAGAATATAAAATTGTCCTTTGTGATTCTTTTCAATATTCAGCTAAGAAAGTGTGAGAATATAAATTTGTCCTCTGTGATTCTTATCAATATTCAGCAAAGAAAGTATGAGAATATAAGATTGTTCTCTGTGATTCTAATCAATATTCGGCAAAGAAAGTGTGAGAATATAAAATTGCCATACATGATTCATATTAATATTTTGCACAGAATGTGTGAGAATATAAAATTGTTCTCATTGATGCGTATCAATATTCAGCGAAAAAAGTGTGAGAATATAACATAGTCCTTTGTGATATTTTATCAATTATCTGCGAAGAAAGTGTTAAAATATAAAATAGTCCTTTGTGATTCTAATCAATATTAAGCGAAGAAAGTGTGAGAATATAAAATCGTCGTCTGTGATTCTTTACTAATATTCAGCTAAGAAAGTGTGAAAAAAATTGTCTTTTATGATTCTTTTCAATATTCAGAGATAAATGTGTGAGAATATAAATTGAACTCTGTGATTCTCATCAATATTCCACGAAGAAAGTGCGTGAATATAAAATTGAGCTATGCGATTTAATACCAGCGAGGAAAGTGGTAGATTATAAAATTGAATGCTTTCATTCTTATTAATATTAAGCTAAGAAAGTGTGAGAATATAAAATAATTCTCTGTGATTGTTTATCAATATTAAGCGACGAAAGCGTTAGAATATAAAATTGTCCTCTGTGATTTTTTATCAATATTGAGCGACAGAAGTGTGAGAATATAAAATTTTCCTCTGTTTGTCTTTATCAATATTAAGCGATTCTTGTCAATATTCAGCGAAGAAAGTGTGAGAATATAAAACAGTCCTCTGTGATTCTTTATCAATATTCAGCAAGAAAGTGTGAGAATATAAAACTGTCCTCTGTGATTCTTTATCAATATTCAGCAAGAAAGTGTGAGAATATAAAATTGTCCTCTGTGATTCTTTATCAATATTAAGCGAAGAAAATGTGAGAATATAAAATTGTCCTACATGATTCGTATCAATATTAAGCTAAGAATATGTAGTAATATAAAAATTTTCTCTGTGATTCTAATCCATATTCGGCGAAGAAAGTGTGAGAGTATACAACTGTCCTCTTTTATTCTGTTCAATACTCAGCAAAAATGTGTGAGAATATAAAATTGTTCTCAGTGATTCTAATCAATATTCGGCGAAAAATGTGTGAGAATATAAAATTATTTTCTGTGATTCTTTATCAATATTAAGCTAGTAAAGTGTGAGAATATAAAATTATCCTCTGTGATTCTAATCAATATTCAGCAAAGAAAGTGTGAGAATATAAAATAATTCTCTGTGATTCTAATCAATATTCAGCGAAGAAAGTGTGAGAATATAAAATTTTTCTCTGTGATTCTAATCAATATTCAGCGAAGTCAGTGTGAGAATATAAAATTATTCTCTGTGATTCTTTATCAATATTCAGCAAGAAAGTGTGAGAATATAAGATTGTCCTCTGTAAATCTTTATCAATATTCAGCAAGAAAGTGTGAGAATATAAAATTGTCCTCTGTGATTCTTTATCAATATTCAGCAATTCTTTATAAATAATCACTGAGGAAAGTGTGAGAATATAAAGTTGTATTTAATGATTCTTTTCAATACTCAGCTAGGAACGTGTGAGAATATAAAATTGTCCTACATGATTCGTATTAATATTCAGCAAAAAAAGTGTGAGAATATAAAATTGTCCTCTGTGATTCTAATAAATATTCGGCCAAGAAAGTGTGAGAATATAAAACTGTCCTCTGTGATTCTTTATCAATATTGAATGAAGACAATGTTAGAATATTAAATTGTCCTACATGATTTGTATAAATATTAAGAGAAGAAAGTGTGAGAATATAAAATTATTTTCTGTGATTCTTTAACAATATTCTGCCAAGAAAGTGTGAGAATATAAAATTGTCCTACATGATTCATATGAGTATTCAGCGAAGAAAGTGTGAGAATATAAAAATGTTCTCTATGATTCGTTATCAATATTAAGCAAAGAAAGTGTGAGAATATAAAATTGTTCTTTGGTATTCTAATCAATATTTGGCAAAGAACGTGTGAGAATATAAAACAATCCTCTGTGATTTTTTTCAATATTAAGCAAAGAAAGTGTGAGAATATAAAATTGTCTTTAGTGATTCTTTTCAATATTCAGCAAAGAAAGTGTGAGAATATAAAATTGTCGCCTGTGATTCTTTATCAATATTCAGCAAAGAAAGTGTGACAATATAAAATTGTTCTTTCATGATTCTTTTCAATATTCAGCCAGGACAGGGTGAGAAAATTCTTTGTGATTCTTTATAAATATTCACTGAGGAAAGTGTGAGAATATAAAATTGTCTTTAGTGATTATTTTCAATACTCAGCATGGAACGTGTGAGAATATAAAATTGTCCTACATGATTCGTATCAATATTCAGCAAAATAAGTGTGAGAATATAAAATTGTCCTCTGTGATTCTTTATCAATATTCAGCGAAGAAAGTGTGACAATATAAAATTGTCCTCTGTGATTCTTTTCAATATTCGTCGAAGAAAGTGTGAGAATATAAAATTGTTCTCTGTAATTCTTTATCAATATTCAGCGAGGTAAGTGTGAGAATATAAAATTGTCCTATGTGATACTTATCAATATTGAGCGAAGAAAGTGTGAGAATATAAAATTGTCCTCTGTGATTCTAATCAATATTCAGCTAAGAAAGTGTGAAAATATAAAATTGTCCTTTGTGATTCTTATCAATATTCAGCTAAGAAAGTGTGAAAATATAAAATTGTCCTCTGTGATACTTTTCAATATTCAGCGAAGTCTGTGTGAGAATATAAAATTGTCCTCTGTGATTCTTATCAATATTCAGCAAAGAAAGTGTGAGAATATAAAACTGTCCTCTCTGATTCTAATCAATATTCTGTGAATAAAGTGTGAAAATATAAAATTGCAATACATGATTCGTATCAATATTCAGCACAGAATGTGTGAGAATATAAAATTCTTCTCTGTAATTCTTTATCAATATTCAGCGAAGAAAATGTTAGAATATAAAATTGTCCTCTGTTATTCGTATCAATATTCTGCGAAGAAAGTGTGAGAATATAAAATTGTCCTCTGTGATTCGTATCAATATTCTGTGAAAGAAAGTGTGAGAATATAAAATGGTCTTTTGTGGTTCTTTTTCAATATTCTGCAAAGAAAGTGTGAGAATATAAAATTGTCCTCTGTGATTCTTATCAATATTCAGCGAAGAACTTGTGAGAATATAAAATTGTCCTCTGTGATTCTTTATCAATATTAAGCAAAGAAAGTGTGAGAATATAAAATTGACCTCTGTGATTCTTTTCACAATTCAGCGAAGAAAGTGTGATAATATAAAATTGTCCTCTGTAGTTCTAATCAGTATTCGGCTAAGAATGTGTGAGAATATAAAATTGTCCTCTATGATTCGTATCAATATTCAGCGATTAAGTGTTAGAATATGAAATTGTCCTCTGTGATTCGAATCAGTATTCGGCGAAGAATGTGTGAGAATATAAAATTGTCCTTTGTGATTCGTATCAATATTCAGCGATTAAGTGTGAGAATATAAAATTGTACTCTGTAGTTCTTTATCAATATTTGGCGAAGAAAGTGTGAGAATATAAAACTGTCCTCAGTGATTCTTTTTCAGTATTGAATGAAAAAAATGTGAGAATATAAAATTGTCCTTCATGATTTGTATAAATATTCATCGAAGAAAGTGTGAGAATATAAAATTATTTTCTGTGATACTTTATCTATATTAAGCAAAGAAAGTGTGAGAATATAAAATTGTCTACTGTGATTATTTATAAATAATCTGCCAAGAACGTGCAAGATATAAAATTGTCCTACATTATTCATATAAATATTGAGCGAAGAAAGTGTTAGAATATAAAATTGTCCTATATGCTTCGTTATCAATATTCAGGGAAGAATGTGTGAGAATATAAAATTGTTTTCTGTTATTCTAATCAATATTCGGCGAAGAAAGTGTGAGAATATAAAATTGCACTACATGATTCGTATCAATATTCAGCACAGAAAGTGTGAGAATATAAAATAGCACTACATGACTCGTATCAATATTCAGCACAGATAGTGTGAGAATATAAAATTGTTCTCTGTGATTCTTGATCAATATTCAACGAAGAAAGTGTGAGAATATAAAATTGTCCTCTGTGATTCTTTATCAATATTCAGTGAAGAAAGTGTGAGAAAAAAAATCTTCCTTTCTGATTCTTTATCAATATTCAGCAAGTAAGTGTGAGAATATAAAATTCTCTGCTGTGATTTTTTTCAATATTCGGCGAAGAAAGTGTAAGAATATAAAATAGTCCTTTGTGATTCTTTATCAATATACAGCGAATAAAGTCTGAGAATATAAAATTGTCCTCTGTGATTCTTATCAATATTCAGCTAAGAAAGTGTGAGAATATTAAATAGTCCTTTGTGATTCTTTACCAATATTCAGCAAAGAAAGTGTGAGAATATAAAATTGTCCTTTGTGATTCTATGCAATATTCCGCGAACAAAGTGTCAGAATATAAAATTGTTTTCTGTGATTCTGATCAATATTGTGCGAAGAACGTGTGAGAATATAAAATGGCCATACATGATTCGTATCAATATATAGCACAGAATGTGTGAGAATATAAAATTGTCCTCTGTGATTCGTATCAATATTCAGCGAAGAAAGTGTGAGAATATAACATAGTCCTTTGGGATATTTTATCAATATTCAACGAAGAAAGTGTGAGAATATAAAATTGTCTTCTGTGAATCTTATCAATATTTAGCAGAGTAAGTGTGAGAATATAAAATTGTCCTTTGTGATTCTTTATCAATATTAACGATTGAAAGTGGGAGAATATACAATTGTCCTCTGTGATTCTAATCAATATTAAGCGAAGAAAGTGTGAGAATATAAAATTGTCCTCTGTGATTCTAATCAATATTCAGCGAGGTAAGTGGGAGAATATAAAATTGTCCTATGTGATTCTTTTCTAATATTCAGCTAAGAATGTGTAAAAAAAAATGGTTCTTCATGATTATTTTATATATTCAGAGAAAAATGTGTGAGAATATGAATGTATGTGATTCTCATCAATATTCTACGAAGACAGTGCTTGAGTATTGGGCTCTTCGATTTAATATCAGCGATGAAAGTGAGAGAATATAAAATTGAATGCTGTCATTCTTATTAATATTAAGCAAAGAAAGTGTGAGAATATAAAATAATTCTCTGTGATTCTTATCAATATCAAGCAAAGAAAGTGTGAGAGAATATAAATTTCACTCTGTGATTCTTATCAGTATTCAGCGACGAAAGGATGAGAATATAAAATTTTCTTTAGTGATTTTTTTCAATATTGAGCAAAGAAAGTGTGAGAATAAAAATTTGTCCTTTGTGCTTCTTTATCAATATTCAGCGAAGGAAGTGTGAGAATATAAAATTGTCCTCTGTGATTCTTTTCAATATTAAGCTAAGAAAGTGTGAGAATATAAAATTGTCCTCAGTGATTCTTATCAATATTCAATGAAGAAAGTGTGAGAATATAAAACTGTCCTCTGTGATTCTTACCAATATTCAGCTAAGAAAGTGTGAGTATATAAAATAGTCCTTTGTAATTCTTTATCAATATTCAGCAAAGAAAGTGTGAGAATATAAAATTATCCTCTGTTATTCTATTCAATATTCAGCGAACAATGTGTGAGAATATAAAATTGTCCTCTGTGATTCTTTATCAATATTCAGCGAAGAAAGTGTGAAAATAAAAAATTGTTCTTTAGTGATTCTTTATACATAATAAGCGAAAAAAGTGTGAGAATATAAAATTGTCCTCTGTGATTCGTATCAATATTCAGCAAAGAAATTGTGAGAATATAAAATGGTCCTTTGTAATTCTTTATCAATATTCTGCGAAGTAACTGTGAGAAGAAATTTTAACTTTCCTCTGTGATTCTTATCAATATTCAGCAAAGATATTGTGAGAATATAAAATTGCCTTCTGTGATTCTTTATCAATATTCAGCAAAGAAAGTGTGAGAATATAAAATTGTCTTCTGTGATTCTTTTCAATATTCAGCGAAGAAAGTGTGAGAATATGAAATTGTCCTCTGTGATTCTAATCAGTATTCGGCAAAGAATGTGTGAGAATATAAAATTGTCCTCTGTGATTCGTATCAATATTCAGCGATTTAGTGTGAGAATATAAAATTGCCATACATGATTCATATCAATATTCAGTGGAGAAAGTGTGTGAATATGAAATTGTCCTACATGATTCGTATCAATATTCAGCTAAAAAAGTGTGAGAATACCAAATTGTTCTCTGTTATTCTAATCAATATTCGGTGAAGAAGTGTGAGAATATAAAACTGTCATCAGTGATTCTTTATCAATATTGAATGAAGAAAATGTGAGAATATAAAATTGTCGTAAATGATTTGTATAAATATTCAGTGATGAAAGTGTGAGAATATCAAATTATTTTCTGTGATTCTTTATCTATATTAAGCAAAGAAAGTGTGAGAATATAAAATTGTCTACTGTGATTCTTTATCGATATTCTGCCAACTACGTGTGAAGATTATAAACTTGTCCTACATGATTCATATAAATATTCAGCGAAGAAAGTGTGAGAATATAAAATTGTCCTATATGCTTCGTTATCAATATTCAGGGAAGAAAGTGTGAGAATATAAAATTGTTCTCTGTTATTCTAATCAATATTCGGCGAAGAAAGTGTGAGAATATAAAATTGCACTCCATAATTCGTATCAATATTCAGCACAGAAAGTGTGAGAATATAAATTTGTTCTACGTGATTCTTTATTAATATTCAGCAAACAAAGCGTGAGAATATAAAATTGTCCTCAGTGATTCTAATCAATATTCAGCAAAGAATGTGTGAGAATATAAAATTATTCTCTGTGATTCTAATCAATATTCAGCGAAGAAAGTGTGAGAATATAAAATAGTCCTCTGTTATTCTAATCAATATTCAGCGAAGAAAGTGTGAGAATATAAAATTATTCTCGGTGATTCTAATCAATATTCAACAAAGAAAGTGTGATAATATAAAATTGTCCTCTGTGATTCTAATCAATATTCAGCAAAGAAAGTGTGAGAATATAAAATTATTCTCTGTGATTCTAATCAATATTCAGCGAAGAAAGTGTGAGAATATAAAATTATTCTCTGTGATTTTACTCGATATTCAGCTAAGAAAGTGTGAGAATATAAAATTGTCCTCTGTGATTCTTTATCAATATTAAGCGAAGTAAATGTGAGAATATTAAATTGTCCGCTGTGATTCTTTATCAATATTAACTGAGGAAAGTGTGAGAATATAAAATTGTCCTCTGTGATTCTTATCAATATTTAGCAGAGAAAGTGTGAGAATATAAAATTGTTCTTTTGTGATTCTTTATCAATATTCAGCGATAAAAGTGTGAGAATATAAAATTGTCCTCTGTGATTCTAATCAATATTAAGCGAAGAAAGTGTGAGAATATAAAATCGTCGTCTGTGATTCTTTACTAATATTCAGCTAAGAATGTGTGAAAAAAAATTGTCCGTTATTATTCTTTTATATATTCAGAGAAGAATGTGTGAGAATATGAATGTAACTCTGTGATTCTAATCAATGTTCTACGAAGACAGTGCGTGAATATAAAATTGAGCTATGCGATTTAATATCAGCGAGGAAAGTGGGTGAATTTAAAATTGAATGCTGTCATTCTTATTAATATTAAGCAAAGAAAGTGTGAGAATATAAAATAATTCTCTGTGATTCTTATCAATATCAAGCAAAGAAAGTGTGAGCGAATATAAATTTGACTCGGTGATTCTTATCAGTATTCAGCGAGGAAAGAATGAGAATATAAAATTTTCTTTAGTGATTCTTTTCAATATTGAGCGAAGAAAGTGTGAGAATAAAAAATAGTCCTTTGTGATTCTTTATCAATATTCAGCGAAGGAAGTGTGAGAATATAAAATTGTCCTCTGTGATTCTTATCAATATTCAGCTAAGAAAATGTGAGAATATAAAATAGTCCTTTGTGATTCTTTATCAATATTCAGCAAAGAAAATGTGAGAATATAAAATTGTCCTCTGTGATTCTTTATCAATATTAACTGAGGAAAACGTGAGAATATAAATTGTCCTCTGTGATTCTTTATCAATATTGAAGGAAGAAAATGTGAGAATATAAAATTGTCTTACATGATTGGTATAAATACTCAGCGAAGAAAGTGTGAGAATATAAAATTATTTTCTGTGATTCGTTATCAATATTCTTCCAAGAAAGTGTGTGAATATAAAATTGTCTTACATGATTCATATAAATATTCAGCAGAAGAAAGTGTGAGAATATAAAGGTGTCCTCTATGATTCGTTATCAATATTCAGCACAGAAAGTGTGAGAATATAAAATTGCTCTCTGTGATTCTTTATCTATATTCACCGAAGAAAGTGTGAGAATATAAAATTGTTCTCTGTGATTCTTTATCAGTATTCAGCGAAGAAAGTGTGAGAATATGAAAGTGTCCTCTGTGATTCTAATCAATATTCGGCGAAGAAAGTGTAGGAATATTAAATTGCAATACATTATTCGTATTAATATTCAGCGCAGAAAGTGTGAGAATATAAAAGTGTCCTCTGTGATTCTTATCAATATTCAACGAAGAAAGTGTGAGAATATAAAATTGTTCTCTGTGAGTCTTTATCAGTATTCAGCGAAGAAAGTGTGAGAATATAAAAGTGTGCTCTGTGATTCTTATCAATATTGAGCGAAGAAAGTGTGAGAATATACAATTGTCCTCTGTGATTCTTTATCAATATTTAGCGAGAAAGTGTGAGAATAAAAGATTGTCCTTTGTGATTCTTTATCAATATTCAGCAAAGAAGTTTGAGAATATAAAATTGTCATCTGTGATTCTTTATCAATATACAGCGAAGTAAGTGTGAAAATAGAAAATTGTTCTTTAGTGATTCTTTATACATTATCAGCGAAGAAAGTGTTAGAATATCAAAATTTCTACTGTGATTCTTTATCAATATTCTGCCAAAAACGTGTGAGAATATAAAATTGTCCTACATGATTCATATAAATATTCAGCGAAGTAAGTGTGAGAATATAAAATGGTCGTCTGTGATTCTTCATCAATATTCAACGAAGAAAGTGTTAGAATATAAAATTGTCCTCTGTGATTCTTTATCAATATTTAGAAAAGAAAGAGTGAGAATATAGAATTGTCCTCTGTGATTCTTTATCAATATTCAGCAAAGAAAGTGTGAGAATATAAAATTATTCTCTGTGATTCTAATCAATATTCAGCGAAGAAAGTGTGAGAATATAAAATTATTCTCTTAGATTTTAATCGATATTCAGCAAAGAAAGTGTGAGAATATAAAGTTTTTCTCTGTGATTCTTTATTAATATTAAGTAAAGAAAATGTGAGAATATAGATTGTCTTCTGTGATTCTTTATCAATATTAACTGAGGAAAGTGTGAGAATATAAAATTGTCCTCTGTGATTCTTTATCAATATTCAGCAAGAAAGTGTAAGAATATAAATTGTCCTCTGTGATTCTTTATCAATATTCAGCAAGAAAGTGGGAGAATATAAATTGTCCTCTGTGATTCCTTATCAATATTCAGCAAGAAAGTGTGAGAATATAAATTGTCCTTTGTTATTCTTTATCAATATTCAGCAAGAAAGCCTGAGAATATAAATTGTCCTATGTGATTCTTTATCAATATTCAGCAAGAAAGTGTGAGAATATAAATTGTCCTATGTTATTCTTCATCAATATTCAGCAAGAAAGTGTGAGAATATTAAATTGTCCTACATGATTTGTATCAATATTAAGCGAAGAAAGTGTAGGAATATAAAATTTTTCCCTGTTATTCTAATCCATATTCGGCGAAGAAAGTGTGAGAATATTAAACTGTCTTTTGTGATTCTCTTCAATATTCAGCAAAAATGTGTGAGAATATAAAATGGTCCTCTATAATTCGTTATCAATATTCAGCAAAAGAAGATTGAGAATATAAAATTGTTCTCAGTGATTCTAATTAATATCCGGCGAAAAATGTGTGAGAATATAAAATTATTCTCTGTGATTCTTTATCAATATTCAGCGAAGAAAGTGTGAGAATATAAAATTGTCCTCTGTGATTCTTTATCAAAATTCAGCAACAAAAATGTGAGAACATATAATTGTCTTAAGTGATTTTTTTTAATATTCAGCAAAGAATGTGTGAAAATATTAAATTGTCCTCTGTGATTCTTTATCAATATTAAGTCATGAAAGCGTGAGAATATTAAATTGTCTTCAGTGATTTTTTTACAATATTCAGCTAGGAAAATGTGGGAATATAAAACTTTCCTCTGTGATTCCTTATCAATATTCAACGACGAAAGCATGACAATATTAAATTGGAAGTGTGAGAATATAAAATGGTCCTCTTTTTTTCTTTATCAGTATTCAGCAAAGATAATTTTATATTCTCACACATTCTTCTCTAAGTATGTGTTACAATATAAAATTATCCTTTCTTATTCTTTATCAATATTCAGCTAAGAAAGTGTGAGAATAGAAAATTGTCCTCTGTGATACTTTATCAATATACAGCGAAGAAAGTGTGAAAATAAAAAATTGTTCTTTAGTGATTCTTTATACATTATCAGCGAAGAAAGTGTGAGAATATAAAATTCTCTACTGCGATTCTTTATCAATATTCTGCCAAAAACGTATGAGAATATAAAATTGTAATACATTATTCGTACTAATATTCAGCGAAGAAAGTGTGAGAATATAAAATTGTTCTCTGTGTTTCTAATCAATATTCAGCGAAGAACGTTTAGAATATAAAACTGTCCTCTGTGATTCTTTTCAATATTCAGCAAAGAAAGTGTTACAATATAAAATTGTCTTTCATGATTCTTTTAAATATTCACCTAAGACAGTGTGAGAAAATACTTTGTGAGTCTTTATAAATAATCACTGAGGAAAGTGTGAAAATATAAAATTGTCTTTAGTGATTCTTTTCAATACTCAGCTAGGAACGTGTGAGAATATAAAATTGTCCTACATGATTCGTATAAATATTCAGGGAAAAAAGTGTGAGAATATAAAATTGTCCTCTGTGATTCTAATCAATATTCGGCGAAGAAAGTGTGAGAATATTAAACTGTCCTCTGTGATTCTTTGTCAATATTGAATGAAGAAAATGTAAGAATATAAAATTGTCTTACATGATTTGTATAAATATTCAGCGAAGAAAGTGTGAGAATATAAAATTGTCCTCTATGATTCTATGCATTATTCCGCGAATTAAGTGTGAGAATATCAAAATTGTCCTCTGTGATTCTTTATCAATATTCAGCAAAGAAAGTGTGAGAATATAAAATTGTCTTTAGTGTTTCTTTTCAATATTCAGCACAGAAAGTTTGAGAATATAAAATTGTCCACTGTGATTCTTATTAATATTCAGCAAAGAATGTGTGACAATATAAAATTGTTCTTTCATGATTCTTTTCAATATTCAGCTAAGACAATTTGAGAAAATACATTGTGATTCACTGAGGAAAGTGTGAGAATATAAAATTGTCTTTAGTGATTCTTTTCAATACTCAGCTAGGAACGTGTGAGAATATAAAATTGTCCTACATGATTCGTATCAATATTCAGCGAAATAAGTGTGAGAATATAAAATTGTTCTCTGTGATTCTAATTAATATTCGGCTAAGAAAGTGTGAGAATATAAAATTGTCCTCTGTGATTCTTTATCAATATTCAGCAAAGAAAGTGTGAGAATATAAAATTGTCCTTTGTGATGCTTTTCAATATTCAGCGAAGAAAGTGTGAGAATATGAAATAGTCCTCTGTGATTCTAATCAGTATACGGCGAAGAATGTGTGAGAATATAAAATTGTCCTCTGTGATTCGTATCAATATTCAGCAATTAAGTGTGAGAATATAAAATTGTCTTACATTATTTGTATCAATATTCAGTGGAGAAAGTTAGAGAATATGAAATTGTCTTACATGATTCGTATCAATATTCAGCTAAAAAAGTGTGAGAATACAAAATTGTTCTCTGTGATTCAAATCAATATTCGGCGAAGAAAGTGTGAGAATATTTATCAATATTGAATGAAGAAAATGTGAGAATATAAAATTGTCCTACATGATTTGTATAAATATTCAGCGAAGAAAGTGTGAGAATATAAAATTGCCATCTGTGATTCTATGCCATATTCCGCGAACAAAGTGTGAGAATATAAAATTGACCTTTGTGATTCTTTATCAATATTCTGCGAAGAAAGTGTGAGAAAAAAATTTGTCCTTTGTGATTCTTTATCAATATTCAGCGAAGAAAGTGCGAGAATATAAAATTGTCCTCTGTCATTCTTTTCAATATTTGGCGAAGAAAGTGTGAGAATATAAAATAGTCCTTTTTGATTCTTTATCAATATTCAGCGAAGAAAGTCTGAGAATATAAAATTGTCCTCTGTGATTCTTTTCAATATTTAGCTAAGAAAGTGTGAGAATATAAAATAGTCCTTTGTAATTATTTATCAATATTCAGCAAAGAAAGTATGAGAATATAAGATTGTTCTCTGTGATAATAATCAATATTCGGCGAAGAAAGTGTGAGAATATAAAATTACCATACATGGTTCGTATCAATATTTTGCACAGAATGTGTGAGAATATAAAATTGTTCTCATTGATTCGTATCAATATTCAGCGAAGAAAGTGTGAGAATATAACATAGTCCTTTGTGATATTTTATCAATTATCTGCGAAGAAAGTGTTAGAATATAAAATAGTCCTTTGTGATTCTAATCAATATTAAGCGAAGAAAGTGTGAGAATATAAAATCGTCGTCTGTGATTCTATACTAATATTCAGCTAAGAAAGTGTGAAAAAAATTGTCTTTCATGACTCTTTTCAATATTCAGAGAAGAATGTGTGAGAATATAAATTGAACTCTGTGATTCTCATCAATATTCCACGAAGAAAGTCCGTGAATATAAAATTGAGCTTTGCGATTTAATATCAGTGACGAAAGTGGTAGGATATAAAATTGAATGCTGTCATTCTTATTAATATTAAGCAAAGAAAGTGTGAGAATATAAAATCATTCTCTGTGATTCTTATCAATATTAAGCAAAGAAAGTGTGAGAATATAAAATCATTCTCTGTGATTGTTTATCAATATTAAGCGACGAAAGCGTGAGAATATAAAATTGTCTTCTGTGATTGTTTATCAATATTGAGCGACAGAAGTGTGAGAATATAAAATGGTCCTCTGTTGGTCTTTATCAATATTAAGCGACGAACGCGTTAGAATATAAAATTTTCTTTAGTTATTCTTTTCAATATTCAGCGAAGAATGTGTGAGAATATACAATTTTCCTCTGTAATTCTTTATCAATATTAAGCGACGAAAACGTGAGAATATGAAATTATCTTTAGTGATTCTTGTCAATATTCAGCGAAGAAAGTGTGAGAATATAAAACTGTCCTCTGTGATTCTTTATCAATATCAGCGAAGAAAGTGTGAGAATATAAAATTGTTCTTTTATCATTCTTTTCAATATTCGGCGAAGAAAGTGTGAGAATATAAAATTGTCCTCTGTAATTCTTTTCAATATTCGGCGAAGAAAGTGTGAGAATATAAAATTGTCTTTTGTGATTCTTTTCAGTATTCGGCGAAGAAAGTGTGAGAATATAAAATTGTCCTCTGTAATTCTTTTCAGTATTCGGCGAAGAAAGTGTGAGAATATAAAATTGTCTTTTGTGATTCTTTTTAGTATTCGGCGAAGAAAGTGTGAGAATATAAAATTGTCTTTTGTGATTCTTTTCAGTATTCGGCGTAGAAAGTGTGAGAATATAAAATTGTCTTTTGTGAGTCTTATCAGTATTCGGCGAAGAAAGTGTGAGAATATAAAATTGTCTTTTGTGATTCTTTTCAGTATTCGGCGAAGAAACTGTGAGAATATAAAATGGTCTTTTGTGATTCTTTTCATTATTCGGCGTAGAAAGTGGGAGAATATAAAATTGTCCTCTGTGATTCTTCATTAATATTCTGCGATGAAAGCGTGAGAGTATATTATTGTCTTTACTGATTCTTTTCAATATTCAGCGAAAAAAATGTGAGAATATAAAATTGTCCACTGTGATCCTTATCAATATTCAGCGAAGAAAGTGTGAAAATATAAAATTGTTCTTTTATGATTCTTTTCAATATTCAGCTAAGTGTGAGAACGTCGTCTGTAATTCTTTATTAATATTGAATGAAGAAAATGTGAGAACATAAAATCATATCGTTGAGAACTGTGCTGTTTTTTTTATTGTAGTGATATTCATATTAATCATATTTTTTCTTTCGTTCATTGGATTATTGTTATAATGTACAACTTAATATCGTTAAATAATAGTAATTGTAAATATGACTCAAAAGTGAGGTAAAAATATTTTTATTATTCCGTGTATTCTGGTTTAATACTATCAGGTGGTTAGGGTTAGGGTTAACTGAAGACTCGTTGTTCTTTGATCGAGCGTTGCTGGATCTGTTATAACATTTTGTTTGTAACTTTCGCGTGGTCCTTACTGTCAATAATGCATCCAAAAAATATAAATTACTGTAAACTAATGCCAGCCACACAATGTGAAAGAAGTCGATAAATCGTTAGTTGTTTATTCATACAAATTTAGTTTATTTTTGATGCACCAAAAATGTATTTTAACGGCTCAATGCAAAGTATTTCACAATTTAACCAATACATATTCCAAGAAATTCCAAGAGGAGCACTTTTGGTTAGAAGTGTTGATTCTTTTGTTGACGATAACCGAGCGATTTACTCTACGTTTAAATTTCTTAATTTCCTGTACGTCGTTTGCGTTACCCCTGGTGTCATCAAGTTAAACATCGGTCAAGTAATGAGTTACGGGTAAATATCGACCATAATAATAGTCAATCATTCGAAGTGAACACATTGGCGATTTTTATTAGCATATAAAACTCTCATAACTACAACGAAAATGACTGATGTCGATGCAAATGGCAATTTATTGCATTATTTTGCAAGTATATTATAGTTGCGTGCTGGTATCTAAAGAAGGAACTCTGTTGGTCAGTCGATTTCGCTTTTATTTGAAAATCGCTGGGCGTACCTGGTGTTGTCCTGGATACAGTTAGGTCTTTTTCTTATTTAATTTGTATTTGTTTACATCATTTTAAACCTAAGGTAGGCGAATATTATATTCTTGAATTTAAGATTAGTTACCCCTTGTTGATTTTAGGTTCAATCATTATATTAAAACATTTCATACTAGCAGTCGTCTAGATTGGACTACGACTTTTTTCATAAAAACGGATGGGAGTCCAATGTTTTAACTCATCAGAATTACATTCTCAAAGAACATTAAGTTCAATAAGTACATAGAAGATGATGTCAAGTCTTCTGCAAAAAGGTGAGAATACCTTCTAACATCTGCCAGTATCTTATATTCTTATGAAACCACTATTCGCCTGTGCAAGGTGTATTGTTGCCGCATCTGGGTTGGTGCACCAACCGCGCATTTTCCTTTTTGATGGGGTGCAAAAAAGAATGTATAACCTAATAGATCATTCACTGTCGCTTCGCTGCAGTGGTGCCTCCTTCGGCTTATTTTACAAATATCTCCAAGGTATGTACCCCATACACGTAAATAACCTCGACCTACAGAACTAGAAGTAAATTTACCCCCTTCACAGTAGACGTCCTTAGATGACAGTAAAATCTACTTTAATAGCTTCTTTACTCAGACCGCCTGCATTTGGAATTTTCTCCCTGTTTCCTATTTTCGCGACGGTACCATCATACAGCGATTTACATGTAATGTGCAATAACACTTTGTTGTCTAATTCCCACCCAGGTTGACCCTATAAATCCGGCCCCTGTCACAGTAGTTACTTATGCTTCTGTGCCTAAATATGCTATGTTTGGGACGAACACAAATAAGTAAACAATAGTATTCATCTCTTTTTTACCTTAACTTCCTTGCTCAGAAAAAACATCGAGTGTTTCTGAGGGTTTTTTTCTTGCACCGAAAACGGCAGGGACTGGATTTGGACTGCCAAGAGTATCAAATATAGAATCTGATACATGTAAAATAATTGTCACCGGTTGAAAAAGAAAACATTTTATCGTATGTGATGATGGGAGTTTTGTAAACTAGAGTTTTTTAACAAGCCAGTTAGAGTGAGTTTTTTGTTAGTGGGCGGACGAAATGTGCGCGAAATAACGTGGGGCCTCGGAATTCCATTTTATCTATCGTCTAATAGGAAACATATTACGAACAAACAAACCTGGGAAAGTACTTCACAAGGTAATTCCAGGAAAAATATTTGAATATTTAAAAGAAGCTGGTTTTACAACAAAACCTTACATAAGGTGTAATTTTTTAACAAACAAATTAAAAAACGAATAAATAGTTTAAGAGAATTAGAACTTAAAACACACTTTTTTCCAAGATTGACTCGATTCTGCATTAAATCACCAGAAAAGGTTTGATATACTGTAAAACAAACAAACACATTTAAAACCAATTGAAACCGTTTTCCATAATAAGGGAAGTTTCTGGTGTTCACCTATATTTTGTTTATTTTCATTTTCAGAAACTCTCCAAGTGTTTATGTTTCGGTCTCGTCTACAAGGTCTAATCAAAGCAGCTTGCGCGATGCCCAGTGTATCATTACGCAAATCTCTTATACTCACTTACTTGTACTTTAGGCGATATTCATCCTGGCCGGATTGAGCTGGTTTTCTCTTTTATCTGAACGACATCCCGAACCATGGCGGCCCACGCACGGCTGGAAATAGCGAACCATTCACGATGATCCTTATGTCTGTTTCTAATTCCTTTTAAGCTGCTGCCCTGATTTTCTTTTACATAACTTGGTCAACATATGACTTTCTTTATCTACATACATTCCGTTTTGCTTTTATTTTTATTTTATTCTATGTATGATCTATTGTTTCTGGACTGCAATGTTAAAAAAATGTCCTTCTAATTTGAAAAGTCCGTGTCTCCCCTACGCACATTTATTTATTGAAATCAGATGTGTTTGTTATGGACGGTTATACTAACCTGAACATTAGACGTATTATATTTATACTAAACCTGAAGTGACAATGACAAATCTTTATATAATTTCAATTTACTTCTCTAGTGGTTTTCACCCGTTCCTTTTCGCACTCACGGAGAGAATGGCATGGTGGCTGAGTGGTTAACGACGCGGATTGAGGAGCTGGGTGTGTCGGGTTCGAATCCAGTTCGTTCCGCATTAACACTTTTATCAAAACCACACCTGACCTTGTGTCTAACCTCCTGGAGAGGAAGTAAATAAAATACTCGTAGGAAGAAATCTTGCTTTGATCGAAGGAAATGTTATAAAGAATGTATTTTATATTTTGTCCCTCTCCTCGCGGTTCTTATTTTCTTAATCCTAACATTAGCCCCAACTCCAGATTCTATTTAATAAAATGAAACAATTAAGATGTTGATGATACAAATTTAATTTATTTCCCAAATTCTATTTAATATCATTAAAGGAGATATGCAGTCTTAAGGCCGTGAATTCCTCTTCTCTTTTTTAAGAATTATGTTTAGGCTAATATTTAATGAAGTCAATTTAAATTCATCAGCATTTAAATTCAGAGAAGGATTAAAAATTACTCATATTCTTAATCTGTCCGTTATATACTTACATTTATTGTCTAAATTTTTATTCGTAATCCATTGTATCTGGGAACTTTAGGTAGCGTATCTTTTAAAATAGTTATACCTCTTCCATCTTAAGCCTTTTTTTAAATCTAAAGTTATGTCAATATTTGTTAAAGTTGTAAGTCTAATTAATAGCCACATGATTTATTTCCATATATTCCATAAACTGGGAAATATCCTAATAAATTCCATTTTTCAAATGCTTTTAAATTGTTTATGCCACTGTCACATTTTGAATAAAAGAGATATTTTTCTCTATTATAATTTAGTAGTCATCTTAGTTGTGAACTTTAAGAATTGTATTTTTATATATTTTGCCCATTTCTTTTTCTACTGATTATATATCTAAATGAATAAATATGAAGGTTTTTTCGATCTATCCTAATTATATTAACATCAAAACCGGTTCGGCTTATTTAATGCTACTGATACAAGAGTATTTTGAAATACCGTATATAGGCATCTCTAACTCATGAAAAACAAATATTGATATTGCTCATTTGCATATTTATTTCATTTAAGTTTATAATAAATTAATATTCTGTTACATACCATTTCTAATTTGTATTGTAAATTTTTCTTCTACGCAATCGTTATTTTGACGCATATAATATCACGTTTTTTTAATCATTGTGTCATAATATATAAATATAAATTGTGTCATAATATATAAATATAAATATTATTTATATTTATACAGGTCCATTTATGATAATGGATAGAGCATTCGCTAATGAGTCAGGAGGCTAAAGACTGAAATTATGGTACTTGGTGCCCTTTGCTAAATCACTCAGTATTATCTGGTAACTAATTAAAAGCGAGTCTTCAGGTCGCCCTCGACATTGGTCGACTACTTTGTTTCATTTTATATATAAAATAATTCAGTTCTAATCGTGGTGTCATTTTTTATTTATAGACAAAATGGTTCCATTTTTTCTTTATATGTTTGGTGTTTAACTGTATACGAATATTCAGGTGTATTTTACATATGTGTTAATCATTCGAGTGGCTTTTTATACAGAATTATTAAATTCGTTCGTGCATTATTGCCATGATGTGTCTTTTCTCTATTGACAGTTGTTTTCCATGTTCTTTTTCCAGATCTTTTTCCAGATGTTTCTGTAATCTGGTAGACGTGCGTCTGATTTTTTATTTTCATCTAATTCTAACAAAGCTTTTAAATTAAATAATTTCGTTTTTGGGAATTCTTAAGAATTAGGATTCACGGAAACGTTATTAAGTGATCAAATTGCACCAACGTTACGATTTAAATATGATATTGTCTGTTCGAAAAGTATAATTCTTTAACTTGTGTCATTATTATTTCAAATATAATTGAATGGAAAGATGATAATGGTCAAATGAAATCAATTAATTATCATTTATTTATTCCAAAAGTGATGTTGTTACCATAATAAAATATAACATATTTTGAAACCTTAGTTATATCTATATGGGCCGACCTTTAGTAATTTCTACATGGCCGACCTCGAAAATAAAATATTTAATATAATCACTAAACCTTCCATTTATGCCCGCTACGTTGATGATATTCTTATTTTAGTAAATAGTATAGATGAAATAAAAAAAACTACAAGATACTTTTCAAAATAATTCAGTTCTTAAATTCACTCATGAGCTTAATGTTAGTACTTTCGGTAAGTAATCTTCAGAAGATTAAGAATATTTGTTCTTTTTATTCTTTTTGTTTCCTTACCGAGACATAGTTATCGCAGTCAAGTTGAAATTCGTCTTGATATTACTAAGAAAAATATGCTTAATCTTCTGACGATGGTATATATTACCGAAAGTACTCAAGTTAAAAGAGAAAATAAATGAAAAAAAATGTTTTTAAAGTAAATAAATAATTTATTTTTAAAAACAAATACTTTGCGTTGTGCAGGTTTTCTAAATAGTTTATTTAAAAATATTCTCTTTATTATTGCCATTTCCAGCGACGCTTCCAATGTGTGACTTTTCAAAATACCTTTTCCACGTAACCTCGTGGTACACACAGCCATATCAACATTTTCGTCAGTAACATCAAGACGAATTTCAACTTGACTGCGATAACTATGTCTCGGTCAGGAAGAAAAAAGAAGAAAAAGAAAAAATATGCTTAATCTTCTGACAATGGTAAATATTACCGAAAGTACTTAAGTTAAAGGAGAAAAAAAATGGAAAAAAATGTTTTTAAAGTAAATAAATAATTTATTTTAAAAAACAAATACTTTGCCTTGTGCAGGTTTTCTAAATATTTTATAAAAAATATTCTCTTTATTATATATATATATATATATATATATACGTGTAACTCGTTGTTTGGATGTAGAATCGTTATTTATACTAGTTTATATATTCTCTCCTTAGTCGCATATTTTTCTAGTATGTAATGAGGTACGCCTGGAAGGAAAACAGAGCGTATACTATACTACTCTCTAAAGAATAATGGAATTCCTGGGAGAATGTACTCAGAATATATACTACACTACCCCTTAAAAGAAGAGAACAAATACTAAACTACCTTTCAACAAAGGAGGTAATGCCTGGAAGATTGTCTCCTAACAACAGGACAAATACTACACTACACCCTTAAATAGGAGATAGTTTTTTTCGGAGGATTCTCCTTCCCTACAAAAGGAAGGTGTAATGTCTAGGAATGTGGCATTATGACGAAGAAAACACATACCGAGCTGACCCTCAAAGAGAAAAGTGAAATAAAAAGAATATGGTCCAAGGCAAAAATAAAAATTGTCTACTCAAAATCAAATATCGATTTATCGATGAAAAAAACACCGACAATCCGACGAGATCATTTTCTATAGCGTTGCCCGGTTATTTTTACTTTCATTTTTCTTACACAAACAAAATAATATTAAGTATCAATCTACTGTGAGGCAGACAAGCAAATACTTGAAAGCAAACATATATGAAGTCGTCAAAAGAATCTATGCTATGGATCTTTTTTGTATTTAAACATAACTAAATTGACTTAGGTCTGACAGAAAAAGAAAAACAAAAGACTATTTACATAGCGTTTTGTTTTGCAAACCGACAAAAAGTAAGTAAAAGTACTTGAAATAACCGAAAACAGACAACTACAAAAAAGGAGTAGTCGTCACAAATATTATTTCAAATATTTTTAGCTTTTGAAACAAATGTTTGTTGTCGAGCAGATTAAAACATATAGATGAGTGTATAAATTATATGTAGCCCAGTGTCGTAAACACTCGGCAACGACAATACGAATTTCGCTTATGTTAAACGTCTCTGTTACCCACTTCGCCGTCAGTTGTCGGATGAGAAAACAATACGTACATACGAACAAAATCGATTTCGAATCGATAATTTAACACTATTTTTACAAGTAAAATTAACTTCATAGTGAACTTTATAAAGAAAAACAAGTTTACTTTATGTATGAGAATTTTTCACATATTTAGAAGGTTAACGAATGTTCGTAGGTTATGTAATAAAATGAATCATGTATTTGCATGATTATTAGTAGCAGTAAATTAGTATTTGAAATCTTTACCCGACGTTGCCGGAAGTCTTTATTTAAATGTTACTTTTTAAATTACGATTTTGAAAGTAAAGTATAATTTTTACGGTGTCGTTTTTCAATTAAATTAGTTAAACCGAATTATTAAATAATTTTGACTAATTTTGTTATAGTAATATTTGAATTATTATTTCAAAAATTATGAAAAAACTTTTAACATAAGATTCTAAGAATTTACATTGGTAATAATTTTAAAGCCAGTGCTTTGATTAGTGTCTGTTCGGCAGTTGGAATTGAAGGCCTCGAATCGAAAGATCACATATTTTGTTTGCAACGATTAAACAATAATAAAATGGCTCAATACATGCTGGTGGATTTAATTTTGTAATGAAATTATTTTTTTTTAATCGAGCTTGTCAGATTATTGTATTAATCTTGAGATTTAAGATGGCGATAGCAGTTTTATTTAGTCCTGAAAACTTTAAGGGAAACAACTCTCGCATGAAGAATAAGAATAAGAATAAGAATAAGAATAAGAATAAGAATAAGAATAAGAAGAATAAGAAGAAGAAGAAGAAGAAGAAGAAGAAGAAGAAGAAGAAGAAGACGATTATTTAATGCTAATGGTGGTGGTAACCGGAGTAAAGAAATGAGCAGCAACCATAATTAATCGTAGTAGTATGCATGGCGGGTTCCTTGCTACCACTACAATCATTACTACTTTTAGTATTTCGGAAAAGGGTAGTAATACTAGTAATAATGGTGATAGTAAAAACCCAAGTGCCATCTACATAATAGAACTAGCGACTATATTAGTCGTTCTGTGTATCTTAGTACAAAGATTTTTATCATCATTCACTTCGCCGCCCTCGTATCTCTCCTCAAAAAAGACGAAGAGCGATGTAAGAGATAAACAACCCACAACTCTTGTTCAGTTTATAATTTACAAGTTGTTTGTTCGTCGCGTTAGACGAGAGTATTTTTAAGTATCGATTTTTTTTCTTCCATTCACACAGGAAGTTATTGATGATTTAAAGAATGAGATTAAAATTTGTAATTTACTTTTATGAACTCCTGAAAATGTAAATGTAAGTAATTATTGCTGCACTATGATAGTTAATACTTCCTTGCTTTGAAACCCGTTATCGTTTGTTTTAATTTAAATTGTTACTTACGATATTTAGGAATAATAAGTCCATGAACGAGACCAAACTGTAATTGCATGTAGAGTACAATTACAATGTAATAAAGACATTTCGTGCTTATTATGGTAGTATACAAAAACGTTGAAAAAATCAATCGTTTAACATGTATTCTAAGTATGTGCAATTGTTCATGGTAAAGCTGTCATGGATAGAGAAATGCATGTTTTATATAAACATGAACAAGCTAAGCCTTAAGCTCATTAGCGTAAAATGGATTCATGTAAGTAATGTTCTGAACCGGGATAACAATTATTATAAAGAAATTGAAGCGAAATTACGGTGCGGCCGTAGCAGTAGTTGTTGTTGAAAGTTGACGTTAGTAAGACGACGCGGCCGTAGCAGTAGTGCAAATAGTTTTTGTTGAATGTTTGACGCTGGTGGGACTGGCATGGTCGTAGCAGTAGTACGAATAGTTTCTGTTGTTGAATTGGTTGCCGTAGCAGACGATATGTTGTCGGCGATGTTCGGTGTTGTTATTGTTGAAGGATTAAGTCTGCTTCTTTTTGTTATTGTTGCTGGAGAAGAACCGAGCGTCACTGTTAAAGTTCTTGGATGATCCGAGATTATTTTCTCCCCCCCCCCTTTCATAATCTCTCCTTCCTGTATAAGGAAAAAAAACTTCTTCACTGGTCCCAGCTGTTTTTATGTGAACATTTTTGGCCACAGGGATCATAGTACATGAACAACCAACACGAAAGCGGTCGGGAATCATGTAAACAAGGCCGACTTGGGTGGCGGTCGCCATGGTAACACATGCCAGACAGCATGACGGCGTCTTCAGATCAAAACGAGATCTAAAATCATAACATTTTCGTTTAACTCTAACAATTAATAAAAACATTTACGTTTTTCTTATTTACATAAAGTTAAAACAACTTCATTCCAACGAGTCAACCTGAAATGCCAGACTGCATTTTTCATTTTACATTATAAATTTTCGTTTTATACGATCACTATTAACTATTCTGATAGAATTTTAAGTCCCCCGTGCTACCGTGTTGACAAATGTTTAACATTTAAAAAAAATCGTTTTAGCAGAATGGGATCGAACGCCAAAAACTGTAACGTCGTAAACACTAACCCACCGATGGGGAATATAATATTAATATGAAAATTAATATAGTTAAACGAAGCCTGTCCGATATATACTGAAAGCAATTTACTTTGATTTCACCAGAAATTTTATTTTTATTTTTTTTTAAACATCGGCTATGTCTGTGATAAGGGCCCTTGGAAAATTACAGAGGCTTACATAGCCCCATTAAAATCCACTGAAACACACAAATATAATTAATGTAGGCTGCAGAGCATTACAAATTATATTCGAATGGGGGGGCACAAAAATTACGATTATATGTTTATTTTTAATAATGAAGACTATTCTCTATTTTTTTTTCATGATTGCGATTGAGTCACGTGAGCAAAATGCCGATGTCGACCGGGAAATACGTTACGATTCACCTTCTGGCGAGCAAATGTACGGTCCACCATGTGTAAGGGGGGGGGGGCATAACAATAATTAAAAAAAAAAATTTGTTATAACATTACATGCAGACAATCCTCTTTACTTTTAATTGCTCGCTATTGTTTAATTTGAGTCGGGTAAACCAAATCCTTGATTGTGCTTGGTGGCAGTAAGTGGACACTGTTGAATGGCAGAAAAGAGGATAAAAATTGAAATCCTCTGACATAGATTCAGTTATCAGTGCGGAAATTCAAGATCCAGTGGCAGATCCGGTTTTACATGATTTCATTAGGCACCATATGATTCATGGAAACAGAGGTTCACTCTGTCTCAAAGATGGACACTGCAGTAAGAGCTTGAGTGAAACTTAATCGGATACAAATGGCTACCCACAATATCGACGACTATCTCCTTTAGCTGGAGGTTTTGAGACGACAGTTACCCTACCTGCCAACATAACAGTTCCTGTAGATAACCGATGGGTTGTACCACATAATAAACTGCTTTGTGAGATTTTTGATGCCCATATCAATGTTGAATATTGCAACAGCATGAAATCAATAAAATACATTTGTAAATATGTAAATAAGGGTAGTGATCAAGCTATCTTCACAATTGAAAGTAATGCTCATGATGAAGTTAAGAGATACGATACGGGACGTTACATATCAACCAATGAAGCCATTTGGAGAATGTACACTTTTGTACTGAGAAGTTCCAGTTTATTATACCTGGGACACTAAAACTAAGGTCTTCAAGCGACGGTTACAGGGTAAGCCAGTTCCAGGCTATCCGTGCGTTAAAAGAACAGACGTTTTGGTGCAGGGTACACACCGTGCATCCAAATCAATTTAGCTGCTTCTGTTTGAGACTGCTTCTACACAATGTTAGAGGTTCACAGAGCTTTAATGACCTAAAAACGATCAATGGTCAAGTTATGACTACATTCAGGGTCATGTAGTGCACATGGACTACTTGAAGATGATAACCACTGGGATGCTACACTACAGGAAGCATCTATATCTGATTCTGCAAACAATTTGAGACATTTCTTTGCTATCATGTGCAGTGTCTCATCCAAAACGACTTTGGGATGCACACAAAGAAGCTTTTACTGAAGATTTCCTTCTTAGGAAACGCAATCAACAGCCTGAAGTTGATATAACATTTTCAGACAACATCTTCAATATGGCTTTAGTGCATATTGAAGATATGACTTATAGGATGAATGGTAAAACACTGACAAAATTGCGTCTTACCTCACCTAATCGATCTAATACACATCCGGTCATTACTGCATGGACGCGTGAAATTAGTTATCAAACTCATGAGCAAGCATCAATTGTTCGAGATGATATCGCACAACTAAATAATGAGCAAATTCATATTACGATGCTGATCCAATTTGTCAAATAGAAAAAGGATCAGATCCAGCTAAAGTTTTACAGAAGTGTTCCTTGATCGTATGGGATGAATGTACAATGGCACATAAACAAGCGTTTGAGGCTCTAGATAAAACATTGCGTGATCTCAAGAAACGTGATGTTGTTATGGGTGGCATAACACTTTTATTTTCAGATGACTTCCGACAAACGCTTCCTATTGTTCCACTTGGAAGTCCCGCTGACGAGCTTAATGCTTGCATTCAATTGTCATATTTGTGGAAGTACATTAAGACTGTAACGTTATTTACAAACATGCGTGTACATCTCAATAGTGACCCAATGGCTGGTGAGTTTGCCTCCCTACTCCTAAAAATAGGTGATGGCAAGCGTGCAACAACCAACAATGGCACGATTGTAATTACTCCAGGTATTGGCTCAATTGTTTCATCACTCACAGAGCTTAGTAGCAAAGTTTATCCAAATATAGCCGAAAACTATGTGCATCCTGAATGGCTAACGGAGAGAGCAATTCTAGCTACTGAAAATTACATGGTACATGTCATCAATCAACAACTACTTGATGAAATTCCAGGTGATGAACAAACTTTCACTTCTGTGGATTCTACTCTCGATGACGACCAGGCTGTACAATACCCTACAGAATTTTTAAATTCATTAGAATTGCCTGGTATGCCAACACACAAATTAAAGCTGAAAGCTGGATGCCCAATTATGTTACTCCGGAAACTTGATGCTCCTAGTCTATGTAATGGAACGAGACTGTGTGTTAAACGCATTAAACCTCATGTGATAGAAGCTGTAATACTAACTGGTGTGGTAAGGAGCAAACTGATATTCCTTCCCAGATACCCATTATTCCGTCGGATTCTGTAATAGAATTTAAAAGGCTTCAGTTCCCAGTTAAACTGTGTTTTGCCATGACAATTAACAAGTCCCAAGGACAATCATTGGCAGTGGTTGGTCTAAACTTGACTTCACCTTGCTTTAGCCATGGGCAGTTTTATGTCGGATGTTCAAGGGTAGGCTCTCCACAATGTCTATACATATTGGCACCAGAAGGTAAAACATCAATCCTATTTTAATTACCTAAATTACTTCCAGTGAAATGATTTATTTTCTGAATCTATTTATTTAACTTAAAAATTAAAATCAGGTTGTTATATTTCCCCGGGCAACGCCGGGACACGGGTCCTGCTAGTTTTAAATAAAACACATATAACGTTGTGTACCTTTAATCATATCTCGTTGATGGAAATAAGATTCCCCGGGATGAAACGCGGTAGCTTCTGTGTAGCTTAACTGCCATAAATATATTTTCATAGCTTACTATATATATATATATATATATATATATATATATATATATATATATATATATATATATTGTATGTGTGTGTGTGTGGGTGGGTGTGTGTGTGTGTGGGTGTGTGTGTGGGTGTGTGTGTGTGTGTGTGTATAAAAATAAAAATGGAATAAAGGATAAGTAAATCAACGACTAGTAAAAATAAGCTCAAAAACACATATTGAATAGTTCTACCAAAATATTTCGATTGTTAAAATACAATCATCATCAATTGGTAGCAAAAGTTTAATTAAAAACAGAAAAGTTTTGACATTTATACAAAGAACGCAATTTGGGGAAAAATAGTCACGTGTAATAAACAGTAGAAAGGGAGAAAGAAAGAAAGAAAGAAATGTTAAATAAGAAAAGAAAAAGAAAGAAAAAAATCAGCAGTTGGCATATAAACGTCGATCGGAAACGCCGTAAGTTAATAAAGGGGGAAGGAAGATGAGTAGTAATTTAAAATGAATGACAACTTATCCTTTATTCCATTTTTATTTTTACATTTTGTCTGAAACATTGTTTCTGTTATATATATATATATATATATATATATATATATATATATATATATATATATATATATATATATATATATATATATATATTATAAGCCCGGTTGATGTTACCTTGCATGAATTATATATATTTATATAGACACATGTATTTTGCCTAGAGATCAAAACGTTCTATTTTAAAATAAGCTAGTGGTTTTGGTGCTTATGCAGATTAGCGAACCATTTAAAAAAAATTTTAAAATTATTTTTTTATAAAAACAATATTATATACTTATTCAGTATTATCTTCTTACTCACTGTGCAAAAAAGTAGAAAAAAGTATCCACTAGAATTTTAATTAAAAGTATTTTTCCATTCTGCGTATCGTAACAGCGATTCGTTCACAGAGACTTCAGTTTGTTTCTAAAGAAAGAAGATTTAGTAGGGGAGATAATCAACTTGCGAAATCATAATAAAAAACAACATGGAAAAATACTTGTAATTAAAGTTCTAGTGGATAATTGTTTCTACTTTTTTGCACAGTGAGTAAGAAGATAACACTGAATAAGTATATAATATTGTTTTTATAAAAAAATAATTTTTTTTAATTTTTTAATGGTCTACGTGAACGAATCGCTATTACGATACACAGAATGGAAAAATACTTCCAATTAAAGTTCTAGTGGATAATTTTTTCTACTTTTTGTACAGTGAGTAAGATTATTATGCTTAATAAGTATATATTAATAAAAAAATAAAATAATAATTTTTAAAAATTTTTAAATGGTTCGCTAATCTGCATAAGCACCGTGGTTTTATTTTTGACGGAACGCTAACCTTTTATCTTTATTTTTATTTACTCATTGACGTTTTTGGCGAATGTGATCGTCATAATTTGTTGTTAAATTCCTGATGTTACAATTGCTGCACTCTCCGACTTTCTTGAAGTGTCGTTCCTTGAAAATGTCAGTTTCTAAATATAAGACAGGCTTCACGTTTGTTTTCAATTTCAACCAATAAAGCCGCAGTATTTAACTTTATATACAATTAAATTGTCTTCAATTTTTTTTCTATTTCGGATGTTGGATTTCAAATTGCTTTTGTACATACAATTAGCGTGAAATGTTAATTTAGACAGGTTTTTTTGAAGACTGAAATTAAATACGTGTTTTTTTCTATTTTTTTATTTATATCTTCATGATTTCAATAGAACTTATCTTCTCAAAGAAAACGAACAGCATAAAATAACAACAATCAATACGAATCTACCAACATTCGACCAATACTTGCGGCCAATTAAAAACTATTTCACAAATACATCATAGAAAACGACGACCATATTAACAGCCTACAACAACAACTACTATTAATACAATATCTGCTACAACTACTACTATTACTAGCAATAATCTATATAAAGAGATGCCAATAACTGTGTGTCTGTTCGATATAGAAAGACAAGTTAGGGAATCTACATGAAAACTAAAAGTGTATTCATATGTAAAATCTTCCAGGAAAGATAATAAAAGTGTTATCGTATCTCCAAGTTCACGTTTAAGGCGGCTATGAGGATATAACCCCCTTAAAACTTTAAATACATCCTATTTTGATATAATCATACCCTTAACATGTTCCGGGTAAGACAATGAAGATCTCCGGTATCTCGAATGCGCTTGTTTGGAGCGGTGAAAGTACATAAACGGACACCGCAACATTTTCTTAAGGGAGCTGTGAGGGTCGATCTTCTCTTAAAACTTCAAATATATCCTATTTTGATGACATTTAAATCATATCCTAAAAATGTTCCGGGTAAGACAATGAAAGTACTCCTGTATCGGGATGTACTCGTGGGAGTACATAAAAGGGGAACGCAACACTTTCTTAAGAGAGCTAAAAGTTAAACTTCAAAATATCCTATTTTTATGAAATTTAAATCAAATGTATAGAATTCACCGCGGTAGACAATGGAAGTGTTCCCGAATTTCTACGTGTCTTCGTGTGTGCCGAATCTCTATGTGTCCCCCAAAAGACGTATGGGGGAACCTGTTCATTAAAATTTCAATTACGTATATTCAATCGACTATATTAGTGGGCAATATAGTGGTGGGAGATAAAAGGAATGAAAGTAATATGGTGTTATGAGCATAGTGAAAAAGAAAAGAAGGTTCTTCTAGTAATAAATAATAATAAAAAGTCTCCTCCTAAACGGTGACACGTGAACATGGCTGTGAATTTTCTGAGGAGATTAAAGACTGACAAAATAGAGCATCATCCATTAGAATGATGAGTTGAGGTATTGTAACTCAAATCCTAGAGAAAACCAACGGCCGTTAACAGTGAAAAATACATGGTAAACGGCTGATGCGGAAACGCGAAGAGATTTACAACGTTGACCGAAAAAAGCGAAGAGTGATGGATGTTTAGTGAGACTGGTTGTCAAGCGATCCCCACTAAATTTTTCAGTCAGCACTAATGATTACTGTGATAACCCTTAATGAGTTAGAAATAATAATAATAATAATAATAATAATAATAATAATAATAATAATAATAATAATAATAATAATAATAATAATAATAATAATCTAATACAAAAAGACCCCAAAAAGGGAACGACCCCCGGCAACTACAGACCGATAACATGTCTACCAATAATGTGGAAAATTCTCACAGCACAACTGAGAGAACAAATCTACCAATCCCTGGACAATCGTGGACTGCTCCCCGAGGAACAAAAGGGATGCCGGAAAGGACAAAGAGGGGCACATGATCTACTATACATTGATCAAAAGACCCTGAAGGAGGTGAAGAGAAGACAAAAGAACATAACCATGGCATGGATTGACTACAAGAAAGCCTACGACAGAATCCCCCAAACATGGATAATTGAATGCTTAAAGATATACAAGATACCAGACAGGATTATTAATCTCATCCAGAAAGCGATGGAAACATGGAGACTAAAACTGACAGCCGGAGGACAATACCTGTCTGAGATAAAAATACAGAGAGGCATTTTTCAAGGAGACTCCCTATCACCACCACTGTTTATAATAGCCATGATGCCACTCAACTACATACTCAGAAAGTGTGATGCCGGATACAGGTTTACGGATACAGAACAAAGAATAAACCACTTGATGTACATGGATGACCTTAAACTGTTTGCAAAAAACAAAAAAGAACTGGAAAAGCTGATAAACACAACCAGGATATTCAGCCAGGATATCCAAATGGAGTTTGGAATAGAAAAATGTGCACTGCTAGAGATCAAAAAAGGAAAACTGGAGACGACAGAAGGTATAGAACTCCCCAACCAAGAGGAGATGAGGGCGCTAGGAGAACAAGATAGCTACAAATACCTGGGAGTTCTGGAAGCAGACACAATCAAATATACAGAAATGAAAGAGAAGATTGGAAAAGAATATCTACGAAGAACAAGGAAACTCTTAGAAACTAAACTATATAGCAGAAACCTAGTAAAAGGGATAAACACATGGGCTGTATCACTAATAAGATACTCTGGACCATTCATAGGCTGGACCAAAGAAGAACTCAGGCACCTTGACCAAAGAACAAGAAAACTAATGACTATGCACAATGCTTTGCACCCAAAAGACGACACGGACAGACTCTACGTAAGAAGAAATGAAGGAGGTAGAGGACTGGTAAGTATAGAAGACTGTGTGGAAAACACCAAAAAAGAGCTGGAGAAATATGTAACCCAGAACACGGAAAGACTGATCACCACAGCAAGAGACACCAGCCCAACAAACAACCCCGGAAGCACTGAACCCAGAAACAAAAAGACAAGAAAGGAAAAGTGGGAAGAAAAACAACTACATGGACGCTTTATAAGACTCACAAGCGATGAAGCCAATGAAAACAGCTGGGCATGGCTAAGAAAAGGAAACCTGAACAGAGAAACGGAATCTCTGCTGACGGCCGCACAGAACAATGCGATTAGGACAAACTTTATTAAAGCAAAGATAGATAAAACCCAGAAAAACAGCAAATGCAGATTGTGTGGACAAAGAGACGAAACGATAAATCATATAATAAGTGAATGCAGCAAGCTAGCACAAAGGGAATACAAGAACAGACATGACAGCATGGGGAAAGAAGTACACCGGGAAATGTGCAAACAACTGAATTTCGAATATGCAAGAAAACGGTACAAACACAAACCAGAAACTGTACTAGAAAACGAAAAACACAAAATCATATGGGATATGAATGTACAAACAGACAAACCCATAACAGCAAGGAGACCGGATATGATAATAATCAACAAGAAAGAAAAATCCTGCAAAATCGTGGACTTTGCCGTTCCAGCAGACCACAGAGTGAAGATCAAAGAGACGGAAAAGAGAAGCAAATATACTGAACTTGCCAGAGAATTGAAAGGAATATGGAACATGAAGAAAGTCAGTATAACACCAATAATCATAGGAGCACTAGGAACAGTCCCCAAAAACATGGAGAAAAGACTAGGAGAAATAGGAATCAAAGGGATAACTGAGACAATACAAAGGACAGTAATGATCAAAACAGCTACAATCCTGAGAAATGTCCTCGAATGCGGAAACCAACCCACATAAGCAACGAATGGAGAACAAACACATGGAAGCACAAAACAACAGAACCGGGGAAAATACAACCGAACGAGAGAGGCGCAAGCATAGGCTGACGCCACGAAAATTATGGACAGAGGGTCGAGGAGGGAAAGCGCAAAACCAGACCTCCACTGGAAGAGCGCGGACAGCTCTGGGACCTTGGGAAGGCTTGTTGCCACTCGGGCCCCAGAGGAGACCAATGGCCATTATCAGCGGGAAATCGTTGGTAGGTGGCTGTTGCGATTACCGCAAGGTCATCAGCGGTGATGAACGAAAAGAGGTGGAGCATACTGGAGGCCTGAGGAGACTTGTTGTCACTCAGACTCCAGGGAATACTACAGGTTGTCGGCAGTGGGTGACCACTGACGATGACCAGTGTGATAACTCCTAGTGAGTAAATAATAATAATAATAATAATAATAATACAAGCCGTGGGACTCAGGAGAAAGGCCTGTGTGTCATGATGGGCAGGTGCTCCCTCGTTAGCCAACATGGGGGACCCGGTCCGCATCCTGCGAATGTTGGCCCTTCTCATTTCAGAAACAAGACAACGGACAAGAACCAGGTAAGTAACCTCTCTGATTCCAGGTATGACAAGGACACAGACTAGAGACAATAAAACCAGAGCGAAAACAGCAAACTGGAAAGATATAGAAAGAAATGGACCACGAAAGAGAACAGACTGGTGATGGAGTGCTACTATAAAAGCCGCTACCCTACAGAAAGAGGCTACCGAAAACGAATGAAACATCTCTGGGACATTGCTAGTGACTACCATACAACGGAACAAAGGATAGCAGATCAAGCAAGACAGATCCTCAAGCGAGGATGGTTCTCGGAGATGGAACTGACGGAAATCAGACAGAAGGCTAATGGCGAAACGGAGCAAGAAACACCACCAAAGGAGAGACCACAGGAAGAGGACGGGCAAAACATACACATTGAAACTGAAGAGATTGAAGACTACGGAATCACAGAATTAGGGGAGATAGAAGACTGCGGAACCACAGAACCTGCTGAGATAGAACTCAACGAAAAAGAAGCAAGTGAAGTGGAGAACATTAGACAATACATGTTAGAAAACAAAACAAAACTCCCATCTCTCAGGAATGAAGTAGCGAAGAAGTTACAAGCAGAAACAGAAAGAGTAAACAGACTCCTCACACACATGCCAACAGAAACTATTACAGACCTAAACAACCTGATATATGCAGGGGCAAAATCGGTAAGTATCAAACTAAGAAACGAAGAGAATGGACAAAAGAGAGGACCGACAAAACCTGGATGGGAAATCAGACTGGACACCCAGATCACCAAACTTCGGAAAGAAGCTAAAACCGTGAACAGAAGGAAGGAGGACATGAAACGATTAAGAAGCAAAAATCAGAAACGCAAGGAAAAACTAAATGAGAAAAATGAAGAAATAAAACAAAGGATAGCAGCAATAGAAGGAAGACTGAGACGATACAGGTACGAATCAGAACAGAGCAAACAGAACAGGACCTTTGAAAACAATGAAAGCCAGTTTTACAAAAACGTAAATGGAGAAAAAACAACAACAGAGCAGCCGAACCCAACAGAAACAAAACAATTCTGGAGCAAGATATGGGAAGAACCAAAAAAGCACAACAAGAATGCCGAATGGTTGAAAAACATGAAAGATGAACTACAGGAAATCGAAGAAGGAACCGAAACAGAAATCAACAAAGAAACGATCAAGAAAACCCTAAGAAAAATGGCAAACTGGAGAGCACCAGGCCACGATGGAATACATGCATACTGGTTTGAAAAATTCACGATCCTGCATGAAAGAATAGCGCAGAAACTGAGTAGATGTATCCGCAAAACAGACGTACCAGAATAGATGACGGAAGGAAGAACAACACTAATACAAAAAGACCCCCAAAAAAGAAACGACCTCCAGCAACTACAGACCGATAACATGTCTACCAATAATGTGGAAAATTCTCACAGCACAACTGAGAGAACAAATCTACCAATCCCTGGGCAAACGTGGACTGCTCCCCGAGGAACAAAAAGGATGCCGGAAAGGACAAAGAGGGGCACATGATCTACTATACACTGATCAAAAGACCCTGCAGGAGGTGAAGAGCAGACAAAAGAACATAACCATGGCATGGATTGACTACAAGAAAGCCTAAGACAGAATCCCCCAAACATGGATAATTGAATGCTTAAAAATATACAAGATACCTGACAGGATTATTAATCTCATCCAGAAAGCAATGGAAACATGGAGACTAAAACTGACAGCCGGAGGACAATACCTGTCTGAGATAAAAATACAGAGAGGCATTTTTCAAGGAGACTCTCTATCACCACTACTGTTTATAATAGCCATGATGCCACTCAACTACATACTCAGAAAGTGTGATGCCGGATACAGGTTTACGGATACAGAACAAAGAATAAACCACCTGATGTACATGGATGACCTTAAACTGTTTGCAAAAAACAAAAAAGAACTGGAAAAGCTGATAAACACAACCAGGATATTCAGCCAGGATATCCAAATGGAGTTTGGAATAGAAAAATGTGCACTGCTAGAGATCAAAAGAGGAAAACTGGAGACAACAGAAGGTATAGAACTCCCCAACCAAGAGAAGATGAGGGCGCTAGGAGAACAAGATAGTTATAAATACCTGGGAGTCCTGGAAGCTGACACAATCAAATATACAGAAATGAAAGAGAAGATTGGAAAAGAATATCTACGAAGAACAAGGAAACTCTTAGAAACTAAACTATATAGCAGAAACCTAGTAAAAGGGATAAACACATGGGCTGTATCACTAATAAGATACTCTGAACCATTCATAGGCTGGACCAAAGAAGAACTCAGGCACCTTGACCAAAGGACTAGAAAACTAATGACTATGCACAATGCATTGCACCCAAAAGACGATACAGACAGACTCTACATGAAAAGAAATGAAGGAGGTAGAGGACTGGTAAGTATAGAAGACTGTGTGGAAGACACCAAAAAAGAGCTGGAGAAATATGTAACCCAGAACACGGAAAGACTGATCACCACAGCAAGAGACACCAGCCCAACAAACAACTCCGGAAGCACTGAACCCAGAAACAAAAAGACAAAAAAGGAAAAGTGGGAAGAAAAACAACTACATGGACGCTTTATAAGACTCACAAGCGATGAAGCCAATGAAAACAGCTGGGCATGGCTAAGAAAAGGAAACCTGAACAGAGAAACGGAATCTCTGCTGACGGCCGCACAGAACAATGCGATTAGGACAAACTTTATTAAAGCAAAGATAGATAAAACCCAGGAAACAGCAAATGCCGATTGTGTGGACAAAGAGACGAAACGATAAATCATATAATAAGTGAATGCAGCAAGCTAGCACAAAGGGAATACAAGAACAGACATGACAGCGTGGGGAAAGAAGTACACCGGGAAATGTGCAAACAACTGAATTTCGAATATGCAAAAAAACGGTACAAACACAAACCAGAAACTGTACTAGAAAACGAAAAACACAAAATCATATGGGATATGAATGTACAAACAGACAAACCCATAACAGCAAGGAGACCGGATATGATAATAATCAACAAGAAAGAAAAATCCTGCAAAATCGTGGACTTTGCCGTTCCAGCAGACCACAGAGTGAAGATCAAAGAGACGAAAAAAGAAGCAAATATACTGAACTTGCCAGAGAATTGAAAGGAATATGGAACATGAAGAAAGTCAGTATAACACCAATAATCATAGGAGCACTAGGAACAGTCTCCAAAAACATGGAGAAAAGACTAGGAGAAATAGGAATCAAAGGGGTAACTGAGACCATACAAAGGACAGTAATGATCAAAACAGCTACAATCCTGAGAAATGTCCTCGAATGCGGAAACCAACCCACATAAGCAACGAATGGAGAACAAACACATGGAAGCACAAGACAACAGAACCGGGGAAAATACAACCACACGAGAGAGGCGCAAGCATAGGCTGACGCCACGAAAATTATGGACAGAGGGTCGAGGAGGGAAAGCGCAAACCAGACCTCCACTGGAAGAGCGCGGACAGCTCTGGGACCTTGGGGAGGCTTGTTGCCACTCGGGCCCCAGAGGGGACCAATGGCCCTTATCAGCGGGAAATCGTTGGTAGGTGACTGTTGCGATTACCGCAAGGTCATCAGCGGTGATGAACGAAAAGAGGTGGAGCATACTGGAAGTCTGAGGAGACTTGTTGTCACTCAGACTCCAAGGAATACCACAGGTTGTCGGCAGTGGGCGATCACTGACGATGACCAGTGTGATAACTCCTAGTGAGTAAATAATAATAATAATAATAATAATAATAATAATAATAATAATAATAATAATAATAATAATAATAATAATAATAATAATAATAATAATGATAATAATAATAATAAACACATACGTGTTATACAACGTAAACAAGAAAAACGATAGACTACGAATAATTGACCGTGTGAAGTCAGAAGTGTGACCTCGTGAATAAGTAGAAGTTAAGATCAGACGTCATTTATATAGGACAGGATTGTGGACTTTTGTTTCGGTCATACTTCAGAAAAATGAACGCACAAAGCCCCGATGCGAGAGGGTGGGGTGGGGTAAGTTGTGAATTAAGTCTCGTATATTAGTCTATCTCTATCTGTTTCTCTTAGCTAAGTGATAGAGATAGACTAATATACGAGACTTAATTCACAACTTACCCCACCCCACCCCACCCCACCCCACCCCACCCTCTCGCATCGGGGCTTTGTGCGTTCATTTTTTTAGAAATTTAGACGACCCGTGTAGATTATGCCTGAATAAAAAATTTGAAATCCTAAACTTTAAAGATTCCCGAAATCTATTATACTGTAGAAGTGAGATAGCAAACAGCTGCTTACACAGAAATAAGTTTACCTTAGGCTAACGATAAATAAACAAATAAAAGTAAAAACTAAACAAAATCTTAACAATTTAAAAATTAAAACCTAAAATAGAAGTACAAGAAACCACGTGTTAAAATAAATTCACCCATTATATTGACACAAAAAAGGAAACAGGATATAGGCCAATCAATGGAAAACAGAACAATAGAACAGGATATAGGAAGTAACACCAACAAGACCTTTGTTCGCGGGAAGCCCAACGATTTACTGAGAGAACAACAAAGAATCTGATTGGTTAACTAGCTAGTCGTGTACATAAAAACATCAGGCAAAAATAACTCCATGCATTTTAGCCTGAAGATTCCCCTCGGGTATGAAACGCGAGAGCCTCTGTGTTGCTTAATTGCCATAAATATATTTTCATAGCTTACTATATATATATATATATATATATATATATATATATATATATATATATATATATATAAGTTTCTTTATTCTTGTTTTTTGATTGAAAAAAAAAAAATGACTCAATACTGGTCACCCCTGAAGAAGGAATTTTATTCCGTAATCGATAGGATTAATGTAAGAAAAAAAAATTAATCTTGTATTGCTAATTTGGCTTTTATTTCAATTTTATTAACTTTCCATGCAATACTTTAAAACTTGAACGAAAAACACACACATTACTCGACAGCGCGTGCCAACGCATCCCTCGTTCGACACCGGTTTTGAATTCTACCCGCCATTTCATAACAGCAAGGCGATGACGTCGTACCATCAAAGACGTTTATCAAATTAACAAAGAAATAAGTTTCTTTATTCTTGTTTTTTGATTGAAAAAAAAAATGACTCAATACTGGTCACCCCTGAAGAAGGAATTTTATTCCGTAATCGATAGGATTAATGTAAGAAAGAAAAAAAAATTAATCTTGTATTGCTAATTTGGCTTTTATTTCAATTTTATTAACTTTCCATGCAATACTTTAAAACTTGAACGAAAAACACACACATATATATATATATATCCCTCTTCTTCTCTGATTTCTATAAATAATTCCTGCGTATGTTTTGTTTTTCACCCGTATTAAACTTATATCCAAATAGAAGGTTGTGTTTTGTGATTTGATTTAAGACAAAAATGGTGACACCACGTGTGTTCCAGCTACGAGGTAGCGACATCGCAACATAACATATGCTAGAAAACTACCAGGCAGATATTTACTAGATTTCATATGATGCACTTTTGAGATATAGATGGTCCCATAGATTGGTCCACATAATATAACTTCTCCTAATTTTACTACTACCACTACTAATACAGATACTACTAGAAACGCTACTTCTAAAAATAATAATGAGTAATAATCATTATTATTATTATTATTATTATTATTATTATTATTATTATTATTAAAATGTTAAGATTATTTTTGTGAGATTCAAAAATATCAATATTGCCTGTTATCTTCACGGGATAAAACCGATGTTTTGCAGCTGCGAAGAAATCGGACTAATTGGTCACTTATGCACAATAAATGTAATATCCCAGTAACCATTGACGTTTAGTTCTAATAAACAGGTTCATACTTTTCAAAGAATTCCGTCTAAAAATGATGCAGCAAAGTGCTACGGTTACGTAAAAGAAAACTGATGTCATCCTACCAAAGAAAAGAACCTCCTTACTCGTATTTAAAACTTTGTAAAGTCCCGATGAGAGCCAGAAAACCCGGTCGTTGCTGAATCAATGAAAAATATACCGGGCGAAAAAAGTTTGAAAAACTCTAACACTGCAAAGAAAGTTTGAAAAAAAGGCGAGAAAAAACAAGTCTACTACCGTTTTCGCCAGTCAGAGGTAAAACTTATAATATTTCAGCACAACACCATCTCATACCCTATTCATTCATTTCCTTAACCCGTAGCCAGTAAAAAAGACCCCACCCGGTGCGACACCCCAGTCCTCTCATCTGCTAGTACCCCCATGCAGTCACCTATGAAAACAAAAAGTGCCAAAAGCCCAGTGTGCGAAGAAGATAACAAATAGAAAGAAAATCGAGATTTTCAACCCCGGAAAACCCGTGAGCTATTTAAACCCGGACAGTGTTGAAAAAGCAATAAATTAGGTCTAAAAAAATGCACCCTTAAAAAGACTTGGCAAACTCAATGAGAGGTTGGTTTAAGATGCAGAAAACTTCCTCAACCCTAGTCGAGCATAACTATTATTTAAAAAATGTTGAGTTCCTATGAGGTCTGCGAGGGGATAAAATGTGCCAATAAGCTATCACGGGGAGTATTATTAGCGAAAATCGTACTAAATTTTTGGGGGAGAGAGCCCCTATTTCTGTTCACACTTCCCTGTTTAAGGCCTTTAAATTAACCCTACCTTGGAATATCGGCGGCATCTCCTAGAATGGAACCATTATTTTAAAAATAAGGGATGGGGTCTTTGGGAAATGTAGTAGGTATCCTATTCCCAGGTGTGTACGGTTCAGAGAGCAACTCTAGACTATTAAGAATGGCACTCTGGTCAGCCACATTGAGTGGCCGTGGTCTGGGGTTCGAGTCTCGTAGAGCATGATTATCTCGAGATCTTCAGTCCCTCTGCATTAATAGCTATTGTTTACAGGAAACATTTTATTTCGAATGACTATGAAAACATCCTGTCTAAGGAGTTCGTTCTTTACTACATTTGTTTTGATAAACACTCAAATGGCGTCTTCTTGCTGCTTAATTACTATTTGAATGGATAATTATTTCGCGGATCTGTGCGTGCCGGATATTACTATAAGTAAAAAAAACTTTACATCTTATTGGGATTATACGGAGCGTACTGGCTTTTGTTGGCAGATCGGAGCTTTTTTAAACTCGTACTGTATCGGGTGATTAGTACGCAGTCCTTGGTTCTGATATAGGAGTACTAACAACCCAGACGTAAAAGCATTCCGGGATTTTATGGTTGAGTTGTATCTCGTCGATAACTTCAGAAATTAAAAAATATATATATATAATTTGGACTTGGACTAGTAGTTGCGAAACTTCAGAAGGAACTGTCGGGGCTGTGGTGGGAAATAAGTGGTTTCATTATCTTAAGGAAAACATAAGGTGCTTGCGGCTGATTATAGACGTCGTGCTGTATTAGCTAATAAAGCATCACAAAGGGTACTATAATCTAAAATAGATGGTGCTGCCAAAGCTAGAGAGTGTGATTGTGATTGTAGCTAAGGTCGAGCTGGGCTCCTTACTTGAAAAGAATCACAGATCTCTGGTAGTTAAGACTAGGTTAAAAAGAATGTCTTCCAGGGTGACTATCATGATCGCACGACTGCGTGCAGAAGAAAGCTTCAGAGCATCTGATCGACACATCGCTAGCTTCCCATTGCTGGAAGGCAGACATGTGACTACAAACAACGGCGTTTTTGGAACCGTTTCGCTCCTTTTTTCAGGATGGTTTTTATCATGGAGCCTTCTTTGAATAGTTCTTCTTTTTTACAATTTCTTTATACAGTTTCTTTGTCTTGAGGCAACTGTAATGGCTGAGTGTGAAGGATTAATCTGCCTCATAAAGTGTATATGAGGCAGTCGCTATTATTTGTCTTTTCTTGCGTTAGGAACGTGACTATTCCTAAGTATTTCACATACAAAAAATGAAATAATAAACAAATTAATGAACAATGAAACAATGGGTAATAATATTTTTAGTTCATGAGTAGATCATGTGTTAATTCTAGAAAAAACTTCAAAGAAAAGATGCCGGCTTTGAGGGGGTCCAATAGCTGTAACAGAAACCTGTTTTGCAAATGTGTAACGAAATAATGTTTGCATTTGATACACACACACACATATATATATTTCTGTATATATATATATATATATATAGAGAGAGAGAGAGAGAGAGAGAGAGAGAGAGAGAGAGAGAGAGTGAATTTTTTAAATTAATTTATAAACTATTTTTTTGCATATATAGATTTCTTTAATTAATTTATAAATTAATTTTTGCTTGTACAAAAAGAAAACATTGGCACGTGTTTCTGGCTATAAGTTGTCATTAGCATGACTCATCCAGGCAGGGATCGACCCCCGAGGGTGAATTAAAAATGCGGTTGTCTGCGTATTCTTAAAAAAATAAGAAACAGCTCAGGGTAGCGACAAAATAATAAAAACGCACCGGTCTTTCGCCAAAAAACAATAAGGGAGGGAAGTCACACGGCTCGAACCCCAATACGAAAGTCATATTTGACTCAGTAGTCGAGACGCGTACCGATGTCTCCACCACTCATTTCCGTAGCAATGAGAGAATGAATTAACGTCTAAATGGCAAATTCAGCGGCCATATTAGCAAGTCGTATATATATATATATATATATATATATATATAAATGTTTTGAGGTACAAAACTTATAAATACATTTAAAAATGATACGCGGAAATATTTCTAAGGCCCTTGGATAGGGGGAAATAGTATTAAACTAGGTAAACAGATTGTTGATAGCATTAATAATTGTTTCTACTCTGTTGCCTTACGATTAGTTTATGCTACTAGACCTGCTTTTCCTTCCTTTCGCAAGGATAGTGTGCTCTATAAAAATTAGAGTAATATTGTATACCAATTTAAATGCCAATGTGATGCTGGCTATATAGGGCGCACTTCCTTGCATTTGCAGACCCGCATAAACCAGCACATTCCATCAAAAATACGTAAGGGAAGGGTAGGATCCTTGGCTTACCCCTCCTCTAATACTTTGGACTCTGCTATTGGCCAGCATTTGGTTGAAAACCCTAGCTGTGTCAGTAGCTATAAAGTAGACCGTTTTGAGGTGTTACATAGAGCAGATTCCAAGAACCATTTGAAAATATTGGAGTCTGTCTCTATCGCTATGCGAAAACCTTCCTTGTTCCGGCAGAAGGAATTTGTTAGATCGCTTAATCTCTTTGGGGAACTTTGAACTCCCTCCCTTTTTTTTCTCCCCTAACGCAGTGCATTTTAATCGTTTTTTAAGTAAATCATTAACTTAACTTTTAATAGCTCTATTGTTAATTTAGGCACTTTCAAATCCCCATTTGCTCTTTCTTTCGACAATATTATTAATTAAAACTATCGATTTTCTCCTGACGAGATGATAGTCGAAAGGGCCTTAGAGAGATTTCCGCGTATCGTTTTTAAATGTATATATATATATGCAATATCCTTTCTTTGCTTGTAATACTCGTATTTGTAAAATAGTGGATACTTTCTGCCTATAGTTATAAATAACACACAATCATATATAGTTAACCATGTACCAACCAAATAATATATATTTTCTGCCTATAGTTATAAACACAACACAATAATATATAGTTAACAATATACCAACCTAATAATATATAACGACAATACAAAAATGTTTATAAGTAAAAAAATCAATAAGCAAAAGAACACGTTTTATGGCCTCATACAATTATTGATACGACATTAATATATTCAATATAAGATATTCGCTCAATCTCGAAAAAAATAAGTCATAAATGTCTGTTAAGAGCCATTATATATATATTTCATGTATATACACTTACATGATAAAATAGCATATTATGTATATATATATTTACTTCAATAGTGCTCAATACCCGAGTATAGCTGAGCAGTAGTATCTAAATAGACATATGGCAAATGTGCATTCTCGAGGAAAATCATCAAGCTAATTGTCCAATGATCTTCCTTTTCTGTGTAGTTAAATTGTCATAAGTATATATTAATACTCTCTCTTTTTCTCTCTCTCTCTCTCTTTATATTTATATTTATATTTATATATATATATATATATATATATATATATATGTGTGTGTGTGTGTGTGTATATGTATATATATAAAATATTTATAAATCAATAATGTCAAAATTATTGCTTTCATCAGTACAAGAAAGTAACAATCTCAGACGGGCGGGAGGCATGAACCCGGTTCACAGAGTCAGTCTAAAATCGGTAAATAGTCGCCATATCCACTCGGCCATTCGAAACTGTCACGTGATCAAGCGGAATTAAGATCTATATCTACTTAGAAGCAAGCATAGATAGAAGACTAGTTGAGTGTTCGATGAACGTATTCAGAACTTTGCTTTGTGTGTGTGTGTGTTGGTGTGTGTGGATTACGCTCTGGTGCCCAGCAACCTGAGTCTCAACTATGTTATATAGTGAGATGTCGTCCTTAGCCTTTGTTAAAGCAGGCATCTACGAGAAGGAAAACTCCGACAATACACCTGCGGTTAAAGTGACTACTGATCACCGCATTCATAGTTACCGATACTAAGAGAGTGCTCGTCGTGTTGCACAAGCGTAGATCACTATAATCATGTTGCGTAGTTCATACTTTTCGCGTATGTGATCCATACGTAGTTACGAACTATGTGTCTATCTTAGCGTAACCCCGCCTAATAAACCGGTATTGTCCGGGCCATTGGGTCTGGATTTACGCTGGTCTATTGGGGTTTGCCGGTCATGTGCAATTCTAGGAGGTGCACCCTCCCAGGCTTTGCCTCCCCTCTTTGGGGAGGCGTAAGTTTATTGCTTACTGTCTGAGGCGCCCCTACCGGGGAATGCCGACGGGGCTGTCCAGGCAATTTTTAAATGGCCAGAGTGCTCACCTCTCGAGCGCTGGCTTATCTAATCCCACTTTCCCGACCTTGTGGCACATCTTACCTTGTGAAAAGTAGATAAATAACACGATGTGTAATTTGAAAACAGCTTGTCTTGATCGTTATGGTTCTGAGTTACCGGAGAGACGAAGAGTGCTTGTTGGACAAAAACCGTTACCGTTATTTAGTTGTTTTTTGTTTATCAGGGAACACACAAATATTACACACATATACACACAGACATTGCGTTTATATATATATATATATATAGAGAGAGAGAGAGGGAGAGAGAGAGAGAGAGAGAGAGAGAGAGAGAGAGAGAGGGAGAGAAGGGAGAGAAAGAGAGAAAGAGAGCGATGTGGGAATCATTTTTTCAAAACAAAGCCATGTAAAATATGCACAACATTGCCCCCAAAAAAGACTGCAAGTAAAGTTAAGAGTTAACTTAGTTGAAATATATATATGTGTGTGTATGCGCGCACGTGTATGTGTTTGTGTGTGGGATCCTGTACTACGATGATCGTATAAGTTAGGACTGATTGCTTTATCAATCCTTCTACGGCAACACTGTGTTTAAACGATACGCGGAACTTTGTGTGTTGACGCAACTGAGTCGGGAACTTAGATAAATCGTTGGATCTGTCGGTAACCCTAAAACAAGAATGAAAACTCGCCGTGAACAACAGCAAATGTGTATTGGAACACAGATGTGTAATAAAAATAAAACCGAAAATTCATGTATTTTCCTTGAGGAGAAAAGAAGAATTTTAACTGTTGCTCTAAGTTATGGCTGAGAGCTTTGAAATTTACTTACTTCGAATTGGAATACTTTTTCTTAGTCTTTCTCATTCTTGTTTTCGATCGGTCGCCAACTTCCGTTTCTCTCTCAGACCGATTGTCTTCTACCAAGCTTTCCAAGCGCCAGTCCTTTTAATGAGAATGTTCACTTGGGGCGAACTTTGTGATTTGTTTACTCTGTAGCAAGGTTATCTTTTAGTTGTTTGATCCACTTTTCTAACAAAGAGAGTGCGATTTCAATGATTAATGAAAGCAACTAGGGAGAAATAGTTAATGACTCGTATATTTTAGTGGTTTGAATCTAAAAATTCACTTATAATGTAAATCCATGTATTCGTGTATTGTATGTTGAAACTCATATTGAAATAAAATATATGTAAGTGATGTATCATTTTATAATATAAGTGAATATATGAAACGGCTATATAAACACACATACACACACACACATATATATATATATATATATATATATATATATATATATATATATATATATATATATATATATATATACAAAAGTAATGTTTTTCCTTTTTTCGAACAAACATTTGAAGTTTCTAATTGCTTTAAGAAGTGATGTATGTCTGCGTTCAGTTTTTCTTTAAATGCTCTTTCACAAAAATACAAATATTATTAAAGTCGTCCTAAACTATATTTTTAAAACAATTTAGAAGTTTTATCTGGAACATTTTTGATAAGGATTGCTATATATTTGAATTATTCGGACTACTATCTTCACTTTGGTTGTTATTTCACAACGTTTCTGCCGAGGTTTTTCAGGTGCATATTTTCAAACATGGGTGTATCTTAATGCCGAATTCCAAAACATATAAGGACAAGTGGCAAAACGGATAAAGGCATTAAGTTACAACCAATTCTTGTGGAGGTCGAAGGATCACACATAACTACAAGCGATACCGAAGAATGACATAATACTTAATGAACATTTCTAGCCGGTCATTGCTGACAGAACGATAATAATCTACGATCATAGATTATACACTGAGTTATTTTTAAATTTTTATATATTTGATGTAGAGTTTTTACAATAATGCACCTGAAAAAGTTGGAAGTTAGGTGAGCCGGATTTATGTGAAAACAACAACTAAGAGGAGAATTGCAGTTCAAATAATACAAATTCTAGTAGTTTCAATTAAAACTTTATTTAGTCGATAACTTTTTCGTTAGTAGAATGATCTATGCCATGCTGTCACTCTAAAAAAATACAAGTGTTTGTATTGCTCACAGACAAAGTATATAATATTAAAATATTGTCTGCTTGTCAGTTAATTTTTGTAAGTATGGTCAACTAACGATACAGATTATTCTAACGATGATATATTTAGATTTGTTTATAAATACATTGTCTCTCAAGTGAGAATGAAAGGCTTTTTACTTCTGATTTTAAATGTATCCTCAGAATTCGAGTTTATTTCTATGATTTACGAAGTTTTAATGCGTTCTCGACTTTACAAAATAAAACGCTTCAAAAATAAAAACGTCATGTCAGCTGTATTTGTACATAGATATATCATTACTCCTTAAGGCTTGTAAGTAGATGTTTTTCGCTCCTCTACTTTGAAATTTTTTCTGCAATATAGTATATATAAAATAACGTGTTGTTTTCAGGATATAAAATAGTAGTAATGATTAATGATTTGAAATAGTGGTAATGATTAACGATTTTAAAGGTAATGATTGGCGATGTGAAAGGTAATGATTAACGATTTGAAATAGTGGTAATGATTAATGATTTGAAATAGTGGTAATGATTAACGATTTTAAAGGTAATGATTGGCGATGTGAAAGGTAATGATTAACGATTTGAAATAGTGGTAATGATTAACAACAAGAATGACAGCAGTTGTGGGAAGAGAAGAAATACTGAATTCCGTGATGTTGACAAACAAGTTCATTGGAATAAGTAAACGAATGCACGAGCGAAATGACATTCTAACAATAAAAAAGGAAATGACGAGCTAGAAATAAATGAGAAAGCAAGAGAATACGAATGTAAAAAGTATAATAAAAACAAAATAACAAACATTAACTTCATCACTTCTTGGTAAGTTTATATAGATTATCTAGTTTTATTTATCTCCTTACCACTGCAGGAGATTTGACGCAATGTCGGAAAGTTGGATTTGAAACCAGTGCCCTAGAGGAAAATCACTATGATCAGAAAAATAGCATGAGCATCCTCGTCGGCATTCCCCGTTAGGAGCGTCGCAAGCGATTAGCAATAAACTGACCCTTTCTTAAATGTTGTTAAAGCAAACTGTGAAGGTATACCTCCTAGAACTGCACAGAACCTTAAACCCTAGAGGTATATATATATATATATATATATATATATATATATATATATATATATATATATATATATACATATATTGTTCGTATACTGTACTTATAACTTAAAGTCACTGCAAGGTTGACTCTGTGAAGAGTACAACCGAAACATGTATGCACATATGTAACCAATAATGTTAGTATAAATAAAAATTTATACTTAAGAACAGCGCTACTTGTTATTGAGCACTATATATTGATTTACTTATTTTTTTAAATAAAAGCTCTCGACTCTATTGTCAACTGAATGATAACATATATTATTATAAGAAGACTGAAAAGGAAGACCGGAATTAACAAAATTTGATAACTCATGGGGATGATTTATGAAAGGTATTTGTTAACATTAGGTTTAAAGACGATTGTGTTGTAGCCCGATGGGAAGCAATCCCTTGGTTTAAATGCGATGCTGGTTTCCGTTTTGTATGTCTTAGATAATATTATGTTTGGGGATTTTTTAGATAAAGATTGAAAATTTGTATTATTTGTATTTTTTTAACTACTGTTTTCATCATGCTTGTTAATATCACAACTTTTCGGCCGGCCGGTTCTTCGGGTGCGTCTTTATCTAACTCGCGAATGTGGAACTGAACTTTTTTTATATTTAATACACTTTCCGTAAACCATTATCCGTTGAGCCACGGGTTCATGTAAACAATAATACGCAATGTGACAATAACATCCAAGATGAGAACAGTAGTCCGTAAAATCCAAATAATACGTTTTATATTTTTCTGATAATATTGTTTGGTTTTGATCATAAACATCTCAGTACTATGTGGTACTACCAACCTCTTGTAATTCAATATGTCGGGTATTCTTGTCTAAAGAAGAAATGTTGGGGTGGGTTACGAAATGCGATTGTTTGCGGGTGTGTTGGAGAGCGTCGTTTGAAAAACAAACAGCGTGAATATTGCGGCAGTTTATGATGCGATATTTGCATTGTTTTGTGTGAGGAGTGTCAAGTGAATCTGTTAGATGATAGTAAACAAACTTGTTATGGATTTATTTACAAACAATTATTGGGCTCATCATAGACAACAACTAGCTGTATGTATCCGGCGTTGCCTGGTTGGAGAAATATTGTCGGAAGAGAAAAATGATTTAAAATATAGTCACGTTTACATTGCTTAAAAATGTTTTGTTTTAATTTATTAAATAGTAATTTTCCAGTAATAGTAGATTAAAAGAATTCACGCATGTTTGAACTTGCATGATAGTTTTGTTAAACATACACGATGAAACATTTCATGGAACTTGCATGATAGTTTTGTTAAACATACACGATGAAACATTTCATGGAACTTGCATGATAGTTTTGTTAAACATACACGATGAAACATTTCATGGAACTTGCATGATAGTTTTGTTAAACATACACGATGAAACATTTCATGGAACTTGCATGATAGTTTTGTTAAACATACACGATGAAACATTTCATGGAACTTGCATGATAGTTTTGTTAAACATACACGATGAAACATTTCATGGAACTTGCATGATAGTTTTGTTAAACATACACGATGAAACATTTCATGGAACTTGCATGATAGTTTTGTTAAACATACACGATGAAACATTTCATGGAACTTGCATGATAGTTTTGTTAAACATACACGATGAAACATTTCATGGAACTTGCATGATAGTTTTGTTAAACATACACGATGAAATATTTCATGGAAATCGCGTTTAACAATGAAAAGCTACTCATGCTTTAATTTGTTTTAAATAGGATTTTCAATTTTCTTTTGCAGATTTATTTACAAAAATATACATACCAAAATTACTAAAGAATCATAATACTGAGAAATATGTAGTGAATACTATTCATCAGATGTTTAATGAGATCATTTTCATTTTATAGTATTGTCACTAGGGGTCGCTTGTGAATTTAATATTCCTGGCTTTTAACGAGGTAGCCGACTTAACCCGCTTTGGATGAATTCCGCTTTGTTTCGATTTTTCCACTGTTTCTAAGATAGACTATAATATTTTAAAGGTTAAGGGGGTATATATTTGAAAAGAGCTTATACTTTTTTTAAAAGGAGGGTATACTTTTGAAAATGAGGGTATACTTTTAAGAAGGAGGGTATAATTTTGTAAAAGGACATTTTCAACGAGGATATTTACGGGAATTAAGGGTATAGTGAAATGAGAAAATGAGGAACATTTGTGGAAAGTGAAATGAGGAAATAAGTTATTTTGATACAAAAAGACAGAAAAATGTTGGTATCAATTAGAAAGGTGACTATAAGGAAGTGAAATCTATGGAGAATTCCATTGTGATCTAATATACAACTCATCGAATGGTACAGGTTGTTGTACTCTCTGGTCGAGAAGATGTAGTTAGTTAGTTGGTTATTTCTTAGGGTTTTTGATTGATTGGTAGGTTGGTTCTTGATTGGTTGGTTATTAGTTGGTTGGTTATTGATTGATTGGGTGGTTATTGATTGGTTGGTTGGTTGGTTGGTTGGTTATTGATTGATTGGTTAGTTGGTTATAAATTGGTTTGTTGGTTATTATGTTGGTTTGTTATTGATTGGTTAGTTATTGATTGGTCAGTTATTGATTGTTTGGTTGGTCATTGACTGGTTGGTTATTGATTTGTTCGTGTTGGTTTGTAATTAATTGGTTGGTTATTGATTTTTTGGTTAATGATTGTTGGTTGGTTAGTGATTGGTTGGTTATTGGTTGGTATGTTATTGATTTGGTTAGTTGTTTTTGTTGGATGGTTGATGTGTTGGTTAATAATTGGTTGGTTAGTTTTAGTTGATTAGTTAATTGGTGGTTCGTTAGTTGGTTATGTGTTAGTTAGTTCGTTGGTTGTTGCGATTTACATGTCAACCGTCATTGGGCCATTTCAAGCCAAAACTGTACGCATGTTTTGTATACAATTGGTTTGTAAATCAATTTGTCCGTAGGAATATATTCTGCAAACAAGTAATCAGGAAACGGTTGTTACATTTAACACATAGATGAGTCCCTGGCGGGTACTACCACATCTGGCTAGAGTTTACATGATAGTAGTGATAACTTAGAGAGGACCACTCACTCCTCAAAGCTTTCAAATTGAGGTATGGATACAATTTATTGTCATAACCAGGACGGTTGGAGGAGCTTAAATAGTTGATAGAGTTTCAGAACAGGGTAGACAGACGAAAAGATATCCGCGGCAGTTTAGTCTCGTGATCGAAACAAGTTTTATTTAACTCATAAATAGGAAGGAATTTTTGTAAATCACTGTTTTTGAAACAGTAGCGTTTGATACTCTAGATATATAATTTTAAAAAGTGTTTTTGGAATAACTTTTACAGTTAGTATCATTTTCAATAACGATTTATTTACTCAATTTTTGATAAAATGATTACAAATATTTATGTAAGCAAACGGACAAGAACAGAACATCTGGTTCTATCACAGCCTTACATTCCAAGGGTGTCTCCAGATGACGAACCAATCTTCGCACTTGTACTTAAGCTGAATTTCATATCATTACTTAGGTAAATTAAAATTCTATGAAGTATAATAGGAGATTACCCTGTACAACCGTAAGATTTGTATTTCCGGAAATCACAAATTTCCTATATGACACCCTATAAATACTGAGTTAATGGAAATGATAGATTTTTACTATTAATTAATCCTTAAAGGTATTTATAGCTTGAAAGTGTATCTTAACGTAGCAAAGAATCATATTTGTAGGTAAAGCAGTGCGGATCAAATTACATAAAGAGACGATCTACAACGAGGAAAGAGAGTTATGTTAATATGCAAGTCTTGCCTCACAAAAATGTGCCTTTCCCTACGAACAAATATGCACGCCTGACTTGAATACTGTGTATTTGGTTCTGGGGAATGTCAGGAGATATTTTTTGAACTCAGGCAATGTTTATACGACGAGGATATTGCTGCATCATCATTGTAGAATTGAATTCGTTTGCAGCGAAGCGTAAAACAGTCGTGTGTGTTATTGTCATGTAACAAAAACTACAAAGCATTAATAATATTAATATTGTTTAAGATTAATAAATATGTAAACAGTATATACATACAGTTTAATAATATACATCTAATAGAAAATGGATGGTATATATGTATGTATATAGGTATATATATATATATATATATATATATATATATATATATATATATATATATATATATATATGTGTGTGTATATATATATATATATACGCGTGTGTTTGCGTAAGTTTATAAAAATCAATATTTGTTTCCTTAGAGTTTTTTATTTATATATTTTATTTATATATTTATATATTTATTCATATATTTATTCATATATTTATATATATATATATATATATATATATATATATTTATATTATATATTATATATTATATATGCACAAAAGAATAAGTAACAAATTAAAAAATATTTTATAAAGATTTAAATTAATATCGATTCTTTTTTAAGAGAACACATTTTTTATATATTTTGCATATATATTTTTATCGTCTTTCTCTGTATATATTATTTAAGGGTACATTTTATAATATTTAAGTTAGCAAAACGAAATGTTAAGTTATTTAAACAAAATTGAATCGACATTAAATTAAATCTGCACAAATCTAATGAATAATCGTATATCGGGTTTTTGAACAGACAATTTGAGACGATTAAAACGTACACAACTGCAAAAAAGCGCTCTGAAACAATGTTTTTCTCATAATTTGTAAATATTTTTATTTACGGTTTCGAATAAAGAAAAAGTGGATTTAATTTTTAACGCTTTGCCATCTTTTAGCTTCCTTTTACAAGGATTGGTCATTTTAAAATCACTCTCACAAAATATATCTTTAAAAAACATACAAGTTCTTTTTTAAATTGATTTTACTCGATTCTTTGACCCATGAGTGTAATTTACTTGGAAACTGAGTAACGAAGTGTAGCCATTTTTTTGTAATAAAAGTTATGTATTTTAAAACATTCAACAATGTTTATCTTTTTTAAACTCTAAGTTTACGTGAGTTGCTCTTTTCTATTTTACGTTCAGTATTTTCTAACAATGGTAACATTTTTAAATCTTTAAGCTCAAATTCATTTTCATTTTTTCTATTTTGCGTACTTTATCTCTGATATTAATAAAATTATCAGACACGATCTCGTGTGTATGTTTTTATCGCTTTTACGTAACTTCGATAAATACACGTTGAATTATGATTTTTTCGTTTACTATTAATCGTAAATTAAAAAATAAAATCGGGCAAAACTGAAAACGATATTAGAAATGAATATATGTAGAATTATTCTTCTCTAACAATTTCTAAACCGGAGAAAAACCTGGTAAATACAAAAAATGTGGCCAACAAAATTTGACTAATCAATAAGTCAGCTAAACGTATTCCCTTATTTAAAATCATATTGATGAATTTAGTGTCCCTTGAGTGTTCACTATGATTATAATAATATGCCTTTTGATATTTAATAAATTTTAATGATTTAATAAAATGTTACCGAGGTATTTGACAATAGATCTTTTCTCGTGAATTTTTTATTGTATTTGATGGAATTTGTAACTTTTTTGACGGTGTTATTGATTCATACTTTTGTTTGTCACCTTCGAAAATTGTGAACAGATGATAGTAGAATTTTATGATTCATTATAAGACTTAAAATAAAAACTGCCTTAAAACAACTGTGATAGTTTTGTGCATGCTCTTTATTTGGAACTTGATTTGAAGAATAATTTAAATCGTCAAAGTACATAAATGCATATATATATATATATATATATATATATATATATATATATATATATATATATATATTCAGCTTTTTTCAATGAATATATGTAGCTATTGGTATTTGTAAGTGGATGATTGATCTTTGTAGCTACTATTTCAATGTTTTTTTAAATAATCTAATTTGAAATGTATATGCATGCGTTTATATGTATATATGTACGTATATGCGTATGTGAATATATAGATAAATAGATAGATAGATAGATAGATAGATAGATAGATAGATAGATAGATAGATAGATAGATAGATAGATAGATAGATAATATTTAAATGTCGAATTAAATTAACGATAATTGAATTATCGTTTAATAATAATCTATCGTGATAATATAAAGTTCAATATATTGAATAGAGCAATCAATTTTAGAGATGAAAGATGAGAATAAAAAATTAAGATACATTACTCTAAGAATATTTCATACTATATATATTATTTATTATGAAACTCCTTGCACTGAACTGTTGATGTTCTAATAAGAACATCAAAAGTTCAGTGCAAGGAGTTTCATAATAAATAATATATATAGTATGAAATATTCTTAGAGTAATGGAGCTGAACAGAAACGTTTGTGTTTCATTTTAGACGGTGCCTGATGACTTCCATCGGGAATGAAACACAAACGTTTCTGTGTAGCTTATTTGTCATAAGGATATTCCTATACTACTACTAAGCAATACTCACGTATTAGGCACGGGTTAAATGCTGAAATATATATATACGTAATATATTATGTTATAATAATTATATACATGAAATAGGAATAAAGTGGTCGTACATTAAGCTCGTGTTTTTTTACTCAGGCATTGCCAATGTTGGCTGGGGCAATACATCTAGTCTGCACCGAACTAAAAATCTATTTGTTTACTTCCCATCACGTCACTCAAACGCTGTTCACATTAACTATTTCACCAAAGAAAATCTTAAGACAGATTTTCTTCCCAAACCTCACTCTCGCAATTCAAATCATGCATATGAACAAATTCTATATAACTTTAGCTTAATATTATTAGTAACTAAATGGCCTCATCCATTTGTCTTTCATTCATTATATATCTGTACACACGTAATTAAAAAATGTAAATACTGCAGGTATTTCTGATTCCAACTGTTTATTTTTGGACTAGCTACAATCACAGATGCTAAGCTTTTATTTTATTTTATACAAAGTATTTCATTTTGTTGTTATTTTTAAACAGATATTCTCGTAATTAAAAAAGTAAAAATTGCATGCTTAACAATGTATTCTTTCTTTGAATTTTCTTTGTGTTTTCAATTTTTCTAAATAAACTAAAATATAAAGAGTAGAAGCTTTTCATTCACCTAATAAAAATACCTTCAAGTGAATTCTGATTAAAGGATAAACATTAACTATATCCCATCTTGATCGCTGTATTTATCCCTCTTTTCATAGCAATTAATTACATTCTTTTTATTGATAATTTATTTCTTAAAACATTCATACAAACTCAAAATATTCGAAACAAAATCTGACATTAATAAAAATTAGTTCCAAGTTTACATGAAGGGAGATGCGACTCAAACAAATGCCAACAAGATACTTTCCTAAATGGGCACTCCCTTTTTTATCTTGTTCACTTAGATACGCTAACGTTACCCCACCGCAAAATGGGAAAAAGAAAAATGCATTGTTTTGCACCTACCTTTTTGTAATTTCCATTTATTTAACGTCTCAGCTGTTCATCTTTCGTTTTGTTTGGCCTGAGCGGTTGCTTTATGTTGTAATCTTCCTTGGTTAATTCCACGACTGTGCATTGCGCCGTTGTTGCATTTTTCAAAGATGATCTCGAGATGTGAATTACTCAGTGTGCTCTGGCGTCTGCTTTATTCCACATGGTATAAATCCGATGCTCATGACATCAGACTGCACAGACTGTGATCATCCCGCTTGTTGTGCCTGTCCAAAGTTGTTGTTTAATTCGATCAGTGCTGAGACAAAAGAATTTTCCCTCCAAACGAAACCAAAACTCTATTTTAAAAACAATTAACAAAGTTTATTTTTCTTTGGAGGTTACGATGGTACTCGTTTTCTGAGGTTGAATAGCAGACTTGTAAACTAAGATTTGTATCCTGACCAAATCAAAACACAAGTCCATTAGTTTAGAGCCCCCCCCCCACACACACACACACTTCTTGCTGAGAAACAAATAATTCTAACTGAATCCCCGTTTAATGAGGGACTTATTTTATGTCAAACAAAAAGAAATTTCTGTGTGGCATATTTTTAATTCCATCTGTGTAGCCTCGTTTCTCTTTGTTACATATTGCTCACTTGCAGCAAGTATTCTTTAGTTCCTTAAATCAAATGCCTTGTCTGCAGCGATTTCCATACAAAAAATGTCTGCTATTCGCATACATGCAACAATTTCTATATATATATATATATATATATATATATATATATATATATATATATATATATATATATATATATATATATATATATAGCGAGAGAGAGAGGAATATGATTAGAGTCATTAATTATGGTCAACATTATATATATATATATATATATATATATATATTTATGGACATTTGAATTATTAAAAATAATACTGAACCGTTAAAAATATATACAATTCAATTTAGTTTAATTTTCAATTTAATTTTTTAATATATACTATACATCATAACTCAAAATAGAGATACAGTAAAATACCTTTTTAATTGTAATTATGTTTGTGTTTTCAATTCGTCTGGTGTTGAAGCGAATACGGGATGGAAGTTTTCATTATTTCACTTGATGCGCCATGTTCTTGAAACTCTCATCTTGTATTCGCTTCAGCAGCTTGGTCTTGTTTGTGTATCTCTTATAGATTAAATTTATCTCAGAATATTATATATTAAATATATTTAATATCTTAATAACTATAAACATTAGTTAATGTTCAAAAACAATATAATAATAATTATACTACACACAATACTTCAAGAAAACTACAACATAGGCTGACTATGAATAAGTTAGAGAGCTGTAATATATTGAGGGAATCAATATTAACTCTACTCATTAATAACTAAAGTTAGTCTACGCAAGAAAACTGACATTTAACTGTTTAAAGAAGACGTCAAATGTAAATAGTAAATTGGTACCGTTGTTTTTATCTATGTACCTGTAAGAAAAATGTTTCTGGTACAGATGTAAATCACTAGGCAATGTTGTACCTTATGATAAAATACTGTACTATGCAACAAACAGATCGAGATTGTTCAACATTTTAGTCTTAAGTCATTTTAAAATCTATCTGTCATCGCCGGCTCATTAATATATTGTCGGTGCAGATCACAACAACCGGCCTAGAACTGTTCGTTATATTTGCAGATTGGTAGCTATCCTTCGGTTTGAAATGTAATTATGACCGAATAATGTAATATACTAGCGATATAACACAAAACTGCGTATTCTTAGATTTCAAGATGTTTGTGTTTGTCAGATTATGTGATAAATGTCCAGTCTTTAACGTTTGTCGATTGCCTCAAAATGAGTTGAGTTATTGTGTGTCTGTCGTCAGTTTTTTGTCGAATAATTTAACCGATTCCCTCCTCTAGAATGTGTGCATTAAGCATATGTGTTATGCTTTTATTTTCTTTCGTGAGTAACAATATCGAAATTACGGTCTTTTCGTTGGTATCAGGAAGAAATGAGCAATATTTATACTACCAAGGTATCGTGATGGCTCAGGAAGTAATATGAGACATCAAACGACCACAACAGACGATCCCTTCAACAACAAGAAATAAAAGTAGAGGTCGTTAATGATGTCAATTATGACGCAACATAACTGTTATTCATCCCCGGTGGTCAGATGAGACCTGGAATATGTCCGTGGCAAAAACAGGACAAATATGAAAATTAGACGAGGAATGGGAATAATATTTTAGAAAAAGTCTGGGAAGTCATACGGAACAAAATGGCGGCGTGAATAAAATTAGAATGATCTCTATAAAAATAAAGTTCTGAATCACTTCACAGATATCCTTACGTGACTTATAAATTATGTCATTTAATATTAATCACTTATTCATTGAAATAAAAAATATATATTTTTATTTAAATGTATTTATTTTATTTCAATGTATTTATTTTATTTAAAATGTATTTTTAAATACAAAAAATAGCATTTTAAAAATCGTATTGAAAATAGTAATTAAATTTAATATACCATCATGCATTTCGGATTCATTCGTAAACACGTTCATTTTAATTTTTAATTCGTATCTGAAGATAAAAATGAGGTATCGGAAAATGAATGGTATTCATTTTCAGATACCTCATTTTTATCTTCAAATTAAGCAAAATTATATCAAATTAAGCACAATTTTAACTGTTGAAAAGAAAGTTATTTATAGCGTTAAAACTCTTATAACATCTTCATGTACTAAAAGATAAAAATGTTGGAAGCTATATATAATATCTCTCTCTATCTATCTCTGTCTCTCTCCCTCTCTCTCTCTCTCTCTCTCTCTCTATATATATATATATATATATATATATATATATATATATATATGTAGAGAGAGAGAGAGAGATTACATACAGCTCCCAAAAAGGTTTCAGTTAGAAATTCCACCTAGTTACCCGAGTCCTAATAACAGTTTCCAAGTTTGACTAGAAGGTTCCCAAGTTTGGAAAATGCATCTGAAGAAGGTTGGAGGTTTTATCGGCTGAAACGTTGTAGAATATAACAAATAAGATGTGAATCGTTGTTCATATAACTACATGATATAAATTAAATTATTATTAGATTGCAAAGTTAGTAAAACTTTTCGAGCGATCGCTCTTTGTTCTTTATGTATGAATTTATTTAATTAGAATTGCCTTTCATTCGAATAAAAATATTGAACTCATTTTATGAAAAACTTTTTCATTTTCGATACGCTGTGTATACAAATGATGAAGTTTGTACGTTCAATTTTAATGTTCACTGTTCAGCAAGAAGCAAAACCTAAAATCTACATTATTCCAAACTTATTACTAGAAAGTGTGATACTTCATTTTGTCGATTTTATTAACAGAAAAAAAAGACAATTGATCGATCACTTTGACTATTTTTCGAAATTTTAAAATTAAATTGTTAAAATGTAAAATACGAGTAAAGTGCGTATAGTAAGTTTTTACTTGTGGGAGCGCGAAATTGGCAGTTATTTGTTCACGTTTCATAGGGAAAAGGGCGGCCGTCTTGCAATTTCAAGAAATGCTATCTTTGTATTATTTAGAGGTTTGTTTAGAGAATGGCACTGAAATAGTTATAATCATTTTATGTCGTAAAGAAATACAATATGTGGTGAAAGGAAAAAGCATAATATTTATTTAAAGTGACGTGTGAAAGAGAAGATATGTACGTTTATCAAACAGAATTTAAGGTGACAATTTTTTCTTGTATATAGTTTTTGCCGTGATGAGAAAAATATGTGTTGATACAGTACTGATATATTATAGTGGATCCCACAAACGCAATTTCTTATTTAAGTTGGAGCGCTTTTGATTGATCCAAAATATAACTGTTTTTTTTTATATTTTCATTTGATTTTCTGCCTCAACATGAGCAAAAATCATTTGGACGTCGTCGCTGTGAACATCCGATCATCTGTATATCACGACATAGTCTATATTTGCTGACGCGTGAATGAATAAAGAAATGACACTATATTCAAGGATGGCGTATGCTAATACTAAATATAAAAAATAGGGTCAATTAATGCCATATATGTCGGGTTTTACAGTACAACGTTTTATTTTATTTCTTTAATTGATCTCTTATTTTGGCTTCTGTTTTGTTATATCTATAGTTTTCTACTGTAATCATTGTCTTGCGCCTTTATCCACCGATCCGGTATTGAATTTTTCCTTCACTATACACGGTCATAGGCTTCCTCAGAATAAGTTCTTGATGTAGGGTTTTCACGTACTTTTGAGTCGGGCGCCCTCTCGACCTTTACCCAGCAGTATTCATCTTTGCTATCGGATATAAGAATACATGTTGAGCACAGTATTCAAAACACACTAATAAAATAGCTTTCATTTTAGTGAATTTCTATTTTAGTAAATTTTCAACTAATGTATTCTTCACCAGACGAGTCACGGTAGAATTTAAACGAAATTAAATGTAGCAGCAACATTTGTACAATGTTCATAAAAGAATCAGTAAATGACATATTTTACACAACGAAGATTGTCGGTATGTAATTTTAATCGCCTCAAAAACTCTTAGATAGAAACTTGACCAAGCCGTATTCAGTAATTTATAGAAGTCATCAGTCCAGCCATTATAGAATTAATTAATATTAGACAACTTTGGAGTCAGAAATCTTCCATTAAGAGTTACCATGACTGCGTTTACGCACATGTGATGAAACATTGTCGTTGAAATGTGCGTCCCATATTGACACTGACACCTAAAACAATAAATAAATGAAGATTCTTTCAAGAGAAGAGCGCAATCTTTCCAAAAGAAAAATAGAACATTTTACTGAACAACAAAGTAATGTTCTTTATGAAAAATAAACTGAAAGAACCTCTCCCACACACACTTACACATACAAACGGGTGTGTATGTGCATTGATGTGGACCCTAAAATAACTGCGAATTTATTTTAAATATATTACTTTATTCTTTACATGTTGTCTGCTTTTGACATAGCGTCTACGCTAGTAATGTGTATATGTTATGTATGTGTGTGCGTGTGATACATGCATACATGTCAAATTAAACGTTAGATAAATCAATAAATTAAAGAACAAATAAATAAACTTAACGGTTAATAATTTTTCAGGTGATTTGAATAGGTTTATATGAGGTTTTACGTGTTCAATTCAGAAACTATTTTGTCTCCTTCCATGAAATGCAACTAAAGAAAATACGTTGACCTTGATGTGATTGAGCTGTCTTATAAAGAAAATAAAAAATATTATAACCAAAATTATTTATATATTCATCGACGTTTCGTCTTTATTACTTTACTAGCGGAACCCGTCGCCCGGCGTTGCATGGGAGAAAGTACTACCTATTGCATAAAAAAGAAACGGCCTATTGTTCTTCCCCCCTCTACCGTGTTGGTGAATGTTTTAAATTAAAAAATAAATAAATAAAAAGTGGTAGAGTAGAATAGGATCGAACGCTGAAACTGGCGATCATGAACCCTCCCTTCTTAACGACTGCGAATGTGAAAATAGGCGAATTAAGCTAAGCTTGTTTATTGCCAGCTTCTGCCGACAAATATAAAGTTAAAAAATGACACGGTGTAGGTCATTTATTTGAGCAAGTTTTCTATAATATGCGTGTTAAAGGTGTATGATTTGGAAAATATAAATGTATCGGGGTCTACCAGTATCTTGGCGCTTATTGAATTAAATAGCAAGTCGATTCGATCAAGAAATTGTAGCCGCCATGTTGAATGCTTAAATGTTGCAAGAACTGTGTTCGTTAATTTCATTCGCTGAGATCCGGAATGAATTTTAATATAGAAGTCATAGATAGAATTAGAAATAACGTAATCTGATATTCTCGGAATGTCATCGGAGTGAACGGGAGCGGTCATTAAGTCTTTACGTATTGCTTTATATTATGTAGTAAATTAATACCAGGCAAATAATAAATAAGGACGGACTGTTTTGTGAAAAGTAAACTGTGTTTATTAGTTCCCGATGTCGATGAGTGGAGTGACAGTACATAATTGTTAAGGAGGAAAGCTTTTGCTACCACCTATATGGAGTTCATGTGTCGGAGAGACGGAGATGGCGGGCCAAATGTAATATTTAGTGTTAGCTGGGAAAAAAAAGAAGAAGAAATTTACTAAAACACGCTCGAGTGAATAAGTGTGATATAGAGGTGAGTTTAGTAGCCTGTGATGCATGTGGTTATTTTCCTATACTCCGAGAAGGGACAGGGGAAAAATCGTCTCTACTTTATATATTAGACTAGCGGGTACCCGGCGGTCGGCTTTGCACGGGAGAAATGTGATGAAATTAAATATGTCAGTAGGTGACAACACGCAAATAGGTCGCAACAGATAGTGTCAATGTAAAGAAACAATTGTCGGATTGGAACCGAGCCCAACGGAATTTTTTTGTTTGTAAATACATAGAAAGTTTAAGTTTTGTTATATGTTGATTATGTTATTGTTTAGTTTTTAATCGAATTGTTAATTTTTGTATATTTTGGTTCTGTTTGATTTTAGGTTGTTTTAATTTATATAAAAAAACAAGAAAGGAATATCTATCGTCCAAATCCGTAGTAAATCGAAGAATAACTTTCGATGACGTTTCAACGCGGAAGTATTTTAATGTTTGGAGGTGGTTAAAAATATAGAGAAATACGAATAACATTTTCTTTTATTATAAATAAATGAAAAGCACAATTGCCTGTATGTTTTGATTATTAGTAGTTCTTAAAATATTAATGGATGGTGTTTAGTCCTATGACTAAACACCAATTCTGAAACCAGTTATGTTTTTGTAGTTCCTTGCGAAATAATAGGACCGCTAGCCAGTGTTTATGAGGATGGTGGGAAGACTTTTTTCTTAGCCAGAATACACTTTGCTACCATCTCTTTGGCTGACTTATTTGGGAGATGCTTTGAGGGGGCAAAAGCTAATGTTTTTGGTTTATGGCGTAAAATATTTTAAACTTTCTGGAAAAAGGTACTTCACGGCTGAAGTAATGTGTTTCAATGCGTGCGATGGTTTAATAGTCTATTTTGAACTGATTTGGGAGGGGGGAATCTTTTTTACTTTATATAGAAGATTACGCCCTAACATTCACAGGTAACATGAATTGAAACAAATACATGAAATACATAACAAAGGCTGCTGCAATAAAAATAAAAGTGTGGTCCATCTGCCGAGCTTGAAAACTTCTCACACCTGGCAGTATCATGTATCCCTCCAAAGCCACAATCCTCCCATGCATTGAGCATTGTTATCACATCTGGGCTGATGCACCATCCACTAGTCTCTCCTCTTTAGACAAAGTCAAAAAAGGAGCTGCTATGTCTGTTACTATCCACCAAGTTCCAGTCCCTATCCCATCGCTGTAATGTGCATCTTTGTGCTTGTTTTAGAAGTACTTTAATGGAATGAACTTGCTGCTCTGGTGCCCCCTCAACGTAAATACACTTGACCAACCCGACAATCAGCTAGATCCCATCTATTCACTGTGGAGGTCCCCAGATGCCGGATAGCCTTCTACTCCAATAGCTTCTTTTCACAAGCTGCTGGTCCTTGGAACTCCCTTTCCTGCTCCCGGTTTCTCCGACTGTACCGATATACAGAGATTAATGTGAACAAGCATCACGCTGAATGGCTCCTAATAATCTCCATTTTTATTGCAACAAATGCTTTAATTCCCCCTCCCTAAATATTCTGTCTCAATTCTGAAGCTCTACCCAGAATAATTTCTGATATATCAAAAAGAGAGAACTAAAAAAGCCCATGCACGAAAAAACAACAAAAAAAGAAACTCTCGTTTCCACTTCTAACCCCAATATAAGTATTTTATAACTAAGAACGAACATCCGTGTTTCTATGATAACTGAAATACTTTCGTTCGCAACACACCGATTATTTTTCTATGGTAGCTGATGGATTAGTAGTTTGCTAAATGAAACCAGCGCCAAAAGAATACCCTTTCCTTGGTAAGTTGACTACGAAAGAGAGAAAAAAGCAATAGATAAAAAGTGTTAGTTTAAAACAAAGAATGGTTTCCGCGTTTGTTATGTATATTCTAAGAACTTCATGGCGAAGCAGATTGTGGCTGTTTGTGTATTTGTAATCTTAAAAAGTATCTTCGAAAAATCTATTCTATTATTCTATAATTACAGATTGGCGTAGTGATTATGAGCAAATATGTTGACAGACGGTGTAATACGAAAAAGTTAGACTAATTATATTCTTTACCGTTTTATGGATCGAAGAGAGAGGACTTATCGCTAGGGTATTGTAGTCACTCTTATTTACGTGCGCAAGTTAGTAAGCCAAAAGAAATCGTTTACGCGGGTACAATGTAAACATCGGTGAATTAGAATGCTGATACTTTTTTGAAATACGAAGCAGAATTCTATTTGCAAATTAAGTTTATGAAGATATACTAGTCTATTAAATAGGGGAAATTTTCATTTTACTTTATATAAAACCAATGATTGATATTTTGATAGTGTTGAAAATTAGTGTTCGGATCGAGGGTCGTGTTCCCCCGATTATAAACGTGTTCAGTAAATCAAGCAATTTTGCATGCAAAGACAGAGTAATAATTAACAAACAAAAATGAAGTAGTTCAAATAACGTTTATTGAACGTGTGTGTACGTGGAATGGTGAAGTGTGTGATGTATGCATGTGTGTCGATGGAAAAACAGTTCTTGAAAAGGTATAAGAAGAAATGAATCCGGCGTGAGGAAAGTCTTTGAAAGCCGTACACAAAGAAAATGAGTTGAGAACTCTTACCGTTGTTTGACCGCGTGCTGACGGAAGAAACGTGTGTTGGTTGTTGTTATGCTGAGACCAGTTCATGAGAAAAGCGTGATGCGAAACGCTAGTGTATTAGCGTCGTTCTACCGAGGCCAATTGAGTAGGAAAAAGCGAGTGAAACGGAACGCTAGTGTCAGCGTCGTTCTGTCAAGGCTGGTCGGTGAAAAAGAGATGGATTTTCCGTTTGCAACGGTTTTTATAGTCAGAAGGGCAGATAACTCTGGTGTCGCTTTACAGTGCCACCTGTCGGTGAAAACGCGACACCTACTGGCAAACCGGTGTAGTTATGTTTTGAAAGGAGGAGGTAACTGCTACAAGGACTCCCCCCCAGATTGAAAAATATTGAAAATATTATTCAATATGTACAGTTGTAGATGAGAAGCATTCTTTGTAGGTATGTCTGTTTTGCTGTTGAAGATTAGAAAAAAGTAGTGTGCACGCTAATTATTTCTGTTTCTGCATCTGTATTGAATGATTGATCGCAAGTGCATCTGCGTAATTGAGTGTTTGTAACGCATGTGGATCTGCGTGTTGTTTGCATGCAATTGGGTCTGCATCAAGTTTGAGCGAAAGCGAATTTGCACTTGTTGGTGGCGTTGTTCATGTTGATTAGTCTGCGTGATGCGGAGCTGATGAACGAACGTTGAATTGTCAGTGTTGTCCGGGAATGTTTGGTGCTTGGGTCTGCACGGTTGTTGATGAGTGAGCACAAGTGAGTCTGTGCAATTGTTGATGAATGAGCACAAGTGAGTCTGTGCAATTGTTGATGAATGAGCACAAGTGAGTCTGTGCAGTTGTTGATGAATGAGCACAAGTGAGTCTGTGCAGTTGTTGATGAATAAGCACAAGTGAGTCTGTGCAGTTTTTGATGAATAAGCACAAGTGGGTCTGTGCAGTTGTTGATGAATAAGCACAAGTGAGTATGTGCAGTTGTTGATGAATGAGCACAAGTGAGTCTGTGCGGTGTTGATGAATGAGCACAAGTGAGTCTGTGCAATTGTTGATGAATGAGCACAAGTGAGTCTGTGCAATTGTTGATGAATGAGCACAAGTGAGTCTGTGGAATTGTTGATGAATGAGCACAAGTGAGTCTGTGCAGTTGTTGATGTTGTTCATGTTAATTAGTCCGTGTTGTGGAACTGATGAACAAACATCTAGTTGTTGAGATTGGTGGTACACTATGGTCAAAATCAGATGCACAAATGTCTGCAAGTGAGTTAGCAGGTCCAGGTACAAGTGGGTCTGTACTGGTGTTGGTGCGTCGTTCGAGTTGATGTGTCCCCCAGTAGATCAACGAACGTCCAGTTGTTGAGTATTTAGTCGTGTTTGTGCAGTTGTACTCATTTTGAACTGGTATGATTTCTTCCATAGTGTTGTCAGTGAGGTCCGGAAATGTTTGGTGCTTGATGAATGTCCGGGAAGATGTGGTTGTTCAAGTTGATGTTTCCTCCTGTTTATCAACGAAAGTCCAGTTGTTGAAGAGGGTTGGTAGCCCTTGAAGGGTGATGTTGGTGCTTGCTGAGCCTGACTTTTTACAACCAGTATTAAGTCTTGTGGCTTGGTGATGTTGTTCGTGTTTAGCATCGTGTGTTGTCTGTTTTGTAGTTTTCTTTTGTTTTATATTTCCAACACGTGGGTAGAAGGGAAAAAGAAAAAAAATAGAGTCGTAATTTGTTTCACAGGAGGAATGACGTTTTTTGTTTTCGTTTTAGTTTGTTTGAATGTTCGTTTCTACGTAGAGAAAGAATGGCGGCTTCTCTTTTCTTTGTTGTCGAAAAAAGAGAAAAAAAATTCGTATTTTCTTCTTTTTTTTTTTTTTTGAATTTTCATTTCCACGTGGTTAGGGGAAAAGATGGCAGCTTCCTTTTTTGCTTGTTGTTGAAACAGAAAATAAATTCGTATTTTCTTTTTTTTGTTTGAATTTTCATTTCCACGTGGTAAGAGAAAAAGATGATGGCATTATTTTGAATTTTTTTTATCAACACGTGGTCACGAAAAAGATGGGCAGCGTGAGCGTTTGTTTTCTTTCTATCTCCACGTGTTCAAAACAAAGGAAGTGGCGTCTTGTAAGGTCCTTTTGTTCGTCAAAAAAGGAAAAAAAAAGGATTGGCAAAAGTTTGTCTTTTTCTTTGTATATAATTTTCCGACACGTGGGTAGAGAAGAAGAAAAAAATGAAATTGTAATTTGTTTTATACTCGGAGAGAGCCGAGAAATGTTTGTTTTTCTTTGTTTGGGTATTTCCGCGTGGCCAGGAAAAATGGAGGCGGTGGCTTCTTTTTTTTTTGTTTGTATATTTCTACCACGTGGGTAGAAAAAAAAAGGAAAAAGATGGGTGCGTAATTCGTTTCACCACGGAAGAAAAAAACGAGAAATGTTGTTTGTTTTTTTTGTTCTTGTACGAAATTAATTACTCTGCCGCATACAACAAAGCTTGCACGTCGGGTCACCAATGTTCGGATCGAGGGTTGTGTTCCCGGACTATAAACGTGCAAAGTTGAATCAAGCAATGTTGCCTGCAAAGACAGAGTAATAATTAACAAACAAAAATGAGGTAGTTCAAACAACGTTTATTGAACGTGTGTGTACGTGAAATGGTGAAGTGTGTGATGTATGCATGTGTGTCGATGGAAAAACAGTTCTTGAAAAGGTATAAGAAGAAATGAATCCGGCGTGAGGAAAGCCTTTGAAAGCCGTACACAAAGAAAATGAGTTGAGAACTCTTACCGTTGTTTGACCGCGTGCTGACGGAAGAAACGTGTGTTGGTTGTTGTTATGCTGAGACCAGTTCATGAGAAAAGCGTGATGCGAAACGCTAGTGTATTAGCGTCGTTCTACCGAGGCCAATTGAGTAGGAAAAAGCGAGTGAAACGGAACGCTAGTGTCAGCGTCGTTCTGTCAAGGCTGGTCGGTGAAAAAGAGATGGATTTTCCGTTTGCAACGGTTTTTATAGTCAGAAGGGCAGATAACTCTGGTGTCGCTTTACAGTGCCACCTGTCGGTGAAAAAGCGACACCTACTGGCAAACCGGTGTAGTTATGTTTTGAAAGGAGGAGGTAACTGCTACATTAGCGATCAGTTGGTGTTAGGAATATTTGTAGTTAAAATTCGCGGAAACCATGGGAATTCTAAGGTTAATTAAAATAATAATAAAGTGATTAATATTGAAAGAATTTCTTACCTCAATTCTGAGGAGTGTTAGGATTACCTATCTTTCTTTGAAGAGGGGTTAATTAGCATACGTGAATTACGTTAGCAAAGAGATGGAGAGGTTGGGTATTTAATGGTTCAGTTGGGAGGGGTTGGGGTGTGTCTGAATACCAAACAAGTGGACAAGTTGCGATTTTGAGTGTATCCCCCTATCTATTCCCTGCTTTTCCCAGGCCTACCTAATAAGTTACCAATTTGTTTTAACGTGACTAACGTTGAAATTAATTTTGGGTAGGCCTAAGATACTAATTTCTCTGATTACCTACGAGTGAATCTCGGCCGAGATTTATTTTATTTTTTTAAGTTGTGTACGTTTGGCTGGGCATTCTGTCCAGGTAAGACAGTGTTTTTTTTGTTTGTTTTTTTTTCTCCCACGACGGGTATTTCTCCAACCTTACTTATTTTAGGAGAACACTTTACTTGTTCCCTTGGGCCTATGAAAGGGTCTCGTTTCCATACTAATATATAAATGTTACCAGGCACAACGAGCCGCGACGCTAAAGAAGCAACGTCGCAACTTTGAAAAGCAGGTAACCGCGCACTTGCGTTATTTATTTATTCATTTTTTTTCCTGTTTGTTGCTTTGTTGCCTGTTGGCGTTTGCAACGGTTCAGTTTTCGTGTCTGTTGTGGGAATTCGAGCCCTAGCCGTTTTAAAGTTTCAACATTTTGCGACGACACTAACAGTGTTGGGTTCGTTTGGCTTAGCCAGAATTTCTGGAGTTATTATTAAAAAAAAAAAAAAATTCTTGGGACCTAAGGTTGGAGAAAACAATGTCTTTATCAGAGTTAGACAGCTACCGTCAGCAGCAGGCTGTGCTAAGAAATAAAATTAGTACAGAACTATGGGGCTTACATAGTGAAGCTACCTCGCCAATGGCAGTTTTTCAGGAACACCGGAAAATGATAATGGGATGGTTGGAACGCCTTGGCGAGTTGGAGGATGAAGTGACAGCTGTATGCTTGGACAGTCCTCCGAGTGTGGAGCTTAGAACTAATGATGACTCGTTGGATCATGCCTTCCGATTTAGGAAGAACACTTTCCAGAAATTAGACGAGTTGAGGGAGAAGTTTGAGGGGAGTCGAACGGATAGGCGACAAGAGAGTCTGGGGGTGAAACTGCCCCATAATTTAGAGCTAATATGGAGGCTCCTACCTTTGATGGAGAGCCATCTGATGATAGATTCGCCTTCAAAAATTTCTTGGTTGGCTTCTGGAATTGTGCGGGGGCTTTCGCTCCGAGTTGACAAAGTTTCGCTTGTTGAAGAGTTGCCTAAAGGGTCAAGCTCTTCATTTGGTAAAGCACCTTTCCACCACAGAAGCTAATTTACCCGTGGCTTTGCAGCTGTTGGAGGGAGAATATTTGGATATACCAAATATTTTGGATCAGATGTTTCAGCAGTTGTTGGCAGCCAGACCAAAGTTGGATAGCCAGTTTTCTCAGGGTAAAGTTTATCTCAACCAAATCAGGTGTGCTTTGCTGGAGCTGAAAAATAGCTACCAGTTGGACTTTTTGGAACCGGGCACACCGGGTTATTTATTAATAAGCCATATTGTGTTTGGCCGGCTACCAGTTTCCTTAAAAAAGGAGTTAATGAGAAGGACTGGCAACAGTTATCCCGAAATTGATGACATTGTTTCCTTATCTAAGAATTTAATCAAGGATCTAGTGAGATTGGAAGAGTGTTCTGCCCCTTCTGGCAATGGCAGGTTTCGATCTGATCGATTTGTTCCAGGCTCTTACTGACCAAAAAGAGCTTTGGAGAATTTTTCCTCAAGGAGTGGCACCCTATTATTGACATCAACTTGTAAGTTTTGTTCTTCAGGCGGACACGAGGGAAAACTATGCAAAAAATTTGCTAGTTACAAAGAGAGACTATCGCGGTGCAAGGAATTTCACCTCTGCATTGCATGTGCTGCAGAAGATCATTCATATGATGAATGTCCTGGTAACAAAAGGGGCTTCCCATATGGTTGTGCTAATTGTGGCTCGAAACGGCACTATACAATAATGTGTCCAAAAGATAAAGCCTCTTCTGAGAAAACTAGAGTGAATACCGGCTTCCAGACTTGTGACACTCAACAGATATCAATCCTTCCCATCTATAAAGTGGTTTTACATCGCGGCAAGAGACGGTATGTTTGCAATTGTATACTTGATTCTGGAAGTCAACGTTCGTATTTTTCCAGAAGCATTCTAGAGGGATTAGATATTTCTATAGAATCATGTTATGACCGTCAATATACAATACAGACATTCGTGGGAGAGGAGAAAAAGAATTTAAGTGAGGTATTATTGCAGGTGGAAATGGTGCCTAACACCAAAAGACCTTTACCTGTCCTCATTGACCCCTCCTTTAATTTAAAGTCTCAAACAGATGGAATGGATTTGATATATAGGAATTTAAGAGAGGCCCAGTTCAAATTAGCTGCTGGATTTGATAAAAAGGGACGTCTTTTTCCTATTCAAGGACTAGTGGGAGTAGATCTGCTGCAGTTTTTGCATTCTTTAAGCCTGATAAGGTGGCAGAATGGTGTAGCCTGGGAGACCCCAAAGGGTATAGTGCCTTGGGGGAATTCGTTTAACTTCTTGAAAGAATCCCAGATATTGTCAATCGGAGAGGAGCGTTAGCCACCCGTCAATTATGAAAACATCCTTGCCAGCATGGGTACTGTTTCCACTACAGCGATAAACTTTGTGCTGGCACCCCGATCTAATTATGTAGATCCTTTTGAGGATACATTTGAGAACACCTCGGTGGAAAGAGGGTTGGACAGTTTGTTTAGTTTGGAACTTATGGGACTCACTGAGGAGGAAACTTTTTCAGATTTTGAACTAAAGAAGGTAAAGGAGTTCCAAAACTCTGTGGTCATAGAGGACCAGTGTTAATATGTAAAGCTTCCTTAGTGGGAGGACAAGATTGGCAAAGTTCCGTCGAACTATTCGGTGGCATTGGCAGTTTTGAACTGTGTGTTCAATAAGCTGGGAAAAGAAAATAAATATAGGGAGTATTTGGATGTTTTCCTGGAACAGGAGAAGGAGGGCATTGTGGAGAGAATTGTGATTTCTCCAGAAAATTATGGAGAATATATTTGGATACCACACAGACCAGTATATAAGACTGATGAGCAAAGCACTACAAAAGTGCGGCCTGTATTCAATTGTTCATCAAAACCCAAGGGTGGAATCTCTATTAATGAGGCTGCCTACCCTGGGGTGAACTTGATGGGAAATCTCCTACAGTTGTTGCTACACTTCCGCTCCAATGAGTATGTGTTGCTTGGTGACATCCGCAAAGCATTTTTGCAAATTAAACTCCTCAATAGGGAGGATAAAGAATCGGTTTTGTTTTTTTCTTAAAATAGGAAAAAACTTGGTATGTTTTAGATATACCACTTTAATATTTGGCTATAAGGCCTCTCCGTTTATATTAAATTTCCTTTTAAAGCATCACGCTGACCGTTATCCATCAGATAGATGTTCCAAAACTATTGGGGAAAATTTTTATGCGGATAACTTAATTAAAACAGGGAATGTACCTAAAACTCTTGTACAATTATACACCAATGTTGTGAAGAGGTTGGAAGAGGGACACTTTGATTTATGTTCCTGCAGTTCTAACTGCGAAGAATTAAGATAGAAGATGGAGGAGGATGGGCGTTTACCTCAACACCACTCCCAATATGAGAAGGTATTGGGCTATAATGATAACCCTGAGAGTGATTCTTTGTCCTTGACCAAGACAGATAGTGATTCTGGGGCCAATACCAAAAGAAGAATATTGGCGGCGGTGGCAGCCAATTTTGATCCGTTATCTTTATGTGTACCCGTTACAATAAGGGGCCGCATATTTATTAGTGAGTTATGGAAGGCCGGGCTGGGCTAGGATGAAACTGTTACTCCTACCCAACAGAGAAGTTGGCAGTCACTCTCAAAGGATTTATCTCAGCTCAGTTCCTTCACCTTTCCAAGAAAATCCCTGCGCGAAGGCTCTACTGCAAACCTAGCTTTGTGTTGTGATGCTTCCAAAGAAGCGTACGGGTTTGTAGCTTACGGCTTACAGGGCGATAGGTCCAATTTGGTTTTTGCAAAAGTCAAGGTGGCACCTTTACGGGCGAAGTCCCTGCCCACACTCGAGTTGTTGGCAGTATATTTGGCGCTAAAATCATTAAAAACAATTTTACTCTCTCTGAAGGGAATCACCTTTAAGGAGATTAGTATAGCAGTTGATGCTCACATAGTACTATCTTGGGTCCTGTCTCAGGATGTAAAAACAAAGAATATTTTTGCGAGAAACAGAGCCAGAGACATTACTGAAATGCATCAGAATCTGAGCCAGCAGTTTGGAATAGACATTTCTTTCCGATATGTACCCTCGAAGCAGAACCCAGCGGATCTGCTCTCAAGGGGAGTGTCAGTAAAGACCTTCAAAAAACGCATATTGCATTGGGTGCATGGTCCAACATGGCTGACCCGAACGCCAATAGAATGGCCTTTCACCTCCTTAAACTGCGTAAAGGAAGAAAATAAAGAGATTGTGAGGGGGCCTACATTTTGTGGTGCCATAATACAAACGGCAGAGCCTGTAATTCCCTTTGAGAAATATGAAACTCTGAGTAAACTTCTTGGAGTAGTAACAGGGGTATTCAAGTTTATTGGACGTTTGAGGCATTCAAGGGATGACCCACAAAAATTGGCTTGGCAGCACTTAATAAAAGGGATGCAAGGACAAGCGTTCCCGCAAGTCAGGGAATACTTGCTTAATCCGTCTGGTCAAGCCCCAGATTTGGTAACTTCTCTCAGCCTTTTTTTGGATGAAGAAGGTATTATTAGGACCAGGGGTCGGATTCGCAAGTGCAATACCTTCAATTATTAAGTAGTTTACCCAGTTCTCCTGGATAAATCTCACACTTTTACCCAAATGGTAATTATAGATGCTCATAGAAAAATGCAAACATTTGGGCATAGCATCTACTTTGAGCCAACTACGCCTATCTGGATTTTGGATTCCTAAGGCAAGACAGGCGGTAAAATCTACTTTAAGGTCTTGCAGGTAGTGTGTGCGTTATAATGCAATGTCTTTTGCATACCCCCGCATGACTAATTTGCCGAAATATCGGGTCAATTTTATCAGACCCTTTCTTCACACTGGTGTGGATTTTACAAAACACATCTGGGTGGGGGAGGGGGAAAATAGCCGCAAAGTTTATTTGCTCTTATTTACATGTCTTACCACTAGAGGTATACACCTTGAAGTGGTGGACGATATGAGTGTATATTCTTTTATCTTAGCATTTATAAGATTAACTAACAATGTTGGAGTACCTTCTCATTTGTATTCCGACAATGCAGAATTATTAAGCAGGCCTATGGCCTAGAGGAATATAATAGTATCTTCCGCACTTATTCTATCAAGCATCTAACAATTCCTGTGTATGCTGCTTGGTTTGGGGGAACCTGGGAGCGGCTTATTCGCACAGTGAAGACTTGCTTGTTCAAAACAGTTGGTCGCACTCAGGTGAGTTATTTCCAACTATTAACTTTCGTCTCAGATGTTCAGAGGGCTGTTAACAATCGTCCTTTGACTTATCGCTGTTCATCAGATTACGGATTGGAGATAATTACACCTAATCATTTCCTGAGACCCTTTTCTGCGGTTAATATACTAAAGGAAGAGGAGGATCTCTTTGACTCAGAACCCCCCCCCCTCAGAACTGATGTCCTTGAGGCTATGGAGGAGAGAGAACGGCTCGTATTCAAATACAAAGAGCTATGGTTTAATGAATACTTACTTAGCCTTATGGAATCGGCGAAAAATCTACACAATGAGTCCTATAACAATCAAATTAAGCTAGGAGATGTTGTGTTAATAAAATCCCCCATTAAAATCAGACCTTTTTGGACTTTAGGTAGGGTAATGGAACTCATCCCTGGGGATGATGCTTTTGTCCCTACTGTGGTATTGAAAAGGGGTGATGGATCAACACAGATTCACCCCATAAAATTATTGTATCCATTGGAATTGGCTATAACGCACAGTCACAGAGCTTATGCTCCTGATACGTCGAGAGATGAGACGGACTCCTCTGTCTCAGTGGATGTTGTACCTGCAAATCAGGAATTGATATGTATCTTCCCTGGTTGCCAGGAACCGGAGGATCAGCGACCAATGATCTGTTGTGATCATTGTGATCAATGGTTCCATTGGGGGTGTGTTGGTATAGTGGGGGAACCTCCAGAGGAGAGTCGGTGGTATTGTTCAGCATGTCAGGCGATGCTCTATCAAGAGTTAATATGGATCTGCCCTGGGTGTCAGGAACCGGAAGATTACAGACCAATGATATGTTGTGATCGTTGTGATTAATGGTTCCATTGGAAATGTGCTGGTATTGATGAAGCTCCGGCAGAAGAGGATCAGTGGTACTGTTCTTCTTGTGCAGACCCGGAAGGGGGGGGGGTCTGACATTTAAGTTATTACAATGGTCAGTTTTTAAAAAAAGGGTTTATTTTAGATTTATTTATTTGTTGTTTTTTTTCTCTCTTGAGTGGGAGAGTGAAAGAATTTCTTACCTCAATTCTGATGGGTGTTAGGATTACCTATCTTTCTTTGAAGAGGGGTTAATTAGCATACGTGAATCACGTTAGCAAAGAGATGGAGAGGTTGGGTATTTAATGGTTCAGTTGGGAGTGGTTGGGGTGTGTCTGAATACCAAACAAGTGGACAAGTTGCGATTTTGAGTGCGTCCCCCTATCTCTTCCCTGCTTTTCCCAGGCCTACCTAATAAGTTACCAATTTGTTTTAACGTGGCTAACGTTGAAATTTTGGGTATTTTTTTAAGTTGTGTACGTTTGGCTGGGCATTCTGTCCAGGTAAGACAGTGTTTTTTTTTGTTTGTTTTTTTTTCTCCCACCGAGAGGTATTTCTCCAACCTTACTTATTTTAGGAGAACACTTTACTTGTTCCCTTGGGCCTATGAAAGGGTCTCGTTTCCATATTAATATATAAATGTTACCAGGCACAACGAGCCGCGACGCTAAAGAAGCAACGTCGCAACTTTGAAAAGCAGGTAAGCGCGCACTTGCGTTATTTATTTATTCATTTTTTTCTTCCTGTTTGTTGCTTTGTTGCCTGTTGGCGTTTGCAACGGTTAAGTTTTCGTATCTGTTGTGGGAATTCACTCTTGTAAAAACAACAAACAACTAAACAATCAATCCTGAAAGCAAAATTAAGCGAGTTTCAGTCTTATATATATAAACACTGTTTTAAATTAAGAAAGTCATAATAAAATAAACCGAAATTTTCTTTAGTACATTTATATTTTTTTTATTCATTAACGATATCAAAATATTTTGATACGAAGTACTCGAAAAGGTTCTCGTAACTGTCAGAATGTATGTCTATTTTATATCTCTCGACTACGGGCCGAATTCTAGGTATTGTTTGTATCATTCTGATTGCTTTATGGCAGTTGATCTGGTTTGGTATACAACAATTAATCAAAGCATTGACACTAATACTTACTAGTGATATCCATTTTATTGCCGAAAGTATTTTCAAAAGCACTTGCCATTGCAATAGCATTTAATCTCCCGGGGCGCATTTTTAAGGTGGATGAGATTTCTCCAGGTCTGCGCATAAAAGGAATTGAACAAGGGGCCATTAATACATGAATAACAATAAATCTGTCCGCAAAAGATGACTATTTTTTTTCTTTTCACAAGTTCTGCGTCTTGAATGACATAACTGCTAATCTTATTAAATTTCCAGCCGAAAATATGTCACCACCGGCAGCAGCATATTTGGGAAATTTGCCGACTTTTAAAATATGATTATTCAAAGTCCACCAAAACAGATAAATATATTAAATCGCACAGACAACTGCTGCTGACTTATACAGGGTGGGCCAAAATAAGGGTCCTATCTTTAAATTTGAATAACTTGAATTTGAATAACTTCCACAAAATAAAAGTTAAACTCACCAAACTTTATGTGTGTGTAGACTGACCCTTCCGAGATTTTTTTAAATAAACAAAACAAATTTTAGCCGAAAAACACTTCTTAAAACTTACAAAAACTAAAGTATTGTTTTTTACACTGTTTTGAGTTTTTTAAGCAAAAATAATGTTTTCTAAATGAGGGCACGTTCCTTAGGGCTAATACGGCTCATGCTTGCTTCGGAAGGGGTCCTTTACTTATTCTAAAAAAAAAAAATTAAAAAAATCAAATAAAAAAGTTATGAATTTTTAAAAATAGGACCCTTATTTTTGCCCACCCTGTATTAGCATTTCGAGGGAAGCTGACAATCTAAATGTCTATTGGGAAATACCGAGTAAAACTGGGAAAAGTGATACAAAGTGACACTATCACGCAAATAAATACATAATTTAGCTCACGATAATAATATTGGCAAAAGACTGTGTTTGGGTATATTCTCCGTATACGTGTGTATGGTAATGCATGTATGTATTTCCCACTCTTTAAAATATATATAAAGGAAAGAAAAAGAAAATCTTTGCATATTTGATTACGTCATACTATTATTTCATCCTTCAACAATTATCGATGGCGTTAAAATTTGAATACGAATAGCAGTTTGTTTCACTATTTGGTATAAAAGAACCGGTATTTTTTCTATTAGCCTCGTGATATGGAAAGTTCCAGTTTCCTTCAGCAGAAACAGGGTGCACAATTTTTTCCCTTTTCTTAATATATTATTTTAGCGGGACTGTTTTACAATAGCCCTACAGCTCCCGAGTCGGGTTGAAAAAAAGTTGTAGAACGTAGTCAAAAAAATGAATATGCAACAAATAAATGCAACGTACGTAGAGACCGGATTTTCCTAGTTTTCTATTCCATTTGTTTGTATGTTTACGTATGGTAAATGGGTTTTTATTAGTCATGAAAAAAAAAAAATTTATGTCACTTATTTAAAAAACAAAATGGCGTCATTAGTTTTTGCTATCGGTGTCACGTGTGTGTTTTTTTTACCGGGACTCATAATCAAATCGGCGTTTTTTTTGTTGTTGTTTTTTTTTGGGGGGGGGGTGCATTTTTGAAATTTAATTTTATGAAACGAACATTTTAACGATCATTTTGATCACCGAATGAGCGCGCATGTCGTTACGTCATTGGGGGTTAGGGTTAGGGCTGGGTTAGGGTTAGGGCTGGGTTTAGGTTTGGGTTAGGGCTGGGTTAGGTTAGGGTTAGGAATTTTTTAAAGAAACAGGAAAAAAACATTACGGTGTGACGAATGAAAATAATATGTAAATAAAAGCACACTGACATGTAAATAAAAAGAAAATTATTTTATTCCTTTTGCTTAAAATGTAGTTTTGTTTTGTTCTTCTGCTTGGCTAAAAAATGCAAAAATTGCGCTTTGACTATGAGTCCCAGTAAAAAAACCAACCGAATCCAGAACGAGGCTGAAGTCTCGTTCTGGATTCGGTGTTTTCTATCGAAGCGGCCATTACTATTTTTTTTTCACTTCACTTACGCTAAAACTATTAACTTATAGAAAATAGCACTTTTAACGGATTATAATCATTAATAACTGTCACAGTTAACTTGGAAATTCAGTTTTATCGGCTACGGTAACTTTTATTTGTTGTATATTTGTTTTTTCAGCGTTTTCGTTGTTGGGCTATTGTTAAAAATACCCATTTCAGCTACTTCAACAAATTATTTATTTTGGGGAAACTATTTAGCTTAACACCCAACTTCACTCCAGTACATGAAATCTACAATTTAATTGGTAGCGGCCATAATTTCTTAGAACAAATGAGTTAGATATTCCAATATCTTTAATTTCTTGTGTGTCTCTATACATGATTTCCACATTATTATTTCTATTTACTATCTAGTTATGAACTTAAAAAATCAGTAGCGTAAAATAAAATGATTTTCATAATCCGTTAATGCATACATAATTACGAAATTAAATCCACCCGAATGCATTTCAGCTTATTCGGGAACAAATGAGTAATTTAAATATTTGGGTTATAGATGACAAAAAACAGAATTTAAATATTTTGCGAGCATTCAAAATTTGAAAGGCATTTGGAATTATTTAAACTACCAATAAAATAGTCGTTTAAACTGGTTTTAATATTCTTAATCCAATCCGCTGTACTAAAAGATTTTTGAAACTATTTACATCTGATCAGTTTATGACTCGGTATTATTACAACAGCTAGAGTGTTATAAAGATTTGGTTCAATTAATAATTTAATGACCAAACTACTAATATAATTTGGTAAACAAAATAAACGGCATAGTTTCAAACAACGAAATAAGAATCAAAGTAAGAAAATTCCCGGGCAACCTAAGATAAGGCTTGTAAGGTTACATAAGTCAACGAAAGGTTTTGGCAGTGTTGAAAATGTTCAGAATGTAAAAGCTGCACTTAAGAGAATTTACATGCGGTTTGGGGAAGTCGAATTTCGCTCACAATTAGTGTTTTGGCCAAGATCAAAGTGTAGTATCTGTTCTGATGGATACTGCACCCCATAGACTAGTATTGTCTTGGCCTTCGGGGCTTGATTTACGCCGGTCTGTGGGTTTGTCCTGTGTAGTTCTAGGAGGTCCACCCTCCCAGGCTTTGCCTCCCCTCTTTGAGGAGGAGTAAGTTTATTGCTTACTGCCTGAGGCGCCCCAACTGGGGAATGCCGACGGGGCTGCCCATGCATTTTTTGTAGGCCAGAGTGCTCACCTTCTCGGGCGCTGACTTTTCAAATCCCACTTTCTCGACCTTGTGTCACATCTTACCGCTGTGGGAGGTAGATAAATAACATGTCTACATAGTTTTCTTGAAAATTTTGTTTTATCAGATATCACGTTCAATTAACTCGTAAAATGGTGTAACATTTTTGTCATGGCAGCGTTAGATAGTGTAGCAGTTACCTCCTCCTTTCAAAACGTAACTACACCGGTTTGCCGGTAGGTGTCGCTTTTTCACCGACAGGTGGCGCTGTAAAGCGACACCAGAGTTATCTGCCCTTCGGACTATAAAAGCCAGGGCAATACGGAAATTCTCTCTCTTTTTCACCGACCAGCATCGGAGAACAACGCTGACACAGCGCTCCGTTTCACTCGCCTTTTGGCCTCGACAGACAGACGCTGACACTAGCGTTCCGTTTCACTCTTCTCTGCTCGACAGAACGACGCTAATACACTAGCGTTTCGTCTCACGCGTTTCTTCTCAATCGGCATAACAACTACCAACACACGTGGGCAAACAACGGTAAGAGTTCTCAACTCGTTTTCTTTGTGTTACGGATTTCAAAGACTTTTCCTCTCGCCGGATTCATTCATTTCTTCTTATACCTTTTTCAAGAACTGTTTTTCCATCGACACACATGCATACATCACACACTTCATCATCCCACGTACACACACGTTCAATAAACGTTATTTGAACTACCTCATTTTGTTTATTAATTATTACTCTGTCTTTTGCATGCAACAATTGCTTGATTCAACTTTGCACGTTCATAGTCCGGGAACATCACCCTCGATCTGAACATTGGTGACCCAACGTGCAAGCTTTGTTGTATGTGGCGGAGTAATTAATTTCGTACTAGAACAAAAAAATATATATATATCATTTCTCGTTTTTTTTCTTTCGTGGTGAAACGAATTACGCACTCATCTTTTTCCTTTTTTTTCTACCCACGTGGTAGAAATATACAAACAAAAGAAAAGAGGCCGCCATTTTTTCCTGGCCACGGGAAAAACCCAAACAAACAAAAACATTTCTCGGCTCTCTCTCCGAATATAAAACAAATTACAATTTCATTTTTTCTTCTCTTTCTTTACTCACGTGTCGGAAAATTATATACAAAGAAAAAGACAAACTTTTGCCAATCCTTTTTTTTCTTTTTCGACGAACAAAATGGACCTTACAAGACGCCACTTCCTTTGTTTTGAACACGTGGAGATCAAAAGAAAACAAACGCTCACGCTGCCCATCTTTTTTCGTGGCCACGTGTTGATAAAAAAATTCAAAATAATGCCGCCATCTTACCACGTGGAAATGAAAATTCAAACAACAGAAAAAGAAAATACGAATTTATTTTCTGTTTCAACAACAAGCAAAAAAAGGAAGCCGCCATCTTTTTCCTTAATCACGTGGCAATGAAAATTCAAACAAAAAAAGAAAATACGAATTTTTTTTTTTTTCTTTCTTTTCAACAACAAAGGAAAAGAGAAGCCGCCATTCTTTCTCTACGTGGAAACTAACATTCAAACAAACGAAAACAAAACGTCACTCCTCGTGTGAAACAAATTACGACTCCATTTTTTTTTCTTTTTCCCTTCCACCCACGTGTTGGAAATATATACATAAAAGAAAAGAAAACTACAAAACAGAACACACGATGCCAAACTCGAACATCACCAAGCCCCAAGACTTAATACTGGTTGTAAAAAGTCAGGCTCAGCAAGCACCAACATCACCCTTCAAGGGCTACCAACCCTCTTCAACAACTGGACGTTCATTGATAAACAGGAGGACCCATCAACTTGAACAACCAACTCTTCCCGGACATTCATCAAACATTTCCGGACATCACTGACGACACTATGGAAGAAATCACACCAGTTTAAAATGAGTACAACTGCACAAGCACGACTAAATACTCAACAACTGGACGTTCGTTGATCAACTGGGGACACATCAACTCGAACGACGCGCACCAACACCAGTACAGACCCACTTGTACCTGGACCTGCTAACTCACTTGCAGACATTTGTGCATCTGATTTTGACCATAGTGTACCACCAATCTCAACAACTAGATGTTTGTTCATCAGCTCCACAACACGGACTAATTAACATGAACAACATCAACACCTGCACAGACTCACTTGTGCTCATTCATCAACACTGCACAGACTCACTTGTGCTCACGCATCAACACTGCACAGATTCACTTGTGCTCATGCATTAACAATTGCACAGACTCACTTGTGCTCATTCATCAACACTGCACAGATTCACTTGTGCTCACTCATCAACACTGCACAGATTCACTTGTGCTCATTCATCAACAACTGCACAGATTCACTTGTGCTCACTCATCAACAACCGCGCAGACCCAAGCACCAAACATTCCCGGACAACACTGACAATTCAACGTTCGTTCATCAGCTCCACATCACGCAGACTAATCAACATGAACAACGCCACCAACGAGTGCAAATTCACTTGCACTCAACATTTTTCGACCGCAAACTCACTTGCGCTCAAACTTGATGCAGACCCAAACAACACGCAGATCCACATGCGTTACAAACACTCAATTCCGCAGACGCACTTGCGATCAATCATTCAATACAGATGCAGAAACAGAAATAGGTAGCGTGCACACTACTTTTTTCTAATCTTCGACAGCAAAACAGACATACCCACAAAGAATGCTTCTCATCTACAACTGTCCATATTGAATAATATTTTCAATATTTTTCAATCTGGGGGGGAGTCCTTGTAGCAGTTACCTCCTCCTTTCAAAACGTAACTACACCGGTTTGCCGGTAGGTGTCGCTTTTTCACCGACAGGTGGCGCTGTAAAGCGACACCAGAGTTATCTGCCCTTCGGACTATAAAAGCCAGGGCAATACGGAAATTCTCTCTCTTTTTCACCGACCAGCATCGGAGAACAACGCTGACACAGCGCTCCGTTTCACTCGCCTTTTGGCCTCGACAGACAGACGCTGACACTAGCGTTCCGTTTCACTCTTCTCTGCTCGACAGAACGACGCTAATACACTAGCGTTTCGTCTCACGCGTTTCTTCTCAATCGGCATAACAACTACCAACACACGTGGGCAAACAACGGTAAGAGTTCTCAACTCGTTTTCTTTGTGTTACGGATTTCAAAGACTTTTCCTCTCGCCGGATTCATTCATTTCTTCTTATACCTTTTTCAAGAACTGTTTTTCCATCGACACACATGCATACATCACACACTTCATCATTCCACGTACACACACGTTCAATAAACGTTATTTGAACTACCTCATTTTGTTTATTAATTATTACTCCGTCTTTGCATGCAACATTGCTTGATTCAACTGAACACGTTTATAATCGGGGGAACACGACCCTCGATCCTAACAATAGTAATCTTTATCGATAACGATGAAACAAACGCAACACCGCTTAATGAGACATATACACCTTTCGTTTATTAGCTGTGTTTGCACTTTTACGAAGTAGCATTCTTTCGTATATATCATTAGCATTGTCGTAACGGAGCATTTCCATTTTGAGGTCAATAAAGAACGAAAGAAGAAAGTCACAGACGGGTAAACTGAATTGTAGGCGACATTGGATTCGTCCCCTTGTTTTGTCTGGCTTAATTTTTTATAAACAAACAAACTCACGCATCGCATGATTCTTTATATTTTATCCATCTTAGAATCAGCTGTTGGCTCCACAATTTAACTCTGACTTTCTTTAAAACATAGGTCATTCAGAGCAGACTAGACCAACACAAGACCATTTCTTAGATTATTAGCAATTACTAGTATTCTACCAGCATCAAATAATATTTTTAAAAAGGCCTCTATTACAAGAAACCTCGTAAATATTTACTGAGAAATAGTTAAACAGGTGTTTCAAAGCAGGTCGTGTAGCGGTTTAAGTTTATAGACGCTTGGCGCAAACTGCCAAAATATATGGAAGATGTTCACGCAAGCTGGCACATAACATCTCATCGCCTTTCATACCAAATCCATCGTAGTATGGGATATTTATGATAGCACCTCATAATTGAGAAAGTTCAGGGCTACTAATAAAAACATGCCAAAGATACAAAATATCAAAAATATCCCCACTCTTATCTATGAGGAATCTATTCAAACAATAAATAAATCCCGTACCACATGTTAGCAATATTTTTAACATAATTATATTTATATGCTTTTATTTAAAAGAGAATATCTTAATAATAAAAAAAAAATCTTAATAAAAAAGACATACGTTTCATGAGAAACAATAGCATCTGCGATGAAATATATATTTCTTGTAATTTTTAGATATGTCAATAGTTCTTAAACAAGTTATATTGTGTTCATATTACTTCAACTATAATAACGAACGCCAGTCTTTAGATATGATATACTTCGGATCCACGGACAGAATATTTAATTGAATTATTAGTCAAAGTTTAAGATCACCCCTTAAGAAATTAGTAATTACTTGCATATTATTTATTGATATGAGTTTCAAATCTCTTGAGAAATTTGTATTCCTATTATTTATGTGATACAAGGTTAGTTTCTTGGAGGCTACAACATAGTCATCTTCAAATTTAATTTCAATAAACCCTTGTAATAAAAAGTTGATATAATTGCATAACTAATTGCCACCTTCGGGTAAGAAGACGGTGAAGTGCGAAAATCAGTCCCCTTTACATGATGTTCCCGCCAGGGGCTTTGTTAACTATTCTTATTTTTGGACAAAAACATATTTTCTTTTGTTTATTAAATTGTTGGGTGAAAATATAGACTAGTTAATTACCCCCTCCTCATGTTAAGAATGGCTTTCAAAATAATAATGTCATCATTTAATGTTTCCCTCGAGTATTTTTAAAAAAGGAGGCATTCCAATTATAATAAATAAATTTGTATTCAAAATGAATCTCAAAATTTACAATGAAAGAAATCACTTTTTACATTACTTATGTGTTGATCTAGATTTTCGTATGTGTCATTGGAAGGTTATATATGTATACTAGCGGGGCTACCCGGCGTTGCTCGGGGTCATAAAAACATATAATTGAAGAAAAATCGCGTGTGTAACATCTTTATATTCAAACTTATATTTCTCCCCCTCTTCTATAGCCGTCTCTTTATATTTCTACCTTTCTCTTCCCTGGTCGCCCCATTTCACCGCTACTTTCTAATTGTGCCTTTTGTGAAAGCTGCTTCTTCCCCACCATTTCTCCTACGTTGCACAGGGCAATAGTATGACATATTTCTATAAAAAGTACCACCTCCATCTGCGCTTTCTATATGGGTACTTATTTCCGCTCTGGTATTCCTACTATATACGTATGTATCGCCACCGTGGTGTGCATACTATATACATACCTATCGTCGCCCCAGTGTGCATACTATATACGTGCCTATTGTCGCCCCGGTGCAGATACTATATAAGTACCTATTGCCGCCCCGGTATGCATGCTACATAGTACCTATCGCCGCCCCGGTGCGAGTGCTACATACGTACCTATCGCCGCCCCGGTGCGAGTGCTACATACGTACCTATCGCCGCCCCGGTGCGAGTGCTACATACGTACCTATCGCCGCCCCGGTGCGAGTGCTACATACGTACCTATCGCCGCCCCGGTGCGAGTGCTACATACGTACCTATCGCCGCCCCGGTGCGAGTGCTACATACGTACCTATCGCCGCCCCGGTGCGAGTGCTACATACGTACCTATCGCCGCCCCGGTGCGAGTGCTACATACGTACCTATCGCCGCCCCGGTGCGCGTGCTACATACGTACCTATCGCCGCCCCGGTGCGCGTGCTACATACGTACCTATCGCCGCCCCGGTGCGCGTGCTACATACGTACCTATCGCCGCCCCGGTGCGCGTGCTACATACGTACCTATCGCCGCCCCGGTGCGAATTCTATATACATACGTATCGCCGCCCCTGTGTACATGCTATATACGTACCTATCGCCACCTCTATGCACTACTATACACGTACATATTGCCACCTCCCCCAACGCTGATAAATATTTGAAGTTAAGAAAAAAAAATTTGGCCCGACCCCTAAAAAGTTGGGCCCGATCCCTAAAATTTTCTCCGACCCCTTAAACTCTCCAACTCCTCTCCCAACTTGTTTCCCACCCAATCTATCCGGACCTCCCCCCATAACTTGCAGAAGCACCCCCGGTTGCTATACCGTAGAAGCGCCCCCCTGGTTGCTATACTGCAGAAGCACCCTCCCCCCGGTTGCTATACCGCAGAAGCCTCGTGGTCATACACCGCAGAAGCAACCCCCCCCCCCAGTTGCTATACCGCAGAAGCCAACCCGGTTGCCTCGTGGTCCTATACCACAGATACACCCCCCCTGGGTTCCATACTGCAGAAGAACCCCCCCCGGGTGCTATACCACAGAAGCACCCCCCGTGTGCCATACCGCAGAAGCCTCAGGTTTATATACTGCAAAAACACCCCCAGGTGCCATACCATAGAAGCACCCCCTTATACCGCAGAAGAACCCCCTAGGTGCCATACCGCAGAAGCACCCCCAGGTTGCTATACCACAGAAGCCCCCCTCCCGGTTGCTATACCGCAGAAGCACACCCCGGTTGCTATACCGCAGAAGTCTTGTGGTTCTATACCACAGAAGCACCCCCGGTTGCTATACTGTAAGAAGCCTCGTGGTCCTATACCACAGAAACGCCCCTCCCCGGTTGCTATACCGCAGAAGCCTTGTTGTCCTATACCGCAGAAGCACCTCACCTTTGGTTGCTATACCGCAGAAGCCTCGTGGTTCTATACCACAGAAGCACCCCCCTGGGTGCCATACTGCAGTAGCACCCCTGGGTGCCATACCACAGAAGCACCCCCTGAGTGCTATACCGCAGAAGCTTCAGGTTCCTATACCGCAGAAGCATCACACCCAGGTGCCATAGCATAGCACCCTCCTATACCGCAGAAGCACTCCCCGGGTGTCATACCGCAGAAGTCTCAGGTTCCTATACTGCAGAAGCATTCCCCGGGTGCCATACCGTAGAAGCTCCTACTGAAATCACTCTTACTGATCCCCCTCTCCTTTTCATCTGCAAAATAGTCCAAAGTGGAACAAAGATGGTGTTAAAATATTTTCCAAACCTATCACTACAGTAGCTCTATCAAGGATATTGAGCATTATATTGCCAGACAACGCTGAGTACTTTGAAAATGAAGGAGGCCTCCTGAGCACTACTGTAATCACTCTTACCGATTCCTCCTCCTTTTCAGCATAGATGCTGTTAATGTATTGTCCAAACCTATCACTACAGTAGCTCTATCTAGGACATTGAGAACTTTTCTCAAGGACAACGCCAAGTACTTTGCCAATCATGGAGGCCTCCTAGCACTACTGAAATCATTCTTAACGATCCGCCGTCCTTTTCATCTGCAAAATAGTTTAAAGGGGAACGAAGATGGCATTAAAATATTTTCCAAACCGATCAATACAGTAGCTCAATCTAGGATATTGAGCACTTTGCTACCGGACAACGCCGAGTACTTTGAAAATCAAGGAGGCCTCCTGAGCATTACTGAAATCGCTCTTAGGTATCCTGCCTCCTTTTCATCTGCAAAATAGTATAAAAGGGAACGAAGATGGCGTTTAAATATTTTCCAAATCTATCACTACATTAGCTCTATCTAGGATATTGAGCACTTTTCTCCCAGGCAACGCCGAGTAATTTGAAAATCAAGGAGGCCTCCTGAGCACTACTGAAATCACTCTTATCGATTCCCCTATCCGTTTCCGCGTAGATGCTGTTAAAATATTATCCAAACATATCACTACAGTAGCTCTATCTAGGGCATTGAGCACTTTTCTCCCGGACAACGCCGAGTACTTTGAAAATCAAGGAGGCCTTCTGAGCACTACTGAAATTACTCTTATCGATTCCCCCATCCTTTCCAGAGTAGATGCTATTAAAATATTACCCATACCTATCATTACAGTAGCTCTATCTAGAACATTGAGCACTTTTCTCCCGGACAACGCCGATTACTTGGAAAATCAGGGAGGCTTTCTGAGCACTAATGAAATCACTCTTAGGTATCCTCCCTTCTTTTTCATTTGCAAAATAGTGCCGACACTCCCCCTCCCCCAAATTTCGCCTGAGGCGTTCACACCGGCGAGGGCCGACCCTCCCCCTCCCCTAAATTTGGCCTGAGGCGCTCACACCGCCGAATGCCGAAACTCCCCCCATCCCCAAATTTGGCCTAGGCGCCTCACCGGCGAATGCCGACACTCCCCCTCCCCAAATTTAGCCTGAGACGCACCACAAGCGAATGCCGAAACTCCCGCCTCCCAAAATTTGGCCTTAGGCGCCCCACTGGCGAATGCCGACACTCCCCATCCCCAAATTTGGTCTGAGGCGCTCACACTGGTGAATGCCGACACTCCCCCATCTCCAAATTTGGTCTGAGGCGCTCACACCGGCGAATGCCGACACTCCCCCTCCCCCAAATTTCGCTTAAGGCGCCCCCCGGCGAATACCGACACCCACCCCCCAATTTGGCCTGAAAGGAGGAGGTAATGCCTATCATGATAAAAGAACAGCCATAGGAAGGGAGGGGGGAGGAATATTAGCGTCTATTAATAATTAAGAAAGTGTGGGAGTGAGAGGGGAAAAAAGAAAGAAAGGAAAAAATGGTTGTAGTGTGAGTGAATTTCTTCCTGCCACTCTCTGACGTCATTTCTGGTTTATCGTGACTTTGCATTATTTTTCAAATTATACATGATAGCATTGATTTCTTCTCAAATAAGTATTAAACAACGTTGAAAATGGTTGAAAAAGACACTCCCAAATTGGAGAAAAGTTCTCAGTCGACCCCCGAAGAGTCAATTTTTTTTTCCGGTTCTGAGATATTATACGCGCCTGGGCTGGCCGGTCGGAATGATGTCACCTTGTGTGACCGTTTGTTGGGAACCCTCGGAGGAGAAGCTTTACATACATACATACAGACAACTGGGATTTATATAATAGACTAGCGGGGCTACCCGGCGTTGCTCGGGCTCATAAAAACATATAATTGAAGTAAAATCGCTTGTGTAACATCTTTATATTAAAACTTCTATTTCTCTACCTCTCTCTATAGCCGTCTCTTTATCTTTCTACTTTTCTCTTCCCTGGTCGCCCCATTTCACCGCTACTTTCTAATTTTGCCTTTTGCGAAACTGTTTCTTCCCAACCATTTCATCCTATGTTTACCAGGGCAATAGTATGAAATATTTCTATGAAAAGTACCACCTCTGTCTGCGCCTTCTATATAGGTACTTATCTCCGACCCAGTGTTCATACTATATACGTACCTATCGCCACCCTGGTGCGCATACTATATACGTACCTATTGCCGCCCCATTGCACATAATATATACATACCTATCGCAACCCCGGTGCAGATACCATATTAGTACCTATTGCCGCCCTGGGTGCAGATACTATATAAGTAACTATCGCTGCGAATGCTAAATACGTACCTATCCCCACCCCGGTGCGAATGCTAAATACGTACCAATCGTCGCCCCGGTGCGAATGCTAAATACGTACCTATTGCCGCCCTGGTGTGCATACTGCAAAAGTACCTATCGCTACACCAATGCGAATACTAAATATGTACATATCGCCGCCCCGGTGCAAATGCTAAATACATACCAATCGCCACCCCGGTGCCAATACAAAATACGTACCTATCACCGCCCTGGTGCGAATACTAAACACATACCTATCACCGGCCTGGTGCGCACGCTATATACGTACTTATTTCCGCCCATGTGCACATGCTATATACGTACCTATTGCTGACCTGGTGTGCATACTACATATGTACGTATTGCTGCCCCAATGTGAATACTAAATATGTACATATCGACGCCCCTGTGTGAATGCTAAATACGTATCTATCGCCACCCAGGTGAGATTGTTAAATACGTACCTATGGCCACCCCTATGCACTACTATATACGTAACTATTGCCACCTTGGTGCACATACTATATATAAACCTATCGCCGGCCTGGTGCGCGTACTATATTCGTACCTATTGCCGCCCTGGTGTGCATACTATATACTTACCTATCTCTGCAAGGATGCACATACTATATATGTACCAATCTCCAAGCTAGTTCGCATACCTAAGAACTGATATTAATGCGCCCCTGTCGTGTTAGAAAAAACAAATAGTGTTCATTCATGTATTGTCACTATCATAAATATAAATATTTTTAGTTAAAAAAAGAAATTTTTTTTGCCCCCCCCCCAAGAAAATTTTTTTATTTCATCCTCCCCCATACTTAGAAATATTTTTAATTTAAAAGTAAAAAGAAAAAAGAAAAAGTTTTGACCCCCCCCAAAAAAATTTTTACCCCCCATACATAGAAATATATTTAGTTCAAAACAGGAAAAAAAAAATTTTTACCTTTCCCCCCCCCCCCCCGAAAATTTTTTTTTAATCCTCCCCCATACATATAAATATTTTTAATGAAAAACAAAAATTTTTAAAAAAAATGTTTAACCTCCCCAACCCCCCCCTCAATTTTTTTTTCAACCTCCCCCATACATATAAATATTTTTGATGAAATAGAAAAAAAAAATATCCCGCTCCCCAAAAAAAATTTTCTTTTACCCCATACATAGAAATATGTTCAGTTATAGAAAGAAAAAAAAAATTTCCGAGGGGCCTCGGTCATATCAAAGAACCATACTGCAGAAGCCTCCGGGTCTTATATTGTAGAAGAACCCCCGGTGCTGGGTCTTATACTGTAGAAGCACCCCTGGTCCCTATACTGCAGAAGCACCTATGGTCGCTATTCTGCAGACGCCTCCGGGTCCTATATTGTGGAAGAACTCACAGTGGTAGGTCGTATACTGTAGAAGCATCTGTGGTCGCTATTCTGCAGAAGCCTCCGGGTCCTATATTGTAGAAGCACCCCCGGTGCTGGGTCCTATACTGTAGAAGCACCCCTGGTCCGTATACTGCAGAAGCACCCATGGTCGCTATTCTGCAGGAGCCTCCGGGTCCTATATTGTAGAAGCACCACTGGTGCTGGGTCCTATATTGTAGAAGCACCCCTGGTTCCTATACTGCAGAAGCACCCATGGTCGATATTCTGCAGGAGCCTCTGGGTACTATATTGTAGAAGCACGCCCAATGCTTGGTCCTATACTGTAGAAGCACCCCTGGCCTCTATACTGCAGAAGCACCCATGGTCGCTATTTTTCATAAGCCTCCGGGTGCTATATTGTAGAAGCACCCCCAATGCTGGGTTCTATTCTGCAGAAGCACCCATGGTCGCTATTCTGCAGAAGCACCCATGGTCGCTATTCTGCAGGAGCCTCTTGGTACTATATTGTAGAAGCCCCCCTGGCCTCTATACTGCAGAAGCACCCATGGTCGCTATTCTTCATAAGCCTCCGGGTCCTATATTGTAGAAGAACCCCCGGTGCTGGGTCTTATACTGTAGAAGCACCCCTGGTCCCTATACTGCAGAAGCACCCATGGTCGCTATTCTGCAGAAGACTTCGGGTCCTATATTGTAGAAGCACCCCTGATCCCTATATTATAGAAGCACCCATGGTTCCTATTCTGTAGGAGCCTCCGGGTCCTATATTGTAGAAGCACCCCCGGTGCTGGGTCCTATATTGTAGAAGCACCCCTGGCCCCTACCTCTACACTTCTCAAAAAAGGAGGAGGTAATGCATATGATGAGTGTTTCATGACAACGGAACCGATACTACCCTACCTCTACACTACTCAAAAAAGGAGTAGGTAATGCATGGGATGAGTGTACCATGACAACGGAACCGATACTACCCTACCCCGGTGCTGGTCGCTATACTGTAGAAGCACCCCTGGTCCCTATACTGTAGAAGCACCCCTGGTCCCTATACTGCAGAAGCACCCATGGTCGCTATTCTGCAGAAGCCTTCAGGTCCTATATTGTAGACGCACACCTGGTCCCTATATTGTAGAAGCACCCCTGGCCCCTACCTCTACATCTCTCAAAAAAGGAGGAGGTAATGCATAGGATCAGTGTTTCATGACAACGGAACCGATACTACCCTACCTCTACACTTCTCAAAAAGGAGTAGGTAATGCATGGGATGAGTGTACCATGACAACAGAACTGATACTACCCTACCTCTACACTTCTAAAAAAAGGAGGAGGTAATGCATGGGAGGAATGTACCATGACAACGGAACCGATACTACCCTACCTCTACACTTCTCAATTGTCTGGGCAGCTCCGTCGGGATTCCTCGGTAGGGGCGCCTTAGGAAGTAAGCAATAAACTTACTTCTCCCCAAAGAGGGGAGGCAAAGCCTGGGAGGGTGGACCTCCTAGAACTGCACAGGTCAAACCCATAGACTAAATACGTACCTTTCGCCGCCTTGGTGCTTGTTCTAAATACATACCTATCACCGCCTCGGTGCTATATACGTACTTATTGCCGCCCATGTGCACATGCTATATACGTACTTATTGCTGACCTGGTGTGCATACTACATATGTACCTATCGCTACCCCAGTGCAAATACTAAATATGTATATATCGCCGACCCGGTGCGAATGCTAAATGCATACCTATCGCCACCCCGGTGTGAATGCTAAATACTGCTATGCACTACTATATACGTACCTATTGCCAGTCCAGTGCACATACTATATATATACCATATCGCCAGCCCGGTGCGCATACTATATTAGTACCTATCGCCGCCCTCGTGCGCATACTATATACTTACCTATCTCTGCAAGGGTACACATACTGTATATATGTACCTATCTTCAGCCCAGTTCGCATACCTAAGAACTCCTATTAATACGCCCCTGTCGTGTCGGAAAAACAAAATAGTGTTCATTCATGTATTGTCACGATCATAAATATAAATATTTTTAGTTAAGAAAAGAAAAAATGAAAATTTTTTTGCTCCCCCCCAAGAAAATTTTATTTTCATCCTCCCCCATACTTAGAAATATTTTTAATTTAAAAGAAAAAAAAAAGAAAAATTTTTGACCCCCTCCCCCATATATAGAAATATTTTTAGTTCAAACAACGAAAAAAAAAAAAATTTTACCCCCAGCCCGAAAAAAAATATTTTTTATCCTCCCCATACATATAAATATTTTTAATTAAAAAGAAAAAAGTTTTTTTGACCGCCCCCTCCCCCTCAAATTTTTTTTACCTTTCCCATACATATATTTTTAGTTTAAAAAAGGAAAAAAAAATTGACGCCCCCCTAAAAAAAATTTTTCCATCTCAACCCATTCATATGAATATTTTTTATTAAAAAAAAAAAAAAATCCTCCCCCAAAATTTTTTTTTTACCCTACCCCATACATATAAATAGTTTCAGTTAAGGAAAGAAAAGAAAATTCCGAGGTGCCTCGGTCATATCTAAGAACCATACTGCAGAAGCCTCCGGGTCGTATATTGTAGCAGCACCCCCGGTGCTGGGTCCTATACTGTAGAAGCGCCCCTGGCCCCTATACTGCAGAAGCACCCATGGTCCCTATTCTACATAAGCCTCCGGGTCCTATATTGTAGAAGCACCCTCGGTGCTGGGTCCTATATTGTAGAAGCACATCTGGTCCCTATACTGGAGAAGCACCCATTGTCCCTATTCTGTAGAAACCTAAATTGTGTTTTTTAAAGTGAGTTATCGTTCTTCCTTAGCTATCCTCTAACAAATAAATTTCATTAAAAATGATGAATTGTTTTATGAACTTGAGGTATTACGTAATTAAATTACAATATGACTCAGCAATTTCAAATTACTATAAAATATAATGAAAAATAACTGAAAATCCCCCCCCCCCTGATGATATATGTCCCATGGACCCCTAAGGGGTGGCTTTATATATTCAGGAATACTCTCATCCTCTGACTCTGTGAATTTTACATAAGAATGCACTTTTATATGTTATGTATATTCTCTAACCGTGTTTTAAAAACCTGAATGTGTTTTTAAACGTGAGTTATCATTCTTCCTTAGCTATCCTCTAACAAATAAATTTCATTAAAAATAATCAATTGTTTTATGAACTTGAGGTATTACGTAATTAAATTACAATATGACTCAGCAATTTTAAATTACTATAAAATACAATGAAAAATAACTGAAAAGCCCCCCCCCCCCCCGATGAAATATGCCCCATGGACTCCTAAGGGGTAGGGTTTATAGATTCGGGAATACTCTCATCTTCTTACTCTGTGAATTTAATATGATAATACACTTTTATATATTATGTATATTCTCTAACCTTGTTTTAAAATCCTTAATTGTGTTTTTAAACGTGAGTTATCGTTCTTCCTTAGCTATCCTCTAACAAATAAATTTCATTAAAAATAATCAATTGTTTTATGAACTTTAGGTATTACGTAATTAAATTACAATATGACCTAGCAATTTCAAATTACGTTAAAATATAATGAAAAATAACTAAAAGCCCCCCCCCCCACCCTGATGAAATATGTCCCATGGACCCCTAAGGGGTGGCTTTATAGATTCGGGAATACTCTCATCTTCTTACTCTGTGACTTTTACATAAGAATACACTTTTATATGTTATGTATATTCTCTAACCTTGTTTTAAAAACCTAAATTGTGTTTTTAAACGTGAGTTATCGTTGTTCCTTAGCTATCCTCTAACAAATAAATTCAAGTGGGACTTGAAAAGCCAGCGCCCGAGAAGGTGAGCACTCTGGCTATTAAAAATTGCCTGGGCAGCCCCGTCGGGATTCCCCGGTAGGGGCGCCTCAGGCAGTAAGCAATAAACTTACCCCTCCCCAAAGAGGGGAGGCAAAGCCTGGGAGTGTGGACCTCCTAGAACTGCACCGGACAAACCCATAAACCGGCGGAATGAAGCTCCGAAGGCCAAGACGATACCAGTCTATGGGGTGCAGTAGCCATCGTAAATCAAAACAGATACTACACTAATACTAAACAGATACTAAATTAATGTCATTTTTTCGGTTTAAAAAATGGCGTATAAAAGCTATTTTGAATTGGAGAAAAACTGCCTATGGAGTCTAAAATTCTTTGTTGATCTTCAAAACTCATGTAAGAATTTGTTTAATAGTATTGTACAATGTTTGTTCAAAGAAAATCATAGTTATTATTACTTGTGAATTTATTAATGTAATTTGAACAGTATCTCGTGGATAGACCGCTGTACTGTTGTAGATTGGTTATAAATACTCCATTAAATATTTAAAACCTTTTGTTTCATGCGCTTTCTTGGCCTTTTGGCTAAGATCAAAGTGTAGTATCTGTTCTCGGCATTTTTGCCTTGAGATTAAGTGTATTATCTAGTACTATCCGATTTTGATTCGAGAGTGTAAGATAGACATCTTACACTCTCGAATCAAAAATCTGATTATCCTTTTATTTTTTAATCCTTTTTCCTTTGGCGAACTTCCTCTCCCCTAAAGAACAGGCTGATACGCTCCCACGGTCGGATCTCTCTCTCACTGACGAATACTCTCCTCCCAAAAAATTTGGCCTTAGGCGCTCACATCGGCGAATGCCGACACTCCCCCTCCCAAAATTTCGCCTGAGGCGCTCATACCGGCGAATGCCGATACTCCCCCTCCCCCAAATTTCGCCTGAGGCGCTCATAACGGCGAATGCCGACATTCCCCCTCCCCAGATTTGGCCTGAGGCGCTCATACCGGCGAATGCCGACACTCCCCCTCCCCCAAATTTCGCCTGAGGCGGCCCACCGCCGAATGCCGACATTCCCCCTCCCCAGATTTGGCCTGAGGCGCTCATACCGGCGAATGCCGACACTCCCCCTCCCAAATATGGCCTGAGGCGCTCATACCGGCGAATGCCGACACTCCCCCTCCCCAGATTTGGCCTGAGGCGCTCACACCGGCGAATGCCGACACTCCCCCTTCCCCAAATTTGGCCTGAGGCGCTCACACCGGCGAATGCCGACACCCCCTCTCCCCAAATTTGACCTGAGGCGCCCCACCGGCGTATGTCAACACCCTCCTCCCCCAAAATAGGCCTGAGGCGCCCCACCGGCGTATGTCAACACCCCCTCCCCCAAATTTGGTCTGAGGCGCTCACACCGGCGAATGTCGACACTCCCCCTCCCCCAATTTTCGCCTGAGGCGCCCCACCGGCGAATGCCGATACTCCCCTCTCCCCCTAATGCCGACACCCCCCCCCCAACTTGTCCTGAAAGGAGGAGGTAATGCCTATCATGATAAAAGAACGGCCATAGGAAGGGAGGGGGAGGAATATTAGCGTCTATTAATAATTAAGAAAGAAAGTGTGAGGGGAAAAAAGAAAGGAAAAAATGGTTGTAGTGTGAGTGAATTTCTTCCTGCCACTCTCTGACGTCATTTCTGGTTTATCGTGACTTTGCATTATTTTTCAAATTATACATGATAGCATTGATTTATTCTTAAATTAGTACTAAACAACGTTAAAAAATGGAGTTAAAAGCCACTCCCAAATTGGAGAAAAGTGCTCAGTCGACCCCGGAAAAGTCAATTTTTTTTTCCGGTTCTGAGATATTACACGCGCCTGGGCTGGCCGGACGGAATGATGTCACCCGTGTGACCGTTTGTTGGGTACCCTCGGAGGAGAAGCTTTACATACATACATACATACAGACAGATGGGATTTATATAATAGACTAGCGGGGCTACCCGGCGTTGCTCGGGTTATAAAATAGAAGAAAAATCGCGTGTGTAACATCTTTATATTTAAACTTCTATTTCTCTCACTTTTTCTATAGCCGTCTCTTTATCTTTCTACTTTTCTCTTCTCTGGTCGCCCAATTTCACAGCTACTTTCTCATTTTGCCTTTGGCGAAAGCTGTTTCTTCTCCACCATTCCTCTTGCGTTGGCCAGGGCAAAAGTATGACATATTTCTATAAAAAGTACCACCTCTGTCTGCGCCTTCTATATAGATACATAGTATATAAGTACCTATCGCCACTCTGGTGTGAATGCTAAATCCGTATCTATTGTCACCCCGGTGCGCATGGTATCTACGTACTTATCGTATCCCTGTTCACATGCTATATACGTACCTATTACAGCCCTGGTGCGCATACTATATACGTACCTATTGGCGTTGCACGGGGATCACTTCTCCAGTCGCCCTCCTTCAACAGTTGCCAGGAGCAAAAGATGTCACGTACCTGGTTGCCAATTCACCCTGGCTACACTATCTCCGGCCTCCCCTAAACTCTGCACTACCTCTCCATTCCCTGGAGTAAAAATGTAACATTTCTATTAAAAGTTCCATATTTATCTTCATTATTAATGTTAACAAACGATTCACTCGCTGACAGTCAACCGGACCACTTTCCGACAAAAGGTAGCAGTTTTTTCGTATTTTCCACGACTTTTTCAACGTTAATATGTACTAAATTCGAAATAATCTAATGTATTTATGTACTAATCCGATAAAAATGCAGAGTCACTGTAAACATCCCATAATCCCTTGCCGGATGTACCCGGTCTTGCCCTAAATTGTGTCCGGTTCTATCAGATCATCCAATAACTTCTGTCCGGATGCATCAATAACAACATAGGAATCCTACGTTAAGAGTGTGTAGTGAAACAAGAGTTGCTCAATCACATCCGCACCTGTCCAATAATCCCTTGCCGGATGTACCCGGTCTTGCCCTAAATTGTGTCCGGTTATATCAGGTCATCATGACGTCAGAGAGTGGCAGTTTTCCTTTCTGTCATTTTTCCCTCTCACACTTTCTTTCTTAATTATTAATAGACGCTAATATTCCTCCCCCCCCCCCCTCCCTCCCTGTGGCCGTTCTGTTATCATGATAGGAATTACCTCCTCCTTTCAGGCCAAATTGGGGGGGGGGTTACGGTATTCGCCGGTGTGAGCATTACCTACTCCTTTTTTTAGAAGTGTTGAGGTAGGGTAGTATTGGTTCCGTTGTCATGATGCACTGATCCCACGCATTACCTCCTCCTTTTTTGAGAAGTGTAGATGTAGAATAGTATCGGTTCAGTTGTCATGATGTGCTCATCCCATGAATTACCTCCTCCTTTTTTGAGAAGTGTTGAGGTAGGGTCCTATCGGTTCCGTTGTCATGATGCCCTCATCCCATGCATTATCTCCTCCTTTTTTGTGAAGTGTTGAGGTAGGGTCGTATCGGTTCCGTTGTCATGATGCACTCATCCCATCCATTATCTTTTCCTTTTCTGAGCAGTGTTGAGGTAGGGTCGTATCGGTTCCGTTGTCATGATGCACTATTCCCATGCATTACCTCCTCCTTTTTTGAGAAGTGTTGAGGTAGAGTAGTATCGGTTCCGTTGTCATGATGCACTATTCCTATGCATTACCTCCTTTTTTTAGAAGTGTTGAGGTAGGGTCGTATCGGTTCCGTTGTCATGATGCACTCATTTTATAGTAATTTGAAATTGCTGAGTCATATTGTAATTTAATAACGTAATACCTCAAGTTCATAAACCAATTGATGTTTTTTAATGAAATTTATTTTTTAGAGGATAGCTAAGGAAGTGCGTTAACTCACGTTTAAAAACACAATTAAGGTGTTTAAAACAAGGTTAGAGAATATATACATAACATATAAGTGTATTCTTATGTAAAATTCACAGAGTAAGATGATGAGAGTATTCCCGAATCTATTAACCCAGCCTTTAGGGGTCCATGGGGAATATTTCATCGGGGGGGGGAGCTTTTCATTATATTTTATAGTAATTTGAAATTGCTGAGTCATATTGTAATTTAATTACGTAATATCTCAAGTTCATAAACCAATTAATGTTTTTTTAATGAAATTTATTTTTTAGAGGATAGCTAAGGAAGTGCGTTAACTCACGTTTAAAAACACAATTAAATTTTAGGGTTCAGGACAAATTTTTGAGGGGTCAGGCCAAATTTTTTTTTTTTTTTTTTTTGAACTTAAAATATTCCTCAGGGTTGTGGGAGAGTGAAAAAAAGATGGAGGGGGGCTGGAGAGATTAGGTGGTCGGGCAAAATTTTAGGGGTCAGGCCAAATTTTTTTTTTTTTTTTTTTTTGAACTTAAAATTATTCTCAGGGTTGTGGGACACAGAAAGAAAAAGTTAGGGGGGGCTGGAGAGATTAGGGGGTCGGGGACAATTTTAGCGGTCAGGCCAAATTGTTTAGGGGTCGGGCCAAATTTATTTTTTTTCTTTTAACTTAAAATATTTCTCAGGGTTGTGGGAGCATGAAAAAAAGTTCGGGGTTGGGGCTGGAAGGATTAGGGGGTCGTGGAAAATTTTAGGGGTCAGGCCGAACTTTTTAGGGGTCAGGCCAAATTTTTTTTTTTTTTTCTATGAACTCAAAATATTTCTCATGTTTGGGAGAGTAAAAGAAATTGAGGGGGGCTGGAGAGATTGGGGGGGGTCGGAGAAATTTTCAGGGGTCAGGACAAACTTTTAAGTGGTCGGGCCAAAATTTTTTATTTTTTTATTTTTTGAACTAAAAATATTACAGGGTGGGAGAGAATAAAAAAAAAGTTGGGGGAGGGGTTTCTGGAGAGATTGGGGGCTCGGGGAAATGTTTAGAGGTCAGGACAAACTTTTTAGGGGTCGGGCCAAATTTTTTTTATTTTTGGAACTAAAAATATTACTCAGGGTTGGGCGAGAGTAAAAAAAAGTTGGGGGGGCCTAGAGAGATTGGGGGGTCGTGGAAATTTTTAGCGGCGATATAAACGTATTTACCATTCGTACCGGGGTGGCGATAGGTACCTATTTAGAATTCGCACCACGGCGGCAATAGGTACGTATTTAGCATTCAGCGGTGGCGATAGGAACGTATATAGCATGTGCACATGGGATGCCATGAGTACGAATATAGCATGCGCACCGGAAGTGTAAAAAAAAATTGGGGGGGGGGGGCAACATTTTTTTCTTTATCTTTTATCTTTTTCATTGAAAATATTTATATGTATGGGGCAGGATGAAAAAAAAAATTTTCGGGGCGGGGGGCTAAAAAAATTTTTTTTTTTTTTTTTTTTAAACTAAAAATATTTCTATGTATGGGGGGAACATAAAATTTTGGGGGCGGGTCAAAAAATTTTCTTTTCTTTTTTATTTCTTTTAAATTAAAAATATTTCTAAGTATGTGGGAGGATGGAAAAAAAATTTTCGTGGGGGGAGGCAAAAAATTTTCTTTTTTTCTGTTTTTAACTAAAATTATTTATATTTATGATAGTGGCAATACATGAATGAACACTATTTTGTTTTTCTAACACGACAGGGGTGCACTAATATGAGTTCTTACGTATGCGAACTGGGCTGGAGATAGGTACATATATAGTATGTGCACCCTTGCAGAGATAGGTAAGTATGTAGTATGCACACCAGAGCTGCGATAGGTACGAATATATTATGCGCACTAGGCCGGCGATAGGTTTACATATAGTATGTGCACTGGGGTGGCATAGGTACGTATATAGTAGTGTATAGGGGTGGCGATAGTTACGTATTTAGCATTCGCTCTGGGGTTGCGATAGGTACGTATTCAGCATTCGCACCGGGGCGGCGATATGTACATATTTAGTATTCACACTGGGGCAGTGATAGGTACATATGGTGTATGCACACCGGGGCGGCAATATGTACGTATTTAACATTCACCCCTGGGCGGAGATAGGTACTTATTTAGCATTCAGCGGTGGCGATAGGTACGTATATAGCATGTGCACATGGGCGGCAATAAGTATGTATATAGTATGCGCACCGGGGCAGTAATAGGCATGTATTTAGCATGTGCACTGGGGCAGCGATCGGTTCATATATAGCACGTGCACCGGAGCGGTGATAGGTACGTATATAGCACGCGCACCGGGGCGGCGATAGGTACGTATTTAAAATTCACACCGGGGCGGCGATAGGTACGTATATAGCACGCGCACTGGGGCGGCGAAAGGTACGTATTTAGCATTCACACCGGGGAGGCGATAGATACGTATTTAGCATTCACACCGGGGCGGCGATAGGTATGTATTCAGCATTCGCACCAAGGTGGCGATATGTACGTATTTAGCTTCCGACCCGGGGCGGCGATAGGTACGTATTTAGCATTCGCACCGGGGCAGCGATTAGTACCTACTTAGCTTCAACACCGGGGCGGCTATAGGTACGTATTCAGAATTCAGGGGTGGCGATTGCTACGTATATAGCATGTACACATGGGCAGCAATAAGTACGTACATAGCATGCGCTCTGCGGCGGCGATCAGTACATATATAGCACGCGCACCTGGGCGGCGATAGGTACGTATATAGCACGCGCACCGGGGCGGCGATAGGTACGTATATAGCACATACACCGGAATGGCGAAAGGTATGTATTTCGCATTCGCACAGGGGTGGCTATATTATTTAGCATTCGCACCAAAGCGGCAATATGTACATATTAATTATTCGCATCAGGGCAGCGATAGGTACTTATGTAGCATGCACACCGGGGCGGCGATAGGTACTATTTAGCTTTCGCACCGAGGCGGCGATAGGTACGTATATAGTATGTGCACTGGGGCGGCGATAGGTACGTATATAGTATGTGCACTGGGGCGGCGATAGGTACGTATATAGTATGCGCACCGGGGTGATGATAGATACGTATATAGTATAAACACCGGGGAAGAGATAAGTACCTATATAGAAGGCGCAGATAGAGGTGTTACTTTTTATAGAAATATGTCCTACTATTGCCCTGGCCAACGTAGGAGAAATGGTGGGGAAGAAACAGGTTTCGCAAAAGGCAAAATTAGAAAGTAGCGGTGAAATGGGGCGACCAGGGAAGAGAAAGGTAGAAAGATAAAGAGACGGCTATAGAGAAAGGGGGGAGAAATAGAAGTTTGTATATAAAGATGTTACACACACGATTTTTCTTCAATTATGTTTTTATGACCCCGAGCAACGCCGGGTAGCCCCGCTAGTCTCTTATATAAAGGGCAGTTGTCTATATGTATGTATGTATGTATGTCTGTTTGTATGTGAAGCTTCTCCTCAAAAACTACGCGGCGACATGTCAAAAAGTTTATATCTTTAGCACCGTACATATCCCGGAATCATAATATCTAAAAATCGCGACAAACGATTCACTCGCTGACAGTCAACCGGACCACTTTCCGACAAAAGGTAGCAGTTTTTTCGTATTTTCCACGACTTTTTCAACGTTAATATGTACTAAATTCGAAATAATCTAATGTATTTATGTACTAATCCGATAAAAATGCAGAGTCACTGTAAACATCTCATAATCCCTTGCCGGATGTACCCGGTCTTGCCCTAAATTGTGTCCGGTTCTATCAGATCATCCAATAACTTCTGTCCGGATAAGAGTGTGTAGTGAAACAAGGGTTGCTCAATCACATCCGCACCTGTCCCATAATCCCTTGCCGGATGTACCCGGTCTTGACCTAAATTGTGTCTGGTTATATCAGGTCATCATGACGTCAGAGAGTGGCAGATAATTTGAAAAATAATGCAAAGTGGCGGGAAGAAATTCACTCACACTCCAACCTTTTAATAGACGCTAATATTCCTCCCCCTCCCTTCCGTTATCATGATAGGCATTACCTCCTCCTTTCGTGCCAAATTGGGGCGGGGGTGACGGCATTCGCCGGTGCGAGCGCCTCAGGCCAAATTTGGGGTAGGGGGTTTCGGTATTCGCCGGATGGGCGCCTCAGGCCAAATTTGGGGGAGGGGGAGTGTCGGCATTCGCCGACGCTCACACCTTTTTGAGACGGGTAGAGATAGTGTAGTATCTGTTGCGAGGAGAGAGTGTCAGCATTCGCCTCAAGCCAAATTTTTTCTTGGGGGGGGGAGGGGATATTAAGCAAATCTATAATAAAGACCAATGTGCATTTATTTGTATCTATAATAAAGACCAATGTGCATTTATTTGCATCTATAATAAAGACCAATGTTCATTTATTTGCATCTATAATAAAGACCAATGTGCATTTATTTGCATATATAATAAAGGCCAATGTGCATTTATTTGTATCTATAATAAAGAGATTAGGGGGTCGGGGAAAATTTTAGGGGTCAGGCCAAATTTTTTTTTTTTTTTTTGAACTTAAAATATTTCTCAGGGTTATGGGACACTGAAAAAAAAAGTTCGGGGGGGCTGGAGAGATTAGAGGGTCGGGGGAAATTTTAGGGGTCAGGCCAAATTTTTTTTTTTTTTCTTTTTTTGAACTTAAAATATTTCTCAGGGTTGTGGGACACTGACAAAAAAGTTGGGGGGGTGCTGGAGAGATTAGGGGATCGGGGAAAATTTTAGGGGTCAGGCCAAATTTTTTAGGGGTCCGGCCAAATTTTTTTTCTTCTTTTTTTGAACTTAAAATATTTCTCAGGGTTGTGGGAGAGTGAAAAAAAAGTTCGGGGTGGGGCTGGAGAGATTAGGGGGTCGGGGGAAATTTTAGGGGTCAGGACGAACTTTTTAGGGGTCAGGCCAAATTTTTTTTTTTTTTTTGGTTTTGAACTTAAAATATTTCTCATGGTTGGGGGAGAGTGAAAAATTAGGGGGCTGGAGAGATTTAGGGGTCGGGGAAAATTTTATGGGTCAGGACGAACTTTTTAGGGCTCAGGCCAAATTTTTTTCTTTTTTTTGGTTTTGAACTCAAAATATTTCTCATGGTTGGGGGAGAGTGAAAAATTAGAGAGTTGGAGGGATTGGGGAAAATTTTAGGGGTCAGGCACAATTTTTTTGTTTGTTTTGAAGTCAAAATATTTCTCATGGTTGGGGGAGAGTGAAAAATTAAGGGGCTGGAGAGATTTAGGGGTCGGGGAAAATTTTAGGGATCAGGCGGAACTTTTTAGGGGTCAGGCCAAATTTTTTTGTTTTTTTTTTGTTTTGAAGTCAAAATATTTCTCATCGTTGGGGGAGAGTGAAAGATTAGGGGGCTGGAGAGATTCAGGGGTCGGAGAAAATTTTAGGGGTCAGGACGAACTTTTTAGGGGTCAGTCCAAATTTTTTTCTTTTTTTTGGTTTTGAACTCAAAATATTTCTCATGGTTGGGGGAGAGTCAAAAATTAGGGGGCTGGAGAGATTTAGGGGTCGGGGGAAATTTTAGGGGTCAGGCAGAACTTTTTAGGGGTCAGGCCAAATTTAGGGGCGGCGATATGTACGTATTTAGCTTCCACAATGGGGCGGCGATAGGTACTTATTTAGCATTCAGCGGTGGTGATAGATACTTATATAGCATGTGCACATGGGTGGTAATAAGTACGTATATAGTATGCGCACCGGGGCAGTGATAGGTATGTATTTAGCATGCGCACCGGGGCAGTGATAGGTATGTATTTAGCATGCGCACCGGGGCAGTGATAGGTATGTATTTAGCATGCGCACTGAGGCAGCGATCGGTTCATATATAGCATGCACACCGGGGCGGCGATAGGTACGTATATAGCACGCGCACAGGGGCGGCGAAAAGTACATATTTAAAATTCACACCGGGGCGGCGATAGGTACGTATTTAGAATTCACACCGGGGCGGCGATAGGTACGTATTTAGCTTCCACACCAGGGCGGCGGTAGGTACGTATTCAGAATTCAGGGGTGGCGATAGCTACGTATATAGCATGTACACATGGGCAGCAATAAGTACGTACATAGCATGCGCTCTGCGGCGGCGATCAGTACATATATAGCACGCGCACCGGGGCGGCGAAAGGTATGTATTTCGCATTCGCACCAAGGTGGCGATATGTACGTATTTAGCTTCCGACCCAGGGCGGCGATAGGTACGTATTTAGCATTCGCACCGGGGCGGCTATAGGTACGTATTTAGCATTCGCACCGGGGCGGCTATAGGTACGTATTTAGCATTCGCACCGGGGCGGCTATAGGTACGTATTTAGCATTCGCACCGGGGCGGCTATAGGTACGTATTTAGCATTCGCACCGGGGCGGCTATAGGTACGTATTTAGCATTCGCACCGGGGCGGCTATAGGTACGTATTTAGCATTCGCACCAGGGCGGCTATAGGTACGTATTTAGCATTCGCACTGGGCCAGCGATAGGTACGTATTTAAGATTCACACCAAAGCGGCAATATGTACATATTAATTATTCGCACTAGGGCAGCGATAGGTACTTATGTAGCATGCACACCGGGGCGCAATTGGTATGTCTTTAGTATTCGCACTAGGGCAGCGATAGGTACTTATGTAGCATGGACACCGGGGCGCAATAGGTATGTATTTAGCATTCACACCGGGGCAACGATAGGTACTATTTAGCATTCGCAACGGGGCGGCGATAGGTACTTAAATAGTATCTGCACCGGGGCGGCGATAGGTACGTATATAGTATGCGCACCGGGGTGATGATAGATACGTATATAGTATGAACACCGGGGTGGAGATAAGTACCTATATAGAAGGCGCAGATAGAGGTGTTACTTTTTATAGAAATATGTCATACTATTACCCTGGGCAATAGGAGAAATGGTGGGGAAGAAACAGCTTTTGCAAAAGGCAAAATTAGAAAGTAGCGGCGAAATGGGGCGACCAGGGAAGAGAAAGGTAGCAGATAAAGAGACGGCTATAGAGAGAGGGGGCGGACATAGAAGTTTGAATATAAAGATGTTACACACACGATCTTTCTTCAAATATATGTTTTTATGACCCCGAGCAACGCCGGGTAGCCCCGCTAGTCTATTATATAAACGTCACCTGTATGTATGTATGTATGGAAAGCTTCTCCTCCGAAAGTACCCAACAAACGGTCACACGGGTAGCATCATTCCGACCGGCCAGCCCAGGCGCGTCTAATATCTCGGAACCGGAAAAAAAATTGACTCTTCCGGGGTCGACTGAGCACTTTTCTCCAATGGGGGGTGGCTTTTAACTCGATTTTTCAATGTTGTTTAGTACTAATTTAAGAAGAAATCAATGCAATCATGTATTATTTGAAAAATAATGCAAAGTCACGATAAACCAGAAATTACGTCAGAGAGTGGCAGGAAGAAATTCACTGACACTACAACCCTTTCTTTCTTCCTTTCTTCTTTCCCTCTCACTCCCACCCTTTCTACCTTTCTTTCTTAATTATAAATATACAATAATATTCCTTCCCCCTCCCTTCCTCACTACGGCCGTTCTGTTATGATATACTCCTTCCAGGCATTACCTCCTCATTTCAGGCGAAATGAGGGGGTGCGGCTTTCGCCGTTGGGGCGCCTCATGCCAAATTTAGGGAGGTGGAGTGTCGGCATTCGCCGGTGTGAGCGCCTCAGGCACAATTTAGAGAAGGGTGGGATACCTAAGTAATTTCAGTAGTGCTCAGGAGGGGTCCTTGATTTTCAAAGTAGTCAGCGTTGTCCAAGAGAAAAGTGCTCAATATCCTAGATAGAGCTACTGTAGTGATAGGTTTGGTAAATATTTTAACGCCATCTTCGTTCCCTTTTGGACTATTTTGCATATGAAAAGGAGGCAGGATACCTAAGTGATTTCAGTAGTGCTCAGGAGGCCTCCTTGACTTTCAAAGTACTCGGCGTTCTCCGGGAGAAAAATGCTCAATGTCCTAGATAGAGCTACTGTAGTGATATGTTTGGAAAATATTTTAACGCCATCTTCGTTCCCCTTTAGACTATTTGGCAGATGAAAAGGAGGGAGGATACCTAAGTGATTTCAATAGTGCTCAGGAAGCCTCATTGATTTTCATCGTACTCGGCGTTGTCCGGGAGAAAAGTGCTCAATGTCCTAGATATCGCTACTGTAGTGAAAGGTTTGGATAATATTTTAACAGCATCTACGCTGAAAATGATGGGGAAATCGATAAGAGTTATTTTAGTAGTGCTCATGAGGCCTCCTTGATTTTCAAATTACTCGGCGTTGTCCGGGAGAAAAGTGCTCAATATCTTAGAGCTACTGTAGTGATAGGTTTGGAAAATCTTTAACGCAATCTTCGTTCCCCTTTAGACTATTTTGCAGATGAAAAAGAGGGAGGATATCTAAGTGATTTCAGTAGTGCTCAGGAAGCCTCCTTGACTTTTTAAAGTACTCGGCGTTGTCCGGGAGAAAAGTGCTCAATGTCTTAGATAGAGCTACTGTAGTGATAGGTTTGGATAATATTTTAACAGCATCTACGCTGAAAATAATGGGGGAATCGATAAGAGTTATTTCAGTAGTGCTCATGAGGCCTCCTTGATTTTCAAATTACTCGGCGTTGTCCAGGAGAAAAGTGCTCAATATCCTAGATAGAGATACTGTAGTGATAGGTTTGGAAAATATTTTAACGAAACTTTCGTTCCCGTTTAGACTATTTGGCAGACAAAATAAGGAGGATACCTAAGTGATTTCAGTAGTGCTCAGGAGGCGTCCTATATTTTCACAGTACTCGGCGTTGTCCGGGAGAAAAGTGCTTTATATAGTAGATAGAGCTACTGTAGTGATAGGTTTAGAAAATATTTTAACGCCATCTTTGTTCGCCTTTGGAGTATTTTGCAGATGAAAAGGAGGGGGAATACCTAAGTGATTTCAGTAGTGCTCAGGAGGGGTCCTAGATATTTAAAGTACTCGGCGTTGTCCGGGAGAAAAGTGCTCAATATCCTAGATAGAGCTACTGTAGTGATAGGTTTTGAAAATATTTTACTGCCATCTTCGTTGCCTTTTGGACTATTTTTCAGATGAAAAGGAGGGAGGATACCTAAGTTATTTCAGTAGTGCTATGGAGGCCTCCTTGATTTTCATAGTACTCGGCGTTGTCAGGAAGAAAGGTTGTCAATGTCCTAGATAGAGCTACTGTAGTGATAGGTTTGGATAATATTTTAACAGCATCTACGCTGAAAATGATGGGGTAATCGATAAGAGTTATTTCAGTAGTGCTCATGAGGCCTCCTTGATTTTAAAAGTAGTCGGCGTTGTCCGGTAGAAAAGTGCTCAATATCCTATAAAGCTACTGTAGTGATAGGTTTGGAAAATATTTTCACGCAATCTTCGTTCCCCTTTGGACTATTTTAGTGCTCAGGAGGCGTCCTATATTTTCACAGTACTAGGCGTTGTCCGGGAGAAAATTGCTCAACGTCCTAGATAGAGCTACTGTAGTGATAATTTTGGATAATATTCTAACAGCAGTTACGCTTAAAAAGATGGCGGAATCGATAAGAGTGATTTCAGTAGTGCTCAGGAGGTCTCCTTAATTTTCAAAGTACTCAGAGTTGTCCGGGAGAAAAATGCTCAATGTCCTAGATAGAGCTACTGTAGTGATAGGTTTGGATAATATTTTAACAATCTACGCTGAAAAGGATGGGGGAATCGATAAGAGTGATTTCAGAAGTGCTCAGGAGGACTCCTTGATTTTCAAAGTAGTCAGCGTTGTCCGGGAGAAAAGTGCTCAATATCCTAGATAGAGCTACTGTATTGATAGGTTTGGAAAATATTTTAACGCCATCTTCGTACCCCTTAGGACTATTTTGGAGATGAAAAGGAGGGAGGATACGTAAGTGATTTCAGTAGTGCTCAGGAGGCCTCCTTGATTTTCAAAGTACTCGGCGTTGTCCGGGAGAAAAGTGCTCAATATCTTAGATAGAGCTACTGTACTGATAGGTTTAGAAAATATTTTAACGCAATCTTCGTTCTCCTTTAGACTATTTTGCAGATGAAAAGGAGGGAGGATACCTAAATGATTTCAGTAGTGCTCAGGAGGCGTCCTTGATTTTGAAAGTACTCTAGGTTTTCCGTGGGGAAAAGTGCTCAATGTCTTAGATAGAGCTACTGTAGTGATAGGTTTGGATAATATTTTAACAGCATCTAGCTGAAAAGGATGGGGGAATCCGTAAGAGTGATTTCAGTAGTGGCCAGGAAACCTCCTAGATTTTCAAATTGCTCGGCGCTGTCCGGGAGAAAAGTGCTCAATATCTTAGATAGAGCTACTGTAGTGATAGGTTTGAAAAATATTTACACGTCATCTTCGTTCTCCTTTGGACTATTTTGCAGATGAAAAGGAGGGAGAATACCTAATTGATTTCAGTAGTGCTCAGGAGAACTCCTTGATTTTCAAAGTACTCGGCGTTGTCCGGGATAAAAGTGCTCAATGTCCTAGATAGAGCTACTGTAGTGATAGGTTTGGATAATATTTTAACAGAATCTACGCTGAAAAGGATGGGGGAATCGATAAGAGTTATTTCAGTAGTGCTCATAAGGCCTCCTTTATTTTCAAAGTACTCGGCGTTGTCCGGGAGAAAAGTGCTCAATATCCTAGATGGAAAATATTTTTACGCCATCTTCGTTCCAATTTGGACTATTTTGCAGATAAAAAGGAGGGAGGATATCTAAGTGATTTCAGTAGTGCTCAGAAGGCGTTCTCGATTTTGAAAGTACTGGGGCTGCGATAGGAACATATGTAGCATTGCACTGGGGCAGCAATAGGTACGTATGTAGCATTTACACCGGGACAGCGATAGGTACGTATATAGCATGCATACCGGGGCAGCAATGGGTACTTATATTGTAAATGCACCGGGGCGGCAATAGGTACGTATATAGTATGTGCACTGGGGCGACGATAGGTACGTATATAGTATGCACACCACGGTGGCGATACATACGTATATAGTATGAATACCGGAGCGGAGATAAGTACCTATATAGAAAGCGCAGATAGAGGTGGTACTTTTTATAGAAATATATCATACTATTGCCCTGGGCAACGTAGGAGAAATGGTGGGGAAGGAGCAGCCTTCTCAAAAGGCAAAATTAAAAAGAAGCGGTGAAATGGGGCGACCAGGGAAGAGAAAGGTAGAAAGATAAATAGACGGCTATAGAGGAGGGGGGGGGAAATAGACGTTTGAATATAAAGATGTTACACACGCGATTTCTCCTCAATTATATGTTTTTATGACCCCGAGCAACGCCGGGTAGCCCCGCTAGTTTTATATGAATATAAATATTAGTACTAACAATGGGGACCCTTCCTATACCATTCTACTCAAACTCCGTAATATACCATTAGCGTTGAACTCCAGGCCTTGACTCCTTCCTGAACATCAGGCTCTGACTCCTACCTGAACAATTAGGACCCGACTACTTCCTGAACAGCTGGTTCCGACTCCTTCTTGAACCTCAGGGTGACTCTTTCATCTACTGCAAGCTCTGAATCTTTTCTGAACATGTAGGTTTGACTGTTTTTTCTCAAAACTCTACTCCTTCCCCAACATAGTTTTTTTTTTATTATCCTGGCCAATGCTGCATCTAAACAACCTGCTCTCTCTATGATATTGAGCCTGGTGTTCTGCTTCCTACATTCTGACTCCTAGCTGAACCGTCTGCTCTGACTCCTCAGGATGACTCATTCCCGAACCTCCAGCTTTGACTGTTTCACAAATGTTTGACTATGACTGCTCCCCGAACATCAGTTTTTTTTTCAATCCTGTGCAATGGTGCGTATAATAAACACACCTGCTCTATCTAGGATATTGAACTCTATTTGATTAAACACTCGCTCTATGTAGGATAATGAGCACTTTTAAAATTAAGGAGGCCTAGAGAGCACTATCACAATCAAGCGCCTAGAACTTGTTAAATTTCAATGTAAAAAAAATGCTGACTGATTTGCTATTCTCTTTTACTGGATAACATTAAAAGCAGTGTTTAATTATTGATAACATTAAAGCGAAAATGCCAATGTTACCTTACTGTAAAGAATTTACGTTTTTATGTTAACCTTCCACTAACCTAGATCAGCAACAAATGTCTAAGCTGGGTTATTTAACATATATATATATTAAATTTTTTTCATATGTTAGAACAATGATGACCGACGACACTCTTTCCCACACTTCTGATGGTCTTGTGTCTAATTTGTGTTATGAGTAAATGTGATATTGTGGTAACTAACATTCTAGTTATAGTAGGATATACATTTTTATTACTTTAGAACACTTTTGAAAGCCTTGTTTTGAATGTAATTTTTTCATATTTTCTGCAAGTAAATAATTCAAAGTTTAGTATTTGTTCAGATGGATACTACAACCCTTAATTGGTAACTGAAGTCGGTACCAGTCTAAGTGTCTGGTTAACGTCCGTAAAAACTAAAAAGAATGAAAGTTTACAACTTGCTCAATAAAGCAATTATAAGGTTATGAGTAAATGTGGTATTGTGGTGATTGATCATTCTAGTTAAAAGTAGAATAGACTGAATTTACAGAAAGCTGCTGTATTTAGGGTAATGAACATTGACAGATTAAGCAGGTACACCTTACCAAGTGTTACACTGTCCTATCTAACATATTGAACAGTTGCTGATTTAGTATGTATCCATTAGTAAATTGCACACATGCTATCTCATGGATATCGTGTACTGTTAGATTCACCATAAGACATACTAAGAGTCACACTATATTTGCTCTATCTAGAGTGTTAAGTACATCCAGATTCAGCATTTACTATGTTTTGAGTGTCCTACTGCATTATTGCACACATCTGTTGCATCTAGGGAACTGATCAGTGTTTTCTACAAAATATAACATTTAGAAAGTGTCCTAGTGCAGTAATAATTTATTGCTCCTGAGTTTGTTTCAGATTATAAACCTAGGCATGAACAACAAAACAATAGTCAAAAAATGTGCTTAACATATTTATGAAAAATGATTACTTTATTGCTCAATATATTGGAACACATTTATTTTAAGTTTGTTCACCACTTTCAAGCAAGAATATAATTTTTAAAAAAACAATTTTATATTTAATAGGGTGATTTTTATTTTAATGTGTCTTTTAAGAATGTGTAATTGTATCAAAAGATAAAAATACAAATTTAAAAAAGGAACTGCAGCACTTAATGATATCAATCACAGAAACACATTGTTCAACCGTGATGTTTTAGAAAAAAAATGTTTTTTAACCGTCCTCATTTTGATTATTTGTAATAAGATTTTTGCTATAGTCTTCATTTTATATAAATGAATATAAAAATAAATTGCAAGCTACATTGTCATCATCGAAATCTCCAGTTTGATTGTGTGGTTAATGAAACTAAGTACGCAAATTCACTTAAATGAAAGATGTCATTGGGAAAAACAATCAAATTGTCTGAAATGGAAGATGAAATTAGAAAATATATTATTCAATTGAATGAGTACAGTAATCAAAATGATGTGGCTAAGAATGTACATCATTAATAATAACTTTAAAACTCAAAATATGAAAGTACTGAAATGTTTGTGTTAAGTTCTTATTAGTGACTTGTTATCATCAAGAATTCACCCCAAAGAGTGTTCTTTCTCTTGTGATTTTGAGAAATGGGTAATTAAAAACATGGCAGCTATGACGTAGTTAGGATGCAAGCACTTCCGACTATAAACAGAAAGGTGAATCAATTTCCAATACTTCTACACAATAGTAATTGAGCCAAACTGAATTTGCAACATAAAACTTAGTTCATAGTTAGGTTAGGGTCAGTTTAGGTTAGGGTAAAAAGCAAATTAAAAAGTTTGGTTAATATTGTGTAGACTGTTCGGTAAAGTTCATTCATATTAGCCTGTAGGGGAAGTGTTCGGTGAAAATTGGAATTAATGATAAAAGTACTGAAATTTTCTTGGATACCTATTCCTAAAAAGTAGTTTTTCTTTTGAAAAAAACACTCCACGGATCACCTGTGCCACCCTCCATAAAACTGTAAAATAATGTTATTCTTCAGAGACTTGGTACACAATGTTATTGCAGGAACAGAGTCCTTCGTTTGTGATGATCAGTGATCTTTTTTTTTACTAATCATACATCAAAATAAAGTCATATATTAAAAAGAAATTGTTCATAACGGTTACACACACACAAAAAAAATAACTGAAGCAGTGAGTCCTGTGTTTATAAGAATAAATGGTGTCTATTAATCCATGCATAAGGTAATGGGTAGTCTGAATTTCTCTTAATTCAAATTGTGGTAAAGCCGGACTCTGATAATCAAATCTGAAGGAAAGAAAGCATCAAATATATAGAACATAAAGGAATGTATTTAAAAGGTGTTCTGAATTGTGAATAGAAAAGCATAAAATGCAGTTTGTTTAAAAATAGATAGTTTTGTAGTAAAAGATATAAAATTACAAAGAACAAATGCTGTACTCTATTGAAAAAGGCTGCTTCAATTGAGATTTTCTGGTACTGGGGGGTCTCAGGCTGTTAAGCAATTCCAAACTGAAACAGAACTAAGATATTGTTTAGTAGTAAAATAGATCAGAAAGTTACCATGAGCAACTACAATGTCTGCTTCAAATTGCCAAATTGGCTACTCTAGTGTAAATTTGTGTTGACGTTTTCCTTTGTGTAACTTTCTAATAGGAGATGTATTTACTATTGCCTGTTGTTGTGCCTTACTATATTCACGAGGGAGTCTCAATGGGACTATACAGTCATTTCACTTCTCACCAAAGTGTCATTGTTTTCATTAAGTTTCAGTGGTAATAGTTTTCAAACATTTAGTTAGAAAGTGAAAATAATTATAAAAAAAAGAATGTGCACCAAAAAAGTAAACAAAAATATTTTCTCTGATAATGACTGTCCGGCTGTCTCCCTTGCTTCATCTGTGTGCATGGTTTGGTTTATATCATGTAGCAGTATTTATATGGTGTTGCATAGTTAATAGAATAATACATATGCTGTTTATTGAATGTAACATCGACAAAATCATGATATAAATAGCAAGCAAATAAAAATACTTGTTTGAAACAAAATAGTTGAAGAATACATTACCAGAGCCTCGTTAGCCAGGGTTATGCAGAGTGAAACTGACTATAAGAACTGGTGTAAAGTTACATCCATAACCTCCTAAGCATTTACACTGTTTTACCCTGTTACCACCTCCCAGGACGGGGACCAGAGGTCGGATTTTGGGAGGCATGTTTGGATGTTAAGCAACCAAAACCATGTTCTTTTAGTCAATTCTCAACTCTGTCATTCATTTGTATGTTATTCTAAACTCTGGGGGAGCTGTCATTCACTTGTAAGTTATTCTCAACTGTGGAGGAGGTGTCATTCATTTTTTAATTATTCTCAACTGGGGGAGTTGTCATTTTAGAATTGATAATTTGTATAAACAAAAGGTAGTTAAAATGAATTTAGAATTCTGAAAACTCTTGGAGTTTATTTTAGATTCTTAAGGATGTTAGGTCATTTTGGGAGTTAAAATGAATTTAGAATTCTGAAAACTCTTGGGGAGTTTGAAATTGGTGAATTACTGAAAAAGAACATGGTGGCAATGAATATTGGAATTTTTATTGTGTTCTACACACTTCAGTTGTCAATTTTGTTTATCTGTTTATTTTAGATTCTTACCGATTTAGACTTTAGGTCATTTTGGAGGTTAAAATGAATTTAGAATTCTGAAAACTCTTGGGGAGTTTGAAATTGGTGACTTACTGAAAAGGAACATGGTGGCAATGAATATTGGAATTTTTGTTGTGTTCTACAAACTTCAGTTGTCAATTTTGTTTTGTTTATTCGTTGATTTTAGATTCTTACCGATTCAGACTTTAGGTCATTTTGGGAGTTAAAATGAATTTAGAATTCTGAAAACTCTTGGGGAGTTTGAAATTGGTGACTTACTGAAACAAAACATGGTGGCAATGAATATTGGATTTTTTTTGGTGTTCTACACTATTCAGGAGTTGTAAATTTTGTCTTGTTTATTCGTTTATTATTGATTCTTAAGTATTAAGACTTTAGGGCATTTTGGGAGTTAAAATGAATTTAGAATTCTGAAAACTCTTGGAGTTTTAAATTGGTAATTTGTCACCACAGAATCATGAAAGTAAAATAAAAAGTAAACGAATATATGAATGGTTGAAATAAAAAAAAACATTGTTAAAATGTGGTAGCGATAAATATCGCAATTCTTATTGGTTTCTACACCCTTCAGGAGTGGTAAATTTTGTCTTGTTTCTTGTTTGTTTTTGATTATGGCGAAATAAGACTTTAGGTCAATTTGGGTTTGTAAATGAATTTAGAATTCTTTAAACTCTTGGAGTTTGAAATTGATAATTTGCTGAAAAAGAATTTTAAAAGTAAAAAAAAACAAAACGGAAATAAGAATATTTGAAACAAAACCTTGTAACATGTGTAATCACACATGTTACAAGGTTTTGTTTCAAAAATGATATTTTTCATAATTTTTTGTATACTCTTGAGGAGTTGTAAATGTGGCTGTTTTTGACAGTGGAATACTCAGTTTTTTGTTTTTGATTCTGGCGGAATAAGATTTTAAGTCAATTTGGAAGTCAAAATTTATCTTGAATTCTGAACTCTTGGGGAGTTTGAAATTGGTAATTTGTCGAAACAGAATCATGAAAGTAAAAAAAAAAACGAAATAAGAATATTTGAAACAAAAAACCTTGTAAAATGTGTGATTGTCGGTGATAAAAAATGAAATTTTATAATTTTTTGTATACTCTTGAGGAGTTGTAAATGTGGGTGTTTTTGACAGCGGAATACTCATTTTTTTGTTTTTGATTCTGACGGAATAAGACTTTAGGTGAATTTGGGTTTGTAAATGAATTCAGAATTCTTAAAATTCTTTGAGTTTGAAATGTATAATTTACGGAAAAAGAATTTTAAAAGTAATACAAAACAAAACTGAAATAAGAATATTTGAAACAAAAAACCTTGTAAAATTTGATTGTCGGTGATAAAAAATGAAATTTTTATAATTTTTTTTGTATACTCTTAAGGAGTTGTAAATTTGGGTGTTTTTGACAGCGGAATACTCGGTTGTTTGTTTTTGATTCTGGCGGAATAAGACTTTAGGTCAATTTGGAAGTCAAAATTTATTTTGACTTCTGAACTCTTGGGGAGTTTGAAATTGGTAATTTGCTGAAACAAAAGTATGAAAAAAAAAATTAACGTATTTTGAAAGGTTAAAGAAAAATTTGTTAAATGTGGGGATAATGAATATCGGTATTTGTAATGTTTTTTACACTCTTGTTAAAAAATTCACATTTGAAAATTACATCTCATCACTGTTAAAATACAAATTTAGACATCTCTAGGGTATCAAAGCAAAAACAAAATCGATTCCTACAGGTTCCAAAAATGATATAAATTCTGAATTTACTCCACAAGAGTAACAAATTTCGATTTTTTAAAACATTTTCAGATATTATTTTTTAAATCTTATTTCTTATAATATTTGGTTTATTCAGCAAATTATTACAAATGCAAACTTACCAACAGACCAAACTTAATAAGTAAATCTGATCACTTGGGGAAGTTGAAATTAAAAATCCAGCTATTCTAGAGTCTATAAGGAAAACAATAGGTAACTCTTCCGGTGTCTTAAAAAAAACAATATTTTTTTTTTCTTTGGGGGGGGGGGTATTAAAACCAATCTTGTGTCTTTTCTGTATTGTTCACTCCACTCTCCAATTGAACAAATGAATTTCTTTACATAGAATATTTATAACAATTACATTTCCTACATTTGGAAAATACTTTAAGTATGGTAGCCCTTAGAGTAAATGTGGTATTGTGGTCACTGATGAAAAAGTGTTCTAGATAAGAGTAGTATTCACAATTTTTCATCATTTCCTTTATCTCTTTGTGACTGTTGTGGTGGCAACCACTCATTTGCATATACGAATAACGTTACACTATAAATGGCAAGCCTAGGTTGGCCTTAGTATGTGTTACCTAAATGCCACCGGAAGTGACGCCGAAGAGCGTACATGTCCTCCCACCAAGACTCTCTGACTCGACACCTTCATTTGTACATACTGTAACTATACCTTTTCTTTAATACACTTATTATTGCATTCTCCTTGTTGTTTGCGTCTTCATTGTATTCCTCACTAATTATTGTTCAACCTTGCAACCACAACAGTTGGCGACGAGATATGAAGCGTCAAATATAACAGTTTGACGAAGAACTATTAAAAAAAAGTACAATGCAAAGTGTTGACGAGCAAACGGATTTTTACGCTAAAGAAAAGTTTCAACTTAAGTGAAAAAAAAAAAAAACTCGAACGTGGCAAAAGCGACAATTTACGCCGTTTTCTGGGAATCCGACTTGCAAACGAATGTAAAAGTGAATTTTTGTTTTGTCGCTAAACGACAAATCTGTTTTGTAGTACTAAAGGACCAACTTGCAAACGAAAAGCGGATTTTGTTCTGTCGCAAAACGACAGGTCAGACTCGTATTACGAAAAGCAAGGAAGTAACCTACGAAAAAGATTATTTGACATACGCATCAGTTGTCAATAAAAACTGCGATAATTTTAAGCTTGCGGAACTAACGGTAGAAGATTTTAAATGTCTAATCTTCGCACAAGGATTATTTTCCACGAAAAATGCAGAAATACGCAGACGAGTGTTGTCTAAGCTGGAATCTGAGCAAGATTTAACCCTCCAGAAACTAGCAGAGGACTGTGAAAGGGCCATTACACTAAAAAAGGATTCAAAAAATATAGAAGAATCCGGAGTGGCATATGTAAGAAAAGTTAGAAAACCATACACACCAACCAAGAACTTTACAAAGAAAAGCAATCGAAATGGAACGGGATATTACAATCCTAATAACCATAAATATAGGACAGAATATAACAAGCCTCTTTCTAGATATAACTGTAAGAGATGTGCAGAAAAGCATTGGGAATCAGATTGTCCTTATAAGAAGAAAAAATGCTACATTTGTAAGAAGGTGGGACACAAAAGCGATTGCTGCAGATATAAAGATTACACCAGAAAGAGAGTACAGCAAACAAAATCAAATACAAAATTAGACAAAGATCGGCGAAAATACGTAAAAGTGGAAATATTTAAAACACCAATAAAGTTACAACTCGACTCCGGCTCCGATATTTCTATTATAAACCTGAATACATGGAAAAAGTTGGGTAAAAAACCAACCATGATGAAAACGAGTAAATCAGCCCGGACGGTAACTGGCGGTGGTATAAAATTTGAAGGAGAAGTTGTCCTTCCGATAAAATTAAAAGGGATTACGAAGAAATTAAAAATATTCGTACTGAAAAATAGTGAAAATCTGTTTGGAATAGATTTAATTGAGAAATTTGGACTATGGGATAAGACAATCAATACATTCTGTAAAAAAATAGAATGTTCTTCTCCAACAACAGTAAATATAAAAGACGATTTAAAAGAATTATTTCCTGAAGCATTCACGACTAACTTAGGTCGCTGTAATAAATTCAAGGCCTCGTTTGAACTTAAAGAAAACGCCAGGCAATTTTTAGAAAAAAGCGAAACGTTCCGTTCGCTGGGTTGGAAAAGATTAATAAAGAATTAGATAGATTGGAACAGACAGGAATTCTATCAAAAATAGAACACAGCGAGTGGGCAGCCCCCACCGTATACGTAAAGAAAAAGAATGACGAAGTTAGAGTGTGCGCAGATTTTTCGACCGGGGTCAACTCCCTATTAAAAGATCACCATTACCCTCTACCAAGCCCAGGGGAAATATTCACGAAGTTAAATGGTGGTAATATCTTCTCCAAGATAGACTTGAGCGATGCATATTTGCAAATACCGGTCGAGGAAAATTGCTCAAAAATACTATGCATCAATACGCATAAGGGATTATACAAATACAACCGATTGCCCTTTGGCATCAAAGTAGCGCCTGCCATTTTTCAGCAAGCGATGGACACCATGCTAAGTGGTATTGAGTGCGCATGTGCATACCTGGACGACATTGTTGTCAGGAGCAAATCCCTACAAGAACATAAGGAACATTTGAAACAAGTATTTACTCGAATACAAGAATTCGGCTTTAAAGTAAAAGTAAATGTGACTTTTGTATGAGCGAGATTAAGTATCTTGGACACATAATAAACAAACATGGACGACGTCCAGACCCAGACAGATCTGCGGCAATAAAAAATATGCCAGCACCTGATAACGTAACAACCTTGCAGAGTTTCTTGGGACTCGCAAATTATTATCAATCTTTTATTGAAGGAATGCATAACTTGCAAGCCCCCTTAAATAATCTGCTTAAAAAGGATACACCTTGGAACTGGACGCAAGAATTTCAAACCGCTTTTGACAAAATAAAGAGCGCACTAACATCCGAATTATTCTTAACGCACTTTGACACAAAATTAAAAATAGTCGTCGCTAGTGACGCTAGTTCCTACGGCTTAGGAGCATGCATTCAACATATTATGCCGGATGGGTCTAGAAAACCAATAGCGCACGCTTCGAGAACGCTGATACCAGCCGAGAGGGCATATTCACAAATCGAAAAAGAAGCATTGAGCATAATCTTTTCCGTGACTAAATTTCACCGATATTTATATGGTAGACAATTCTTACTTGAAACCGACCATAAACCGTTAGTCACGATCTATGGATCAAAAAAAGGATTGCCGGTATACACCGCAAATAGATTGCTGCGCTGGGGTACAATCTTACTTAATTACGATTTCCAGCTACAACATCTAGCATCAAAAAAGATTTGCCATGCGGATGGACTGTCAAGACTGATACCACAGAAACACAATCTGGAAGAATCAGTCATTGCAGCAATTCGGACAAATGTTGAAGTAAAAAATATGGTAGCAAACATCATTAAGGAACTACCCGTAACTTTGTCGGACATTAAAAGGGAAGCCGAGAAAGACGAATACATAAAGGACATAAAAGAGAAAATTATAACGGACACAAAGGTGCAGGAAGTTTTCTCCATATGTAACGATGTGTTACTGTACAGTGAGAGAGTGGTAATACCCAAAACATTGCAGAATAGGATGTTAAGAGATTTCCATACGGGACATCCGGGGATAAATCGAATGAAGTCGTTAATGAGAAGCTACGTGTACTGGCGTAACATGGACACTGACATAGCAGCAACAATAAATAAATGTAAAGGATGCCAGTTAGCAGCAAAATCCCCACCTATAGTACACAAACCTTGGCCGAAAACCGACCAACCATGGTCGAGAATCCACATGGACTTCGCTGGTCCAGTAGGAGAAAACTATTATTTAATTGTAGTGGATAGTTACACAAAATGGCCGGAGGTAATGCGTTGCAGGAATCCAACAACGAACAACTCAATAGGGTTCCTACACGAGTTGTTTACAAGATTCGGTGTACCAGACACACTGGTCACTGACAACGGAACGCAGTTCACATTCGCAGAGTTTAAGGAATTTTGCGACACGTTCCGAGTGAAGCACATCACGACTCCGCCGTATCATCCAAGGTCGAACGGCCTTGCGGAAAGGTTCGTGGACACGCTAAAACGAGCGTTAAAGAAATCCATTGGAACACCAACAGAAAAAGCTTTGCAACAATTCTTGCAAGTTTATAGGATCACACCACATCCTAGTACACCATCAAACATATCACCAGCTGATCTAATGTTTACCAGAAAGGTAAAATCAGCGTTTGATAAACTGTTGCCAAGACAGGCAATTATCCGAAACACTACACACACGAGAAGAAAGAAATATAACTCGGGAGATAGAGTATATTTTAAGTGCTACAAGAATAACACATCTTACTGGGAATGTGGAGTAGTGGATAAACGCATTGGTGATTGTACATATATGATTAAAGGTCCACAGAGTATACATAAAAGGCACCTAAATCAGATAAAAAAACGTCATATCCAAGATGATGATTATACGACAACAGTCGAAGAGGAGGAAACCATAGATGTCATATACGAATCCTTTAATTTGGAACCGCCTCAATATACACCTGAACCCCGAAGATCAGGTAGGAAAAGAAAATTTAATGAACCATTGATGGTAAACCCAAAAAGAAAAAGATATTGAAATCTGTGTGACTTCAAATCTTGGGAGGGGGGTGTTGTGGTGGCAACCACTCATTTGCATATACGAATAACGTTACAAGCCTAGGTTGGCCTTAGTATGTGTTACCTAAATGCCACCGGAAGTGACGCCGAAGAGCGTGCATGTCCTCGCACCAAGACTCTCTGACTCGACACCTTCATTTGTACATACTGTAACTATACCTTTTCTTTAATACACTTATTGCATTCTCCTTGTTGTTTGCGTCTTCATTGTATTCCTCACTAATTATTGTTCAACCTTGCAACCACAACAGTGACCAAGGATTAAAACGCACACCCGCTCACCTAACTTTGAAATATCATTTGACAGAAAAATACTACAACTTACAATAACATATTTGAACAAATTAGGCACGAGGCAAACAAAGTTAGGAGAAGGGTTGTCGTTTATAAAAATAGATTAGAAAAAAAGTTTCAAATTGGTAATATGCTTAATGAGAATAGAAATTTTAAAAAATGAATATAAGAATGGTTGAAAAAAATACATTTTGTTTAATGTGGTAGCGATGAATATCGCAATTGTTATTGTTTTCTACACAGTTAATTTCGATTATGGCAGAATAAGACTTTAGGTGAATTTGGCATTTAAAATGAATTCAGAATTCTGATAACTCTTGGAGAGTTTGAAATGGATAATATGCTGAAAAATAATTTTTAAAGTGAAAAAAAGAAAATTAACATAATAATGGTTGGAAAAAAAAACTTTGTTAAATGTGGTGATCATGAATATTGGAAGTTTTTTTTGTTTTCCACACTTTTCAGGGGTTGTACAGGTGTCTTCTTTTTTTCATGTTTCTTGTGGAATCAGAATTTAGGTCAATTTTGGAGTCAAAATTAATTTTGAATTTTGAACTCTTATTGAGTTTGAAATTGGTAATTTGCTGAAACAGAATCATAAAAGTAATAAAATAAAAAAACATAAGAATGGTTGAAACAAAAATCCTTGTTAAATGTGTGATTGTCGGGGACAAAAACTGAAATGTTTATGTTTTTTACACTCTTGAGTGGTAAATGTGGCTGTTTTTTGACAGCGGAATAAGTTGGTTTGTTTGTTTTCGATTCTGGCATAATCAGGCTTAAGGTCAGTTTGGGAGTCAAGATTTATTTTAAATTCTGAACTCTTGGAGAGTTTGAAATTGGTAATTTGTCAAAACAGAATCATGAAAGTACAAAAAAAAAACAAATATATGAATGGTTAAACAAAAAACTTTGTTAAATGTGGTGTAAAAGAATCATAAACGTAATAAAATTTTAAAAAAACATAAGAATGGTTGGAACAAAAAACCTTGTTAAATGGGTGATTTTCAGGTACAAAAAGTGAAATTTTAATAGTTTTTTGTATACCTTTGAGGAGTTGTAAATGTAGCTGTTTTTAGACAGCGGAATATTTGGTTTGTTTATTTTCGATTCTGGCGAAATCAGACTTTAGGTCAATTTGGGAGTCAAAATTTATTTTGAATTCTGAACTTTTGGGGAGTCTGAAATTGGTTATTCGCCCAAACAGAATCATGAAAGTAAAAAGAAAACAAAACAAAAAAAAACGAATATATGAATTGTTGAAACAAAACTTTGTTAAATGTGGTGGCGATGAATATCACAATTTTTATTGTTTTCTACACTCTTCAGGAGTCTCGTTTTTCGTTTGTTTTTGATTCTGGCGGAATAAGACTTTAGGTCAATTTTGGAGTTAAAGTGAATTTCGAAATCTGAAAACTCTTGGTGTTTGAAAATGATAATTAGCTGAAAAAGAATTCTAAAAGAAAAAAAATCAAAATGAACATAAGAATGGTTGGGAAAAAAAACTTTGTTAAATGCGGTGGTGACGAATATTAGGAGGTTTTCTTTTTTCCACACTGTTCAGTTGTACAATTTTTTTTTCTGCTGTAATCAGACTTTAGGTCGATTTGGGAGTCAAAATAAAATTTGAATTCTGAACTCTTAGGGAGGTTGAAATTGGTAATTAGCTGAAACAGAATCATGAAAGTAATAAGATAAAAAACATAAGAATTGTTGTGCCTAATTTGATCAACTATATGTAATTGTAAGTTTTTGTATTTTTGTGCCAATAAATATTTAAACTTGAGGTGAACGGGTGTTATCATTCTTGGTCAAAGCAGAAACTTTTTTTTAAATTGTCAATAATATTCTTAGCTGGAAGGTTTTTTTCTCAGTCACCACAATACCACATTTACTGTAAGGGCTATCATACCTAAAGTATCCTCAAATATAGGAAATATTATTGTTATAAATATATTATTTACAGAAATTCATTGGTTGAAGTAGGGAGTGATGTGAACAATGCAGAAAAGAGAAACAATTGGTTTTAAATAGCCCCTCCCCTCAAAAAAAAGATTTGTGAAAAAAAAAAAAGTTGTTTTGTTTTTAGACACTGGAGGAGGCGAATATTGTTTTGCTGGATTTATAATTTCAATTTCCAGAGTGATCAAATTTACTTATTAATTTTGGACTGTTGGGGGGTTTTAAATTATAATTTGCTGAAACAGAATACTATAAGAAATAAAATTAAAAAATAATATTTGAATATGTGTGAAAATGTAAAAAAAAATCGAAATTTGTTACTCTTGGGGAGTAAATTCAGCATTTGTATTAGATTTTGTTTTTGCTTTGATACCCTAGAGGTGTCGGAATAGGTATTTCAACTACCACAGTTATCGGATGTAATTTTGAAATCTGAACTTTTGGGGAATTTAAATTGGTGATATTTTGCTGAAATCGAATACTGAAATAAATAAAAGTAAAAAACAGTATCAGAATATGTGTGAAAAAGTTTAAAGAAAGATTTTTTTTAAATGTGTTAATTTTCATGAATAAGAATTATTTTATAACTTTGGATGAGTTGGAATATGTTTTCTTTATGTATGTAGCGTATTTAAAAATATCAGTAAGCAGTAATATGAAAATGTAGTTCCTATGACAAAACATATTTCAAATAAGCTTTCCATTTATATTTGTCGATCTCATTTGTCTGTTCAGTTATATTTTCAGGTTAATGCCTCAGAGTACACAATGTTTTTGGTTTTTCCCTCAGGTGCCAGAATGAAGAGATTATCAGGAGTTTCAACTCTTGAAAGATCAACATATAGCTGGCTATGCGAAAAAAACAGGTTTTGATAGATTCAGACCAACGTCTTTCAGTGATTGTCCTTGTGATTTATTAATGGTCATGGCAAAGCTGAGTAGGATCGGAAATTGTAGCCTTTCAAATTCAAATGGCAAGTCAGTTGGTCTCATTGGTATTTTTGGTATGAAGCAGTTTACTCCTGCATATTTTCCAGACATAATTGTTGCTTCTACGACATGGTGCATCATACTTTTTATGATGAGCCTCGTGCCATTGCAGAGTTTTGGTGGATCGAGATTACGAAGCAGTACGATTGGTGCTCCAAGCTTCAGTAACAGAGTATGTGGAGGAGTTCCTGGTGGTTCAAGACTGTTAAGAAACTCTGTAGGATAATTCACGGTTTCTTCCTGAGAACAAACAGTATCGACAGAAATATATGACTTGCTTTCTCCAGGTAACATATTCAGAAGCCTGAGATTTATTTCTTTCACACAGTCATTTGTTGGTGCTAAAAGCGCTCGATCAAAGAGCCAATTGCTATCAGTGTGCTCGTTATGAATTTCTGGAAATATTCTAGCAATCAATTCTTGTTCTGTTTCAATTGTTTGAAAGGGAAACTGAACTTGGTTATTGGACTCACTATTCAGGAGTCCATTCCCCACTTGTAAAAGTTGTGTGGCAAATTCACCAACAGCATTATCAGCATGTAAATGCACTCGCATATTAAGTGTCAGACTCATTTTCTTAATGTGATGACATAGATAGGATTTTTTCAGACAGGCATTGATCTGATCAGCTCTTGTTCCTCGGGCTATGATAGGAAGGGTTTGTCTGAAATCCCCAGCAAAGACCAATGTGACTCCTCCCATTATTTTTGTGCTGTCTTTTAAATCCTGTAACGTATAATTTAATGCTTCCATTGCTCTTTTATGGCTCATTGTTGCTTGATCCAAGATTATTAATTTACAAAGTTGTAATAGTTTGGCCTTGGCTGAATTTTTTTATGTTACACATTGGTTTTTCCTGTCGTGTGAGGTCTAGTGGTAGAGAAAACATGGAGTGAGCAGTTCTACCACCATCAAGAAGTGTTGCTGCAATCCCACTTGATGCCACTGCCAGGGCAATATTCTTTGTGTGGCGAACTTTTGCAAGCAGCAGGTTTAAGAGGAAAGTTTTGCCTGTTCCACCCGGAGCATCAATAAAAAATATTTCTCCTTTGTCATTAGTAATGCTTTCCAAAATGCTGTGATAAATATTCCTCTGGTCATCCACAAGTCGCGGTTCATTTTCCTTGATCACATGCATGAGAATCATAAGATGTTTCCTGATGTATTCTATAGTTTACATCCATTATTCCCGTAGACTCTGGCATTCCACAATCACTTAGCGTACGATTAAGAGCCTGGACTCGACAGGATAGGTCAGTTAGAGACTGGTTATAAATTTCGGGGGAAAATGTAATGGACATATCATGTTGCAGCCTTGCTCGATGGAGAAAGTCTTCGGACATATCATTTTTGAAATTATCCCATAGAATATTTGGCTGATCAATCTCACAGGCTGTGAGCATAATCGCAAACAACTGTCTTATCTGACTGGCTACTCGTGAAACTTCTTCTAAGGTATTTTTCCAGTGTTCATCATCTTTCAACAGTCCATGTAATCCACAAGCTTCTTGGTAAGTTGTAGACAGTGCTCCTTGAAAGCAACGGAGATTCTCAAATGATGTTGGTCCACGAACAGTATGGAGAAGCAGCCGTAAGTAGAAACACTCCCTGTTATTGGGGTGCACAACGTAAGCACGGTCAATAGCATCAGACGATTTGATTTCATGTCCTGGAACAGTTTGTCCCTGCTTACGTCGAACCCATTTCTTTTGCTGACTCCAGGTATAATATGTTGGAATTTCTGTATACAGCAGAGTTCTAGCAAAATCACCTTGCTGGCACAGCTTAAAAAATTGAAATAGACTCTTTGTCCATTCTCTAGATGTACTGCCAAATTGACAACGGTTGGAAATCGTTGGTGGATTTCAAATCCAAATATCCCCCATATTGCTTCATTACTGGAGATGTATCGGCCTGTCTGATAAACTTTGATTTCATCTCTCGCAGCTTCATCACCAATAGCAAAAGTTGCCATATCACTACCCTTGTTGATATATTTTGTTATGTATTTGAGAGCTTTAACAGAGCTGCAATATTCCACATTAATGTCGATTGTCCACAGTAATAACTTCTCTAACAACTAAGGTCGTTGAGTTGCCTCCATTTTCTGATGTCCGCCTGCGATACAGAGGATATCCATTGTTGTCCGTCTGCGTTTCCTCAATAAAAGCCTTTGGATATCTTTTAGAGCATTTTCGATCGTGCATACAGGGTGATGCTGGATTGATGAGTCCACATGGGCCATGGATAAGTTGTGTTTTGACGATTTCAAATAGCTCTCGGTCAGTATGTTCATCAGGCAGTTCAGCTGAAATTATTTTGTCCACATCATCTCCTCTTATGTTCACTTTGCACCAAACCAGGGTGTGAGAGTGAGGAAGTCCTCTCTTTTGCCACTCAATTGTTGTCATACAAGCATTTAAATCACCAAAGATTCTTCCTTCTTTGAGAAGCCATAGGAGTTTCTTTAGCTTTTCATGGAACACCCGAGCAATCAAATCATGGCGATCCTTGGCAGTTTGATGGGGAAAAAGTTCATTTGCGATTTCAGGCCATTTTGGATTACAGGTGAATGTAATGAAAAGATCTGATCGTCCAAATTTTCTTATATAAGCCATTGCATCCTGAGTCCGTTGGTGCATATATCGGGGTCCTCCTGTATAGCTGGAAGGCAAGATAATTGGCTGTCCAATATTTCTGTGGTCACCATCAGAATTTATGGCATCTCGAAGGTGTATATATTGTTCCACCCTTAATTGTTTTTGATTTCTTCGTATGAAGCCTAACCTTTCAGTTTCTATTTTGGCATATATATCCACCATGAATTGGCTGGTCACTTCGTTCAGATACAAAATATGATTATCTTGGTTTCGAACCATGAAATGATAGGCATAAAAAGATTTGGCCGTTACTGAGCGCCCAGTATCCTGACCTGTTTCTGTGTTTCTCTGCCATAGTTGAAAATGATAGCCATCTTGGCCATTCCAGAAGATGAGTGGGTATTGAAGTGAATCATATGCTCTGTGAGTTTCAGAAATACGTTGCAATTGTCCGCTTCTTAGTTGCAAAATTATGTCTCTGTGTTCATCCACCATAAGAATTGCAATTTCATCTGCCACAGGTGCATTCTATCTACGTTCATGTTCTGCTGATGGACGTTTGTCTGCTCTGATGATGATTTTATGATTTTGCACCCGCTGCATGTGCTTCAGTGCATATTTAAAAATACCAACATATCTATGGTGTTGGTGAAAAAGGTCCTGTAACTCCATGACAATGTCCAATTCCAATCCACCTTGCACAACTGTGCTGTGCTTGTTTGATTGCCACCCATAAAATAAACCTGCACAAATTCATGAGATGTTTCGGGTAGTGGAAGCAAAGCACCCATCAAATGATAACACTGCCCCTGGATTTTATAAGTGGTTAAGAATCCAAAGTCTGTAACATTCTTAGCAGCTCCAAAAGATGTCATTTGAAATGCTGAATTGTACTTCAAAATATTTTTTCTGAAGTGTTTTGCTGTTGGTGTAGCATGTGTGAGTAAGTTTCTGAGAAATTCTGGAGGATCTTTTATATGTGGAAGATTGATTTTGCCACTCAAGCAACAAAGACGAGGTCTTTCTGCAGGCCACTTCTTTGCAGCACAATAATTAAAAATTTTATCCATTTTCCCAATTATTACTTTTGGATCAGAGTTATAATTCTTTTGGGGATTATCAGAAAACGCTTCCAGCAACCAATCTATATGTCTTGAATCTCTTAGCTGAGCTCTGTTTGTGGAGTGGTAGATTCGATCAGCCATTCTTCTAAGTTGTTGTGTTTCTTGACTCTCTTGTAATCTTTGTGTCGCATTCCGACTGCTATTAGCAAGTAACCTTTCGTTGCATTCTTCCAAAGTCTCCTGTTCTCGTGCGGTGGCATTACGACTGCTATTAGCAAGTAACCTTTCGTTGCGTTCTTCCAAAGTCTCCTGTTCTCGTGCGGTGGCATTACGACTACTATTAGCAAGTAACCTTTCGTTGCGTTCTTCCAAAGTCTCCTGTTCTCGTGCGGTGGCATTACGACTGCTATTAGCAAGTAACCTTTCGTTGCGTTCTTCCAAAGTCTCCTGTTCTCGTGCGGTGGCATTCCGACTGCTATTAGCAAGTATCCTTTCGTTGCGTTCTTCCAAAGTCTCCTGTTCTCGTGCGGTCGCATTCCGAGAGCTATTACCAAGTAAGCATTCGTGTTGTACTTCTAAAGTTTCATTCTGTCTTGCTGTAGAATTGCGAATCCTATTAACAAGCAAACGTGCA
>OY744529.1:51988146-52053146 GCA_963556195.1 Sepiola atlantica
TCTCAAGTTCAAAAAGATGCATGCAAAGAAGGTCAGAGGTTACATCGATGAAAACAACCAAGATGAAGATAGTTGCTCGAATAATCCAATAATCTAAATTACATAGTTGTTCTTTTGTAAACAATGGCATGACGATTACAGTACCTGACATTTACAAGAAATACTTTGTTACTTTTTGTATGCATCAATAAAAGATTTCAAAGACACACCCCATTATTACAATTTTACTTCAAGTCAGTGTGAGAAAATAAAAGTAAATGATCCTTTTTAGATCTATTACTTGTGTTATTGAATTATTTTAAAATTTCTTTAATAAATTGACTGCTTCTTTTTTCATATATTTACTTCTGCACAGCCTTTCTCTGAATCATCTTCGTGATATGTCAGAGATGACGGATTGATTGTATTTATATTACTTACATGCGTCGGACTGTTGAACTCGTTATGCTTGTCGCAATCAGTGACATTGATATCCCTCTAACTCTGTATCTCTTTCTTTTACTCTCTCTCTCTATTTCTCTCTTCTTCTCTCTCTCTCTCTTTATCTTTATACATCTATATTTATCTTTCTCTCTTTCACATTCTATATCTCTTTCTTTCTCTCTATATATACTTCTCTCTCTCTCTCTCTCTCTCTCTCTCGCTCACTAACATAGAACCCACAGATAAACTCACAAATTTTGTAAACCGCCATTATCTCAATTTCCTACTCAGTCACAATTTATGCCTTCAGATGCTCTCTCTCTCTTTCTCCCTCTCTCTCTCTCTCTCTCTCTCTCTCTTTCTCTCTCTCTTGTCACTTTCTCTCTATATCTCTTTCTGTTTTCTTGTTGGTGTTTATTCTTGCTACATACTTCTTCTTTCCACATTATATTCGTGTTATTTCACCAGTTTCATCTCTCGTATACCATCTTTTCCCCTACTCCCGTTTTTTTTCAGTCTTTTTCATTTATATTTGATTTTCGTCCAACCTTTTATTATTTTATTCTCTTTATCACTCTTTTTAACATTTCACTCTTTTGCATCCAATCTCAGTTATTTGTTATAATTAGATAATGTGAACAATATACCAAACGAATTAACCGAGGTTATCGATTAAAATTGAATTTTAATGTAATAATCTGATGTTTTCGATACTCAAATTTTATGAAACATTGTCTTAGATTAACAGAAACTTAAATAAACATCTTTTTGAACAATTAAATACAAAATACATCACATGATTTTTCTCATGAGACAAAAGTTAATAGATCAACATTTTGGGGATCATGTTTTGGAATTTTTACGTGCAGCTTGTCTATGTCGGCAATCAGTGAACTGATAGGGAACTTCCAACTGAACGTTTATCCATTGAGATAGATTTTTCTCATTCCGTTAAAACATGACCGGGTATAAATATTAAGTATTTTTACCTTTTTTTAGTTATTACCGCATGTAGTAATCGATATCGATTAATCCGATAAATCAATATTTGATTCTTACTTGCCTATATTATTTTTTGTTTTGATTATTTTCTAAATAAAAAAAAAAGTTCACTTTCGATCTTTCACATAATATTTCTCCCGACTGGGAACTATATTAAACATAGAGCCATAGTTGGTTAATCATAATTACAGCATACTCTGTTCTACATATCTCTACCTATGACAGATTGACCATAAATTACATATGCATATTAGCACCATAGTAGTTACAAAATGTATATTTATTATTTTGTATCATACTGTGGTTTAAATACAATTTCTGTCTATTCAGACAGCAAGTCAATATTTAGAAAACCGTAGTTTAATTTTTATAAAGTCATAAAATGGATTTACCATAACCAGAAATTGTATTTAAACCACAGTATGATACAAAATAATAAAACTACATTTTGTAACTATGAAATTGATACTATATTTTTTAATTTTTGAGATGAGAATTGATAAATTTGATACTCTCCTACAAAAGCCATCATCATCATGTAGTCGTGGTAATATCACATCTTGACTCACTCCAGTCATCTCATTCTATTTTTCATAAAACTAGGTAAGTCTTAATAGGTGCATTGTGAGTCGTCTGTTAGTTGCTTTACTTGAATTTTGTGCGGTTTTCTCAATGAACTACATCATGCTTTTGGCATCCACAAAAGAACATTGCTTACGATTTTATATGGCTGAGTAAAAGTGCTCCCTTGTGGGTGCGGTAAGTTTCTTCTCCAATCTTTTGATAACAATCCACTTGCTGCTTTCATATACGAATCGTGTTAACAAAAATAGACCAATTCAATTTGACATTTCTTCGAGACAGTGTACTAGTGATACTGCTTGTAACCTGCGTCTGTAATTTTCTCTGCAGATTAATTACAGTTTTAGAGCTATAGTATCGCCCTAAATGGCACCAACAATAGCCTCATGTACCATTGACTGGGTTGTACTGTAAAAGTTCATTATGGCATCAACATTCTCAACTGTATACATCTGTGAATCGAATCGAAAACCTTACAAGAATCAAGGAACTTTAATTTAAGACGGCTTTCTAAATTCATGTACGCCTTCTATAATTATCCATGGTAAAGTTCTGTTTTAATGTTAAGCACTTTTATATAATTTCTATATACAGCTAGCTACATGCAAAAATAAGTGTTAGTCATAGTCATTCATTTTAATTCTTCTAATTAACTGCAATTTGGTGACTTGTCCAGTTAATTGCAATCAGTCACAGATACGTATTCATATGTACGTCTTTTGGCCTCTTTTACTGTTTATACACACCGTAAATACATATCTAAGTTATATTGCGAAATAGATCAGCCAAATCAGAATGAGATCCCACTGCAATATGGCAGCTTTTATCGAAATTAAGATATAAGTCCACTTCAATGGACCATTCCCATCCACGTTGAAGGCTAGACTTGAGATTGTCGATTTCGCTTCTACGGGCTACTAATTTGACGTCATCTGAAAATAGGAGCACGTTTCCAACAATCACTTTCAGCATGTCGTTTATATACAGTAGAAAAAGAATGGGACCTAGCACGGAGCCTTGAAGAACACCACTGCAAGCATCCATTTTAGATGACAAACTGCAATTTTCTCTGAACCGTGTATGTACGATCGCCAGGAAAAAATCTTATCCACTTTATAACCGATTCATGAAGATCATAGGTGTTGAGTTTATATAAAAGTAAGCGGTCATTGACAGAATCCAAGGCCTAACATTGATCCGTAATATGAACTGTATTTGATAAGTGATGGAGCGGTTTGCAGTCCCGCGGTAATGTGTTCATCAGACTGGAAAACCTTGCAAAGGAGCTCTGTTGATAAACATTCCGTCTGGCGCTAGTCACATGAAGGGATAAAGGAAAGTGTTTTCCTTTGTGGTAGGGAGACAAGTTATTGCAGTGAATGAATAATGAGTGACCAAATATTTTAGCTCAGTTGGAATAGCGACGTCTCTCTCTGAGGAAAGGTTTGTAAGTGATAATAGAGATCACTTCCAGTAGATTTCAGAGGCGATTTTTTACTGTGTCAATGCAGGGATAAGTGCTCTGTGCAGCACTTACTCATATGTGGCAGTAGCAGCTTATCTTAGAACGTGTATCGCTCTTATAGGTAGAGGATTAAATCTATCGTCATAAAATTGTAAAATCGGTAGAATCATCTAACTATTTTTCTAACGACTCTAGCAACAGAGTAGATCTATATTTACTATTTTTTATCTGACGTGTAGGAGAGTAAAGAGAAATATATTTGCATTGCGCAAGAATGTCTTAACAGACATGTCACAGTTTATATATTTTTCGAATCAAATCAAGGTGGAATAAGTAGTGATTGTGATTATCACCCAACTGTTAAAGAGAGTTTAGAGGCAACATTCGCTTACTTAATGACCTGCCGAATCGCTATGCAAATACACACATTGTATTAAGAAAGCAATGCCGGATCGATGAGAAGTTGGAAAGAACAAAGATTGACAATCGAAAGAGAGGACTTAGAACTATTTTTCTTTTCAATCTTACATAAAAAGCAAGTATGTGTTAGCTGTGTGTGATGTCCGGATGATGATTAGAAATCATTTGATATTTCGGGATAAATCTTGTCAAAAATAGATACAAAAGAAAAGTCCGACTGTGTGAAATTCACTAAGATAGATGCCAGAAAGTAGAACTAGAAACAAGCCAGTCGCGCATATGTAAGGAAAGAGTAAATTAATAAATTTTAAAAACATATACATATATATGTATTTATGTGTTTATGTGTTTGTAAGCATAGATCAGGTCAAATCAACATAATACTAACGGTTTCACGACTTAATGTTTCGCTGGGATTGTTTATAATAATAAACAAGTCTATCTTCAATCATATTTGATTTTGGAGGAAGTCACGTTTTCTTGAATTGACGAACAGCGATTTTAGTTTTGGAGTGTTGTTTTAGGGGTGATTTAAACTTTGTAAAAATAATATTAATTAAATATTTAATTATTTTTATATTAAAGAAGTGAGTTACGAGAATAGCATAACTACCGTCTCTATCAAGTTTAAACGGAGAAAAATCAATTAGGATGATTTGATATACGAAATCTTCCAATATATTGGATTTTGTTAAAAAAAACTGAGTATGTATTTGTTTTTTATCTTGATTTCCTAGAGAAGAACGTTAATTTGTGTATTTCTTTCTACCAGATGAAATAGCTGTAGCATTAATAAAAAGCGGTATATTTAAATTTAGACTTTAACTTCTTGATTATATACAACTTGATGCAATTGTGGTATTTTTTACATTTTTTGAACTATATATCTTTGTGTGTGACTTAAACAAAAATACATATATATCATTGCTTTCAGATTAGTTTTATTTCATAATACATGTTTTACAGTTGTACCAGTTCTCCATTTCACGATACAGTTAAAATGGTCAAAATTTCTGTATATCAGTCGTACGATTCGTAGGCGTCAGTTGTGGTAGACATGGACATATGCGTAGCATATGTTTCCTCTTCCGCAGTATTACTGTAATGAGGAACGTCAAATATACTTTCAGCCAAAATTGAACACACTTGGATTCCTAAAGAAAGAAAAAATATATGAATTATGTATGTCATGTTATTTATGACATTTTTTATGAGATTTATAAGAAACAACTATAACATAAATAACTATTCACTAATATATATGTGGTTACATTAATATCTACAAAACAAACCTATTATCTAAATATTGTATACACAACAACTATCTCCGAACTAAGTATAAAAACTTTAAATAGACAAATTCACGTTGCACAGTCGGCGTACGCAACTTAACCAGTGACATGGAAACATGTGGCTGCATCATCTCCCTAACACTAATGCGCTGTTGCTGCAGTTGGCGACATTTTTGCATTCATGACAAAAGGTTGAAACGCCATACACCTCAATACATGTTATAACTTCAATTAAAAAGAGCCTGTTTGACAATTGTCATCTCTTTTCTCTTTGAACACGAACACAGTTCGTTTCGAATGATTCTCAGGTTCCGCCAGAGTCGCACGTCTTTCCTTCATCTTTTGGGGATCCCCGAGTTAAACCGGATTTCTCTATAAAATGTATATGAAAAGAGCATATAACGGGTAATGAAAGAAAGTCATATGAAGAATATAAAAAACAGAAACTAGAACAGTAATTAGGAAACATGGTGAGATTTTAGAAAAACAATAATGACAACAATAACAATAATCATAATGATAATAAATATTAATAATAATGATGTGTAAGACGTGTTGTCTCAACATCAGTACCATACAAAAAGTTTTTAAAGTATATAAAGGAGGATGGAAAGACCGTGAATGAAAAGCACCATCCAGACCTCCACTAGAATGGAACATGCAATACCGAGATTCACATCAAATTACAGAAGAAGAAAAAACAAAGAGCGTTATCCACAAAGGTAAACATCTATTGCAAGAACGTAAAATTATTTGCAACGTTTATCGAATAAGCGGACAGTATTGTTAATCCTAAAATACTATTTTGTCACTTAGATTCCAGGGAACACCACTTATTTTTTATCAGTGAACGCCCACTGGTAATGACTCGTTTGATAACTTATTTTATTTTAAGACCCATGCATGCCTCGACTGGAAGAGTGCTAAGAGTTTTGACAAAAGGTTATTGTCACTCATGTTCTGGAGAAGATCACCGGACATTGTCAACGAAAACATGAAGATAAACGGCGGTAAAGACAAAATAGTGATAGAAAATAAGCAAGAAGTAATGAGGATTTATAGAGACTTGTTGTTCCTCCGACTCCAGGTAACGCAAGCATGTTTTCAGTAGTTAGAGATCACCAGTTATGAAACGTGTGAAAACTCTTACTGACGTTATATAGCATAAACCTAGTAAAATGAATAAACTCCTATTTAATAGCATTAATAAGATACTCTGGACCGTTAGGCTAGACTAAAGAACAATTCACCCACCTTTACCAGAAGACTTGAACATTAATGACTATTCACAACACGGACAAACTATACGTTAAAAAAGGCGAAGGCGGAAAAGAACTGGTAGGTATTGAAGACTGTGTGAAAGACATAAAAATGCGTTGAAGAAATACATAACTCACAACACAGAAAAGCTAACTATCGCAGCAAGAGACACTGTGCCAATGAACAACTTGGGAAGCACCAAAACTCTAAAAAAAACAAGAAAAGTGAAGAAAAACAGTTATATTGACATTTCATAAGAATGACAAGAGAAGAGACCAACCAAGATCCATGGGCATGGCCCTGAACAGAGAAACGGAATCTCTACTAACAGCTACACATAACAATTAGGACATTAAAGGTAAAGTAGATAAAACCCAGGGAAAGCTGAATACGTCCACACTCTCAAATATAAACACACACACACATACACAAAAATATGAACGCATACATAAACAGATAGAAACACACATACATGAACACATGTAAACACACAGATACAAATAGCTATTCTAGTATAAGATCCGAGTCTGAAGGAAATGATTGATAGTGATGAGAGAAATATTGTCGCGCGTTCAATGCACTTGTTGTAGTTTCGAAACGGCAAGTGTTTACACCCGAGTTACGCGAATCAAAATAGTATCCTAATTACCACCCTACATCAGTCATTCTGCAGTTATCTCCCTTGTATATTTATCATGCTATATAATAAATGCTGACGTGTCGATCGGCCTCTTACGAAGGAGCGATCGGAGCGCACACATCAATTGGTCGTCTCTCTTGTTCATTCTGTGTTCCTACCTGAATTGTTATGCATTGATTCCGTTACAGCCGGGAACCGGAGAATAAGGGAAACACAATAACTGACAAAGCGGCAACGCTACACTTGTGACGTCAGTAGCTAATAAAAAAAACAACTTTTACCAGTATTTTGTTTATTAGAGCCTTAACTTTAACTTTTAGCGAAAGAGAAAGAGTGTTGATAGTTCAAAAATGGGTAGCTGTGAATGTTTATATAAGCATTTCAATTTTACTCGGTAACGGCGCTTGCCGGATGATTGGTGTGACTGAATTTAAACTAGATTACCGTAGTTTCTGTCTAGCAACATTGAAGAGCTGTCATACAGTGAAGCAGTCTCTTTGTGGATGACTATGCAGGAGGTGCAAAAGTCTGGACCCATATGCAAACTACTATATGAATTCTTATGTAAGTATAATGTATAATTTTATTTATTTATTATCCAATCGAGATTTTGAGATATATGTGGTTTTAATTTGTAAATAATTTCGGCATAGTATTTTACTCTGGCTTATTGCTATGTTATTTCCCCCCCCCCACACACACACACACACACTCCAGACATAGAAAACTGTAATTACGCCGGGATATTTATGAATAAGATAAACAAAAAGAAGGGGAGAAAAGGATTGGCATATAGATGTAGTGAAGAAAGGGAAAAAACAAAAGAAGATGTGAAAGATGAAGAAGAAGAAGAAAATGAAGGATCGACAACACACATAATATAACTTACGATGATATGTTAAATGATAAGCTCATATCTTCCCTTAATCGTTTCCTCTGGTAGCTTGCACATTCGTTAAGACTACGACGATGAAGATAAATAGTTAACCATATTTCATCCATCTTAATTATGACTAACCACTTCTCTTATATTTTAAAGAAGTTTTTTTTTTAATTGTAATTTCGTAACTTTAATCCAATAAGATTAGTAATAAAATGTTACAGAAAATACGAGGGAAGTTATGCTAGAGATTTCATAAATGAATGGATTACCTACCCTTTCTTTACAACACTCATCAGGGTCATTTCAGGCACGAATTATCTACCCTTTCGTGATGCTAAAGGACGCTACAATTCGTGCACAGAAAATGCACACTTTTCTTCGGTCTGGACGCTGATGGACATACTAAGCAACACGCATTTCACTGTATGTAAGACATTGCTATCAACACACACACACATGCACACATCATTTTCAGACTTAATCGTAAACATTTTCATGGACACTATATCAAAGCAAACCCCGTCGTGTTTGCGAGGAATACATTTTTGCATACATTAGCGTTTTCGTGTTGTGTTTTTGTTTAATTTGTAAATGTTTGTTTTTTAGCATGTATAAAAAAGCCGACGCTGTCGAAGCTTCAGCTAATTCAGCTCATATTCACTCGAGAAGTAATAAATTTAAATGAGCATTTAACATAGTTTACTTACACATTCACTCATTAGTGCACCATTTATGTCGTTAACTAATATTTAAAAGGAACATGATTTAGAAATAAGAGCCAATATTAGATTTTTAACCAAATTTCAAGGGAAATGTGCGGCTCGTCAAAAGAGAACAGCTTTTAGATAGGTTCTGATAGACCTGTCAAATTCAAGACAAAAACGTTTCAGCTAAGAATGTTTTGGTTGTTATTTTGTAGAAGTGAAGAAATTTCCAAAAACAATCAAGACAATATATTAGAATTTTTTCAAGGGTGACAAGTGTTGCATAATGGATGGACTTTGCATCTAGGTGGACCAGTGCAAGTTACTTTGACACGAAAATATGAAAAACAAATTCGCCCTCGGACTAAAAGAATAAACAAGGTTTTGAGTTCAAGTAAAGGTCAAACATAAATATTATTACAAATAATGTCTCCTTGAAGCAGTGACGTCATGATATTGTGTGATTGAAAGAAATACGTGTTTTTAGCAGTGTGTCTCGGTTACGAGCAGATGTGAATTCGATATGTAATTAAAAAAAATGGAAATTTAATTCCTAAAAGAGTTGATAGCGACTTGTCTGCCCACGCTACCTCCTGTTTTTAGGGTGTTCACACGTAATCACCTAAAAAAAGTTAGAATCTCATCTTTGTGGAGGTATATAGATATAATTTCTTTTTAATTAGACAAACTTCTTAATGTTCTCTCTTTATGTATTGTTTCCAAGATTTTAATAATTTTGTACCATGGTTTTCCTATTTATCCACTTGTGCCATTTTTACCTAATCTCTAAAACGGTTCTAAAACCTATCAATTAATCTATCCATTAATTTGTTTTCAAATTTTTGTCGTTTTCTTTTAATCATTTTTATTTTGCAAATATTAATTCTTTTTTCCTGATTTTTGCCGAGAATTACATCGGCAATATTCAGTTTAGATATGCCTTTATTTGCAATATATTTAAATTTAAATTTTATTAAACACTGTTTGATTTTATGATTTGTTTCTTACAAAAGAACAGACAAGACTAGTCGATAAAATTTGTCGAGCATTTTTTTAGCTAACCACTACAGTATACCCCAAATATATATAGAGAGAAAACACGGAGCATTCTGTATATTCATACATTTTTTTATACAGAGTACGAAGCGTTTTTATCTTTTTTTAGGTTATTTACGATCTAGCTGTTTTGGAAAATCTAAGTCGGTAACACGGACGAAAAGATAAAAATCTAGCGGATTTCTGGAGATTCCACCCACCGTACGATCAAGCGGGTTTTATAAATCTCAGTTGTAAACAGTGCACGCACGTAGGGGAACTCACGCATAATCCCGCGTTAATTAGAGAGGGCAGACGATATCTCGTCATACAACATTCCTTGCTCATCTCTCTCTTAAACTTTATGGATCTATAAACATTGAATAATATATTAAAAATGGAACTTATTCACAAGCACAGGTTAAAACGTCTATTACAATACACACAATTATACCATATGAGTCACAAGATAAAACCTACCAGGCACTGTCACAGTCGATAAAACTCTTCCGCGGATTTCTAGAAATTCCTACACCAGTTTACACATAGAATATGAGTGAGTTCCATGTCGATCACAAAGCTCATATTCGAACCCTAACAGAATCCGAAATCCAATCGAGATCCCTGCCAATCAAAAACGTAAACATAGCAATGCGTGCTCTTCCACAAGGTTCGAAATGTCTTATTCAATGCCCTCTTTAACCTGTAGCAAGTAATTGTTTTAAACAAACACAAAATCTAATCAAAAATACATAATAATATACGTTTTTTACAGTTCATAGATCTATTAATGTTATATTTTTTGGTCAGGCAAGATCCTCCTCGCTCAAAGCTGACTATTGGGAGTGAGGGACGATAAAGACGAATCCAAAATAAACAGCCGCCTCGAACTCTCACTATTCAAAAAGTTCATCGTTATTCAATTATTGATATATCACTCGCGAGATCTCGTCAATATCTCTTATCATACAATATAAGAATCGATCATCAATACAAAGATATAATACCAGAAAAAATAATAAAAATGTTTATCAATTAAAATGACATTTTCTGGTGGAAGCGGTATCAGAGTAATTTTTTATATATGATTATGTATTAGTTTTCGTATTAGTGAACTTATATATTACAGTCTTAAAACAATAAAATAATGAGAATATTAAATAATCATCTGTGAATATTGTTTAAACAAAATACACTTACAGTTTGAAACACTACAGAAATGAAAGATTATAACAAATAACTTACCCAGCAGTCCAATTATAGAAAGGAATATCAACACAGTTAATCTTCTTGACATGTTTGTCTGTAAGATAAACAGATTATTCTATTTGTTCAGAAAATTAAAGCAAGAAAAAAAGTTATCTTATGTAAATATTAGGGTTAGTTTTCATCAATTTAAAAGCTAACAGAAACACTCCCAATTATACGGCAAATTAGAAATAATGAGAAGAGATACGTCAAATCAGCAAAGACTGGGTAATAAACAATATTTAGTGATGTACAGTGGAAAACAACGTATGTAACAGTACAAGCAATGAGAAACGCACTATAAGAAAAAGGAAAAACATATATTTTACACACACACACACATATATATATATATATATATATATATATATATATATATATATATATAACATGAAAACAGTCTACACAAATTAAATTATCTTTCTATGCTTAAGCGTTAGTATTAGGGTCAGGACTGGAAAATGAATAATAAAAGTGTCCAAAATAACTTTAAATGTTTAGGTATCAGTAGCAGAATATGGGTTTATTCTTCTTATGGTGATATATGCAGATCAAAAACATTATTTTTTATTTTCTATTATTCTAATACATTCTAAAGAACATACATACACACGCTGAAGAAATATGGCATGCCGAGCTATATATATAGTCTCGGAAGTATCCCAACCATTAAAACTATATGAGGGAAATAAACGTACGTCCGAAGTCGTTCAGTGGAAAATCACTCATGTAAGTCAATGTAATTTTTACAGTTATTATATTAGTTTGCTTCTAACATTATTTAAGGGATCATCAGTTGTTTACCATTAAAAACTGTTTCGAGAATATATATATATATATATATATATATATATATATATATATATGAGAGAGAGATCTGTTTTTAGTATAATCTTTTTCTATACAAAATGTGTATACATTTTTCAGCTGCGCTCTGTTTCGAGAGCCAACTTCCTTACACCTTTGAAAAAGATTAAATGAGAAATAGCAAACCTCCTTAGTCGGTGTATTACCGCAGTTGCTAGGAGATAGGTGTATAATTAAACGGGCAAGATTCATATCCAATTACATAATTGGGCTTCTCCCTCTCTTTTACTTTTTATTATTTAAGTTTATCGAGTACTTTGACCGTTTACCCACTTGAGAGTATTTTCAACGTCGCCTCAGTATAATCATCTTTGTGCGAGGCCAAATATTTTAACGGTCAGCAGATATGTTCTTTCCAAAACTGACCTATATACTTTATTCATATGCTCACATATATACAAACCCGTATACACACACATACATATACATATGTATATATATACAGATATGCATATTCACGCATTCACAACTAAACACACCTATCTCCGTAAACACAATAATCAACCCCAAATATGAATATAACCCGCATTTATTCACATTTATACAGTCAAATAAGTACGTTAGCCTAGAATCACGTTACTAAATGAAACCTGCAACTTTATACACACCCATACGTACAATATAATATATACTGGCCAATATCTACATATCTCTATCGAAAAACGCATCTCTATCTGAGTTTTCATATTCCTATACATACGCACATATACATATCAACATACAGATACCCAGATATACTATACACCTACACACACTTTTATCCTCACCCCGTGCAAGAGTATACATCTGCTCAACTTCCTCGCATATACATGATGTTCTTATGAAATACATACCGTTCATAGTAAATACAGGGGCTCTTGTAAATGTATTTATATACACACTCATAAATGTCATTATACTTTTACAACCATCTCCGTGTGTTGTGATTCTATAATCTTATGGATACAGTAGACACAAAATTATAACATTTCCTACCTCAGTATCCCACATAACCCATTTTATCTAATAATCTTAGTTTACAGTTGGACCGGCGCTAGCATTACTTCAAGGAAAAAACACAAAGCAAGCATTACCAAGGCAAGAAAAACTATAGTAAGATGAGATATATTAACAAAGAATAACATAAAATAATAAAATTAAAATTAAAATTAAAAATAATAAATTAATTAAAAATTAAATTAAAAATAATAAATAGGATAAAACCAAAGGTAGTATAATAGAAGGGTTGGGAGCAGCGTAATTTCATCTATTAGCGGACGGCAATGTTTTTAATTCAATATATATAACCCTAACTCAAGCCTGATTTTCAGTGTCTAGACATGTACAGTGAAATATAATATTACGAGTGGACGGCATATTAAAAAGGGTTGTAAAACGATGAAAAGATTAAAAGACAGTTACAGAGATATATTTATATGGCATTCCAGCTGGGAGAATTTAGCCGGCTCATTAACCCCTCTACAGAATGTCTTATCATAACAGCTTACACATGGGCATCTTGCACGAGCTTGTATCTATTCCATGGACGAAGAGCAGTTACCGAAGATTTTGTTGAGTTCTTTACTGATGATAGTTGCTCAGATTTCAACTTCCTTCTAGGGAAAGATTTGAAAAATACGAGGAACTACTTCATAGATCAAGAAGATTTTAATGAGTCCGTTGCATAAATAGGTTACAGAAAATAAAGTATGTCAAATTAATTGCATAAAATGAATTGTTTACAATGTGTTGCAATTTTGTAATGAAAACAAACAAAACCAAACTTGTGTTTCTTCTAATGTAAAATTAGAATCGTATTGTGTACTCCGCACCCACTTCAATTAGTACTAAAAGATTCTCTTTTGTATTATTTCTAAAACAGTTAAAACAAACCTTTTTATCCCGTATGTTTCAAAGAAATCTTCAATATAGTTTAGTCTGACAAAATGTTCCGTGTCTCGAAACTGCAGCTAGGCAACAAAAGTGTACTTCACTGCTTTTTCCAGAATATATGTTCATGGCTCCTATTTATTAATCAAACAATCTGACACGGTGACAGCTGCAAGGATATATTTCCCGTAACATTTGAGATACAAACTAGAGAGTATCACGTCACATAAATTTGTGCCGTATTCAAAATTTACTTGTCAGGGTTCCAAATCCGACTGTCTCATGCAAAGTCATCGCTGACACTTCTTGATCAGAATATTTATCTAGTAATAGATAAGATTGACATTTCACGCAACGAATGACATTTCACGCAATTGTTTACGAAAGAAACTTAATAAAATATTAAAAGTAATAACCGAGTTATATCGTTTTCACCAATTTGATATTTGTTTTAAAACTGCACCAAAAGTATAAAGTAGATTTTGACATGGCTCGTTATCGGTCTACAATATTTTAGGTGATACAGTTACAGCGTTTGACATATGTAAGTTAAAGCGTTCTTTTGAACTGAACTCTTTCTGCTGTCAGTTGTTAGTGATGTGCATTCGGTAATTGAATAAGTAAGCAAGAGATTAATACTACAATGAAAAATTATAGATAGATTAAAGAATGGGTCACCATTTACCAAGGCCAAAAGCAATTAGAAAATAACGGTTAAGATTTTCATTTGGATAATGAAGAATACTATGAGAGGATAGCGGATTGCATCAGGAGTCAGGTATTTTTTTGAGGGGTAGAATGATCGAACCATTTATTAGCAGTCTTACTCACAGATTTCATGTAAGCTTTATTCATTTCAACTGGTGCAAAACAAGGATCTGCGATTATGTTTTAAAAGTGTTAAAAGTAATCAGCCACTCATTGTAACAGAATATAGAGAGTAAAGGACCGAAGGATACATTAATGATGCGATTAGAATGAAAAGAGTCTGATTCTACAACTCCTAATCTTAACTGCCGCTCTCTAGTAGTGAGAAAGCTTTATAACAATCGACTACCTTTTCTACTCGTATAAAAGGTACGAAGTCATCAGGTTTCACCTTCCGGTCTACTCCTTCTGTCCGCGTGAGTATCGTCACCTCTTTTTTTCACAAACTCCCGAACAAGAAAAAAGGAAAAAAAAGAAAGAAAAAAGAGGTGATGTGAGGTAGGATGTAGTTTGAAGTCGTACCCAGGACCTTAATTTAAGCCGGAAGTAAGCTAGGTCTGCCCGCTGGCGTTTGCAAGGAGCTCACTCAGGACAGTACCATTTCTGTCTCTCCGGCGGAGCCGTTTCCACACCCACGCATCTAAAATGGAACCATTCGTTGCACCTATCACAAGCAATCATGTTCTCATCCCCTTGAGGGAAATTGCATTTCGGGCATAACCAGTGTGGGCTCCTCTCTTATGGGGTTGCTTGGAATATTGGATGGGGAAGAGGAGTCTGCGGTTTGTCCAGCCTCCTCAGCCTCCTCTGGTGAAAGGGAAACCTCCAATGGAAATAGATTTTTCAGAGAATGCACTACTACTGCACCATCACTTTGCCTAATACGAGCCGACCTAACGATACCCCTGTCGGATCAAAAAAGTTCCAAGATGGACCCCAAGAGCCAAAAAGGTCTTGGTTTAAGGGGGCTCTTGATGAGTACAACATCATTTACCCTTAATCGGTTTGTAAAGTGCTCCTGTGATCGGCCTTGGGGCCTCTCCCTAAGACAGAAGATATTCCTCATACCAAACATGTCGGAAATTGTCCAACCATTCATTCCGCTGCATCATAGCCTCAACCAATTTTTTGCGACCAGGAGGAGCTGTATTTGTCAGGTCACCTGCTCCTAGCTTCAATATCAATCCAGGGTTTTCCTGGGTCCCAGGAACATACTAGGGGTCACGGTCTCTAGTCCTCGGTCTGCAAATTTCAAGTAGGTGAGAGGACGATTAGTGACTGCCCTCTGGATGTCCGAAATGATAGTCAGCAGCGAGAAGTAATCCACTCGTCCTCTGCTTATGGTTTTGTGCAGGCATGTTTTGACAGTTTGAATGCATCTCTCCCACACACCTCCATACCAGGGAGAATACAGTGGAATAGTGCGCAGCTGGATGTTGGAGGTGGCAAATTTCTCTTGGTATTCGTGAAACAGAGCGAGTCGGGCAAACAGCTTGCCGCTGTCTACAAATGTCTTAGCATTATCTGAATAAAGTGCTTGAGGCACACCATAAAGGTTAGTGAACCTAACCAAGGCTTGCACGAAAGATAACATTCCCATGTCAGACACCACCTCCACATGTATAGCTCTGATGGACATGCAAGTGAATAGTAGAAGGTAAACCTTTTCTTCCGTAGACCCGCCCTTGATCCAAAAACGTCCAGTAAAATCCACTCCAGTGTTTTGAAAGGGCTCTGCAAACTCGACCCGGGACACTGGAAGACTCGCCGAATTAGTTGGGAGAACAGATCTTGAATTGTATTTCCTACATAAATGGCAAGATGCCAAGGCCTTAGTGACCGTCTGTCTCCCTTGAGGAATCCAAAAACCACAACGCCTGACCTCCGCTAGAGTAGACCCACTCCTAAATGGGAGCTCCTGTAATGACAATCCAATAAGTTTAGTGATGTGGTGGTCCTTGCCCAACAAGATGGGTTTTTTCACCCCAAAACTGAGGTGCGGTGATGTCTATTCGGCCTTGAGAATGGATAAGGCCATCCTGGTCCAGAAACAAGTCAAGAGAATGGATCAATGGAGGAACTGATTTTCCAGAGGGATCCTGTAAAAAATCTAATTCCACCAAGCAGGATTGTGCCTGTAAATTCTTCATCACATATATCTTGGCCCTTCCTCCCGCATCCTCATGGCGTCCTCTAAGCCTATTAATGAACGTGAACACCAAGGTCACCACTCTGAGGAGGCGGGAGAATTGGGAGAAACGTCCGAAGTTGATGCAGGGAGTACAATCTGTCTCAAGGACTATGGAAACACCCACACAAGCGGATGCCATTTGCTGGGAATGCTTGCTGAGACATGGCATATCCTGTACCGGCCAAGCAGAGCCTCCTTCTCCCAACCAAGAGGGACCATTATACCAAAATTTGAAAACCGACCTGAACTTCTTCAAAGACATTCCTCTGGTAATGAGATCAGCTGGGTGTTGATATGTATGAATATAACGGAACTCCGGTTCAAGTCCGTGGAGAGTAGCAAGTTGATTCCTCATATGAAGGACATCCGTTAGCCGATTTTGTGCAAAAACATTCTTACTTGCCATAGATTGTGAGAGAATCCATGACAAGACCACCTGTGCATCCATTGCTATATACAACTTGGTGGGTATCAAACCCTTGCAGTCTACCAACACTGAGGGCAAACACTTTAGAGCCAAGTATATGGTCATTAGCTCCAATGTTGGGAACGACTTCGTCCTGGAGGGGGCCACTTTGACTTTAGCAAAAATCAACCGGGGACGATCTTGCTGCAAGACGTATGCTGTAAACCCATACGCCTCAGCGGAGGCGTCACAAAACACGAATAACTCTCCCTCTTGACCTCCCTGGAAGGCACAACGGTCAAACTGCAAGTCACTCAGGTCAGACAAGTCCCGAGCAAGATTCCTCCATAGCATTTGATATTCATCTGGAATCTGTTCATCCAATCCTAGTTCTCTCTTCCATAATTTGGCCATTAGTACTCGACTCCGCAGGGTACAGGAAGGCAAAGGGATAAGGGATCCAAGATTTTAGCAGCTTCAGCCAGTATTCTTCGCTTGGTCGAAGCATCCTGCTGGCATTTCACCGGGTTGACACTCATTTCTTCTGTTAGTGGAGCATAGCGATAACCTAATACTCTCTCCCAACTGCCTCCATGGGTGCTAAGGGTACCGTTCTGACTCATTTTTTCTCTGAGGGTGGCACAATTGGAATTGCAGGCCTGCAACTCAAAACCTCCCTCTTGCAGGCGAGCTCTAGAGGTGGAGTACAATTCGGTAATGATTTCTGGTTCTGCTTCTGCCAGGTTGTCCACGTAAAATCGCTCCTCCATCATAGATCGACAACGGTGCGGGGGAAATCGTGCTTCATGGAATTTTAAAATACAGCCATGAAGGGATTTGACACAAAACCAAAAATGATTGTCGTATACCTGTAACAACGAAGTCGATCTCCGTCGTTAAGGAAGAAGCAAAACTTGTTCTTATCAGAATCCAGTTTCAAACGAATCATCAGAAATACCTTTCTAATATCTGCTAACAGCACATATTTGTTAGACCTGAACGCAAGCAAGAGATTCAGCATATCGCCGGTCAGATTAATCCCGGGGTAGGCTGCTTCGTTTAACGAAACAGTTTCCAACCGTTAAACTATAATTGAAGACTGGTCGAATCTTGGTAGTAGAAGTTGGGTCCGTCTTCATGATGGTTCGCGAGGAATCCACACGTAATCTTTGAATTGGTTAGGAAGTACCTTGATCTCTTCAATGGTACCATCCAGTTCCTGTTGACGAAATACCTCTCGGTACTCTTCGTACACACCATCTTTTGTTAATTTCTGAACCACCCGGTCCAAAATGCGGAGAGAGACCCCGTGATTGGAACGAATACGCGATAATTTATTAATATGCCAAGGTAGTTCCACATAATATTTGCCATCCTTTAGAATAATGTTCTCCTGAAAATATTTCACCTTCTCCTGGTCGATTCCAGCAAGAGATTCCTCCTCAGGAAGCCCCAGCGATTCCATGCTGAACATGAGCTCCAATCCTCTCTGTACCTGGCTGTCTGGGAAGAAATCCCCTAATCGATCTCTATAAGTGGATTAAGACTCCAATGCAAAGCATAAAAGGGACGATTCAAAATTCTCCGTAGAATCCAATACCTTGCAGAAAGAAATGCCTACATTTTCCTGAAGAGATGGGTTCTCCTCGGGGAGGAAAGAATCCTCTCTTCCAAAGGGAATGAGCCCGGATGGCACTGAAAAGGCCTGGCTCCGAGCGCAGGGTACAATTTGAAGGGGTCTTAAATATTGAATAACATCCAGTCCAAGAATACCTTGAATCTTAATTTGGTTGGTGCCCCTCGAAAAGTCTCTGGCTAGTGTATATCCCATTCTCCAGAAATTGTCCAACAGGTCATCTAGATGTTCCAAGTGTGATGAAAGATACAAATTCTCGTGCATTAGAATGGAGAGTAGCAATATTTGTCCTATTCCTAGACCGGTCTTCAGAGAACTCTCTCGATAGCACTTCCTATGTTGTCCCTGGAATGTGGTGAGTGAAAGCTCATACTCTCGACCCTCATAATCAGGAATATGCAGAGGTCGTAGAGCTTCTTTCGAAAGAAAAGTACGCCCGCTTCCGGTGTCCAGCAGGCAGTTAACAAGTATGGTCTTGTTTCCCCAAGAGAAGGAGACACGCATGACACGAGGAATACTTCCTGTGGCATCGGTCGAGGTAAGAAGGGATGTATCTTTACGAGGGGTAGAACCTCCTGGTTTCCGTGAGGATGGACATTGTCATGGAACCTTGGGAAGGTAGGACGGGTTGATATATCCTCCTTCACACACAGTCGTTTGATTGCTTCTCCAGTGTCACGAAGTAAAGAGGACAAAGAAGGGATTCTTCGTCCGGTTAACAGAATAATTTCACTCTTTATCTTCTTGAGGAACTTGATGAACAAATCTGGGCCATTAAGCGAGCGCCTGCTGAGTGATCATCTGTAAAATCAGTCAAAGGAATCTCCCAGTTCTGTGAGGAGGGCAGCAGTTTTGGCTAGGAATTCCCCTAAATCAGTAGAGGGGTCATCGCGTCGGACTTTATAATCCAGGATATCTTGGAATATCTGCTGGATGATTTCCTCTTCATCCAAATACTCCGACTTAAGAATGTCTACTGCTGTTTGGTAATTCAAGTGGCATACACTCAGGTGTTTGATGAGCAGAAGAGGTCTGCCGAACATTTGAGAAAGTTTAGTCTTTCAGTGTCGTTCGCCATTCCTGCGACGCAATTCTCAAATCGAGAGAGAAAGTTACAAAAGTTACAAAAACGTCCTCTCCCATTTCGCGACCACTAAAGGTAGGCGCTGTTATTTGTACCTGAGGAGAGTTCAATTATTTTTATTATCATACACACAACGATTAATACTAATTGTCATCTTCTGTATTTTTCTTTACCCTTAAATATTCCCTTATATATTTTTATCCATTTATTGATTAATATTTTGTATTTTTTAGATTATTTTAAGATTATCATTATCAATTATTATTACCATTATAAATATTTTAAACTTAATTATTTGACATTGAATTATTTTTCATTTTTGTACTTTTATCAAGATTATTATTGTTGTTGGTGGTGGTATCATGTCTGCTGTTACTATCATAGTTATATTATTTGCAACAGTGAAATTAACAGTATTACTATTATTAATAATATTGATATTGCCATGTTTTACCGTTACCTGACTTTTGCTTCCACTGTCATTAATGATGTCATTATCTATAACTTTATTTTATTTCAATTATTATTATTAATATTATTATTATTATTATTAATATTATTATTATTGTTATTATTATTATTATTATTACTGTTTTCATCTTTATTGCTATTATTATCATCATTATAACTACTACTACTATTTGTACTGTTCTATTATTTATTAATTTTTCACTATCATTATGACTATTGTTAAAATTACTGGGATTACCACTCTGATTACTGCTGTCGGTAAAACCACTATTATTACTATTTTTATATGATCAGCATTATTGCAACCATTAACCCATATCACAATATCGACAAACATTATCTTATTATTTACTATTATTATGATTATCACTACCTCCTAGTATTTCTAATATTTCTTAATTATTCTATTTCTTTCCTAAACCATTATTTTTTTATAAATTCTTAAATATTATTGATCACCATTATCGTTGTTGTCGTCGCTGTTATTATTATTATTACTATTTTTATTACTATTATTATTATTATTATTATTATTATTATCATTATTATTATTATAATTAATAACGCCGGCATTTTCTAGTTATTCTTTAGTTATATTTTTTAGTGCTTTTAAATTAAATTAAACTATTATTATTTTTATTATCATTCATTATTATTTTCATTATTTCATCTCAATGGGTGTTTATTATTATTACTATTATTATTACTACTACTAATCCTGTTATACTTAACGAATATATTTATTCGATTTATTAATGGTAAGTTAATAAACTCTAGACAAAATATAAAGAAAATATAAATTCAGAATTAGCGACACATTTGATTACCACGCCACCACCACACCAATTACACGCGTCTGATCGGTTTGTCCGCACGCACGCATACACACATATACGCAATATTATAGTTCACTTGAAAAATACATTTATCCGCTCGGCTTGAAAATAACTATCGTTTTTTTACACTTGAATCGTGCATGTCCACCTCCCCACTCCTATTTTCTATTTCCTATCTCTTCTCTCACGGTCTGAATCAACAGACGTTTTCTTTTCCTTTTCTTTATGTGTCTACCTTCTTATCACTTTTCCCTTCATTATATGCCTCTCTTTCCACCTTATTTTGTATTTATTTATTTATTTATTTATTTATTTGTCCTGTTTGGTTCAGATTTTAGATTTTAAATTTTTTAGATCTTTTTGTTTTTTGTTTTTTGTTTTTAAATTTTTTAGATTTTTAATTTTTAACGGCCCCAATTTTTGAAATGTTAAATTTATTTTCTTCTTCTCTTTCTTTATCTCTCCATTTCATTCTCTCCAAATATGATCGGAGGTTAAGATCGGATTCTAACTCTGCCTGATGAGATCTCAGTTTATAGTAACTGTTGATCGATAACATCGACATGCCAGTGTCGCAGATTTTGTACATGTCTGTGTAAATAAAATTATCATATATATATATATATATATATATATATATATATATATATAATGGTACACGTATTGTATTGGTTTCTGTAGATGTAAATCCGTTGAAACTCCAGTGTTTATAAAAAGCGCTCTATGCATATGCAATAGAGAAAAGTTCCAACGCCGAGAGAAAAAATAAATAAAACCGGATTTTCGTGTATACTATAGGGTAACTGTAAAATCTACGGTTACTGGAAATACGCACTAAAAAAATATTTTTTAATCGACGAAAAAGTATTATACTTTTTTTCTTTTTTTACAAATAAGATTACGTTAGCAGCGTAATATAAAAGAAATAAATTCTAAAAAGCCGTATTCCAGATTGTAAATCAATTATGACAGAACTCGTTAAAGTCCAAAGGCAACAGGCACTGAATAAAATTTCAATTGTTTTTACTTAGAACAAACGCAAATCTTATGGAACAAAAAAAGCCGACGAACAAAAAAAGCCGATGAACAAAAAAGAAGCCGAAGAAAGACTTCTGGGAGAAAATAAAAACGTCTAAGAGAAAGAAAATAGAGAAAGACTTCTGGAACAAAATGAAAAATTCGAAATATTACTACTAAATAATGTCGAATAGGGGGTTAAAAATACTTTTTTTCAGAATGCCGTTTGGAGTGTACTTGACAATTTCACTTATTCCGCAGACAATGGTAGAACCTTTTTTTCATATTTCAGAAGGTATGCGGATCTATATACAAAAGAGATTGTGAAAATTGGGAAGACTTTTAAAATGTTCGCCTACCGCTCTGAAAACTAGGTACCACGGAACATATTAGATTCGTGAACTAGCGATTGGAAATTTTCTGAAGCGTTTAACTTTTAACAGAATATTTAGCCCTAACAATCTTTGTTCCACAAACGATGGAAGTGCATGACCACTGTATAACTAGAAAAGACAACGAAGATTATTCAACTTTCGCGTCAATCGGTAATAAAATAAATTCTCGGCATAAATAGAACAAGACACAAAATTCACTCTGCAAATCTAACAGCAAACTGAAACGAATCAAGTCAATTGTTTTCATGTAATCGTTCCTTTTTGGATTGACGCTGTACTGAGGCTGTTATCATAAAAACATTAGTTTAATAACAATTTGGTTCAATTACTTTTAGATATTGTGTCCCGCTAGTAGTTAATAACAAATAATTCAATGCATATTTATCGAAGTTACTTATATTGTCACATCTGTGCTGGTGCCCCATCAACTAGTCTTTTCCTCTTAGACAAGATCCAGAAAAGAGTGTCTGATCTAATAGGAACCTCATTATCCACCAAGTTACAGCTCCTGTCCCATCGCCGCAATGTTGCATCCTTGTTCTTCTTTTACAAGTACTTCAATGTAAGATGCTCCTATGAACTTGCTGCTCTGGTGTCCCCTCGATGTAAATACACTCGAACAACCCGACAATCAGCTAAATCCCATCCATTCACTATGGAGGTTCCCAGATGCTGGAGAGCCTTCTATTTCAATAGCTTCTTTCCTCGATCTGCCGGCCTTTGGAATTCCTTCTCTGCTCCCTTTTTCCTCGACTGTACCGACATGCAGATAGTGAAAACTAATGTGAACAAGCATCTCGCTGCATAGCTTTACGATAACACGCAAAACTTCCACCCTAATTCTCAGTATTTAGGGCGTAACTACACCATTTATATGTGATTCCATGAAAATATTTGTTTCCTTAATTTTCCTGATCAATGTTGGATACCGTTTACGCTAGTAGCATATATTTATGTAGATCAACATTTTTACTAAATAATTTCCAAAGATTGCTTATCAAGAATTAGTTTCAGAACAGAGGTCTGATTTTGATGACCTAAAAATAATTCTTGAAAATTTCGAGATCGAGACTGAACGAATATAAAAATTTATGCAAATCAGGCTCTTATGGTTTCGACTCCGCAAACATGATTTGGTCTTTTTTCTAATTGAAGAGACGTTGATAGTCTTTCTCTACTCTATCTTTATTTCCATGGAATGTGATCGACTGGTCACCAATATCTAGTTCCTCTTTGTAAAACATTTACAGCAAGAACACAAGTGCAAAGAACATTGTCTTTCTTCCTTCGTGTGTCTAACACCATCCACGACAACTTGGTCTCCATCAAGTCCATTATCAAGAAATACTTTTCGTAAATTCTCCGCATAAGCATTGACTATGTAATGCATCATTTTCAATACTCTTACTATATTCATCATCATTCAACCGACTATACACCCATCTCATTACCCCTCATTATCGAATGGTGTTGGCCTTAATAAGTGGTGAATCATTAGTAAAAATGCGTCAAATATCGCTAGATGCATAATTTATGACAATTCGGATTCTTATAGTTAGTTAAATAATCCATATACATCGATCCTTTACATTGCACAGTGTGATACTACTAATCCAGAAGTGACATAATATTTCATAGAATAAACAAAAACGGAAGGAGAACGAACCTAGAGAAAAACTGATAAAAAAGAGTGAAAAATACTAGAATATGGCTATTTGTTAAGTATACCAGCCGTTAGTATCATTAGACTTACCTAAGATTATAAATGATTAATGATTTCCTTGAATATTCGGTAATTTTGAGTGATTATTTGTAATAACCATTTTCTTACAGAGAAAATTACTCATGGAAATAAAGTTACTACGGTTTTGGGTATAAATACACACACTCGATATTATCTTCTTATATCTGAAGTAAAGTGAGATGTTCTCCGAGTTCATTGACAAGAATAGCCTAATAGACAATAGCAACATCAAAACTATTTCGTCATTTATTTATTTCCTAAATTCAGTGTAAAATATTATTCATTTTCAAAGCATACTGATCAATTTCATTATTTAGTCTGGATTGATGTTTTTCGGTCATATTAAGAGTAAAGAGTGCGGCAGTTTTACCCTCTCATTAGTATTTAATGCAACCACCACCTTAAGAAACTTAATGTTCGCTTCACCGCTTACGCAACGGGTCTGTATTAAACAATTTTTTAAAAGTTACACAAATATGTATTAGTCGTACTTTTATTTATTAAGTAACTTTCGAAAACTTGCACACTTTAGATAGGATCAACAAGAAAAGTCATCACGCCTATTCTACGCATATATGCATCCATATATTACATTCAGTGTTTTATGACTTCGCAATTGGTACGTTGACATCAACTACTGTAAGTTTAATGTTAACCACAACCGACTTTTTGTGGATAACGTCATTTCCTCATTTGCGTTAAGCGTGTTTCGAGGTCTTGCTAACGGCAATGTAGTTGTATCCCCCCCCCCCCCAAAAAAAAACATTAATATCCTTTTAAAAGTTTGGTCGATTTTCTCCAAAATCTTGACGATTACAAAATTAAATGAGTTAAACAATTTAAAACAATTACTGTGGTGATTGTGGTCGGTGCTTTTATCAAGACACCATCTCTATGTGATTGCCTACTATTTTACCAAGATAAGAAAAGATTGTTTTCAAAAATATCTCAAAACACCGCTTCTTAAAAATGTGAGAGGGGGACGTATATTCATTTTTTGGAATAGTCAAGAAAAACTTATTAGTATTTATTTACCATATACTGTTCGCCCAAACCAAAGTTTCTGACAAAGGTGAAAGAAGATTTGCTCTTCTCGTAGTTTGCAGTTGTTCAGTGGGATCGCCCTTACATTAGAGTACTGCTGTCATATCTGGGCAGATTCCGCTCGGAACACTGTTTCTTGCTAGCCTCTCTCTAATCACAGCACACACCTAAATTACAACTACAGCGGTTGACTTTTCTTTCTCTTGAAAAAAATGTATCTCTTAACGCATTTCGTTTGTGGAACAAAATACCACGAAGCTGCTTCTCAGTTTACTACAAGATAGTCGTCTTCAAATCTAAGATATAAACAAACAAATACTCGTTAAACCATCATTTTGTATACTCTCTCATGCTATCTTGAGAAATCTTCTGCCCATTCCACGATTGTTTCGCATCCTTGCGTGATGACACTCAACATCCGACCGACTCAACCTTAACTCTTATCCTCGAGTTGTCTCTAGGCTTTTATAAGCCTTAGTTCATTTAGTCAAAAACGAATCATCTCTTATATAAAAAGAAATATAATGTTCCACAATAATACAAAAATACACGATTTATTAAAGAGGTGAATAACACTGGTAGCAACAGAAAGTTAGAATCTTGTACTTTTTCATGTTACTAAATCATATATCATATCGTTAGGCTGTAAATTTAAGCAACGTAGATACTGGTCAGTACTTAGATGGGTGACTGCTTAGGAATACCAGGTGCTGTAAGCAATTATCTTTTCTTTTTTATATACATTATTGATACAAAGATATTCTTTTGAAACCGGAAATACAATTCATTAAAAAAATGTTTCTTATATGCCTTCCTTTCTGAATTCAACCAAACTATATATTACAGCAAAATACTGGTAGAACATTACATTTTCGCAGGATTAGTGACTTTTGTAGGATGTGTTTCTAACACTATTTGTTTATTTTACGATCTTTCACTGACTATCAAGGGAGAGGCGCCGTGCAGGACTCATCAATAGCCATTATGTTTTCCGTTTGAACGGAACACGTGAACACCAGGTTTATTTTGAACAAAAAAACTTTCAAAAACATTACAACACAAATAAACTTATCCAGATAAGTAGTAAATTATCTTACTTTTCGTAACTTGCGTGTTTGTTTATTTTACCCCTTTTATGTTAACTGTCGATAAAAATGCCCAAAATGCTTTATGATTAATCATATCATCGTTATTAAAAAAAAGAGCTGCTCACGACACCTGGTATCCCCAAGCGTTCACCCATCTAAGTACTGATCAGTCTCTACGTTGCTTAACTTCGGTGATCGGACGAGAACCTGTGTCTTCAACGTGATATGACCGTAAGCAAAACATTAACTATATATATTTCTTCTTATTCGTAAATACATTATTCATGTAAAGATATTCTTTTGAAACCGAAAATATGATTCATTAAGAAAAGGTTTCTTACAAGCCCTTATTGCTTAATTCAAACAAACTATATATTTCAGCAAAATACTTGTAGAACATTACATTTTCCCACGATTAGTGATATTTATTAGATGTGTTTCTAACACTATTTGTTTATTTTTCGATTTTTCACCGGATGTCAAGGGGGCGCCGTGCAGGGCTCATCAAAAGCCATTATGTTTTCCGTTCGAACTGAACAGTTTGACACTAGGTTTTATTTGAACAAAAAGTCCCTTTAAAATACGTTACAGCACAAATAAACTCATCCAAGTCAGTAGTAATTTATCTTACTTTTCGTAACATTTATTTGTTAGTTTTCTTTTTGTTTTTTTAAATAATGTTGCACCCCCAAACAAGGTAGGTCGCCACTGTAGACGTAAGGGGCTACTGAGAATTAGGTAGTAGGTTTTGGGTGTCATCCTAAGTTGGGAGCTGTGCAGCGAGATGTCTGTTTACATTAGTTTTAAATCTCTGCATGTCGGTACAGTCAGGGAGGGAGTTCCAGAGGTCGGCAGCACGAAGAAAAAAGCTGCTTGAGTAGAAGGCTCTCCGGCATCTGGGGACCTCCACAGTGAATTGATTGGATCTAGCTGATTGTCGGGTTGTAATAGTGTATTTGCGTCGAGGGGGCACTAGAGCAGCTAGTTTATCGGAGCACAATCCATTGAAGTATTTGTAAAACAAGCACAATGATGCAACATTGCGGCGATGGGAAAGGGGCTGGATCGTGGTAGATAGTGTGGGACCTATTAAGTAGGCGACTCTTTTTTTGACCTTGTCTAAGAGGGAGAGACTAGTGGATGATGCACCGGCCCAGATGTGACAACAATACTCCATACATGGGCGCATGGTGGCTTTGTAGAAATACAGGATAATATCAGGTGTGACGAGTTTACTAGCACGGTAGAGGGAGTCCACCCTCTTTGCAGCAGCCTTGGCAATGTTTTCAATGTATGTGTTCCAATTCATGCTACCTGTGAATGTCAGGCCGAGTAGTTTGACAGTTGAACTCTCGGGTAGGGTGTTATTTGCCATGGCAATCGGTGGTTGAAGAAGTTTCTTCTAGTTATTGAAGGAAAAGAGCTTTGTCTTTGCGGCATTAAAAGTTACTAAGCATTTCTTCCCCTAATCTACTACATCCTGGAGGTCACTTTCTAAAGATGCCACTATTACTTCGGATATGTACGCGTCTGTTTTGCCCACATGACGAGAGTAGAGCGTGGTGTCGTCAGTAAATATACCTATCTCAGACTCCATGTCATCGGGGAGGTCGTTTATGAAAATCAGGAACAATAAAGGTCCAAGGATCGATATATGGAGTACACGTGCATTTATGTAATGTTACTTAGATAAATGGCCATCGAGGACAACTTGGACCTTTCTTTTGGTTAGGAAGGATCTAATTATATTAAATATTCGTCCAGTAATACCATATGAGTGAGTTTTAGGAGGAGCCCCTTATTCCATACCTTGTCAAAGGCCTTGGATATATCAAGCGCTACTGCCCTAGCTTCACCTGCCTTGTTCAGTGTATGATATATGCGTTCAAATATGACCGTTAAGATATCTGTAGTAGATCGTGCTTGTAAAAAACCATACTAGCGGTCAGAAATTTTTTTAGCATAAACTAGGTGCCGGACTATCGCTAGATTTATTAAGGATTCACAGATTTTAGCGAAGATCGTGAGTAGACTGATTGGGCGATAGTTCTGAGGATCTGTTCTATTCCCAGAATTCTTGAAGACTGGTACCACAGAGGCAATTTTCCAGCTATCAGGGAAGCAGGATTCATCAAGGCATTTGTTGTAGAGTTTGCAGAGGACAGGGGCCAGTTCTGTAGAACATTTCTTTATTACTATTACTGGTATAAGATCACGCCCACAAGCTTTGGAGGTGTCCAGGTTTTTTATGATGACCCTGACCTGAGATGGGGTGATGACCAGATTTGGTTGCCTATTTGTTTATTTTACCCCTGTTTCCTTCTGTTAGCTGTCTTTAAAAATGTCCGAAATGGTTTATGACTAATAATATCATCGTTATTTTTTAAAGAGCTCCTTATGGTACCTGATATTCCCAAGCGGTCACCGACTGAAGTACTGGCTAGGCTCTACGTTGCTTTACTTCGGTGATCGGACGAGAACCAGTGTTTTCAGCGTGATATGGCCGGAAGCGAATAATAAACTCCTTTTAACATACATCACTTTTTCTTTTGGGTGATGTTATTTATTAGCAAATGTGAGATTGTTTTTTGCGAAGTTGACTAACTTGCTGTAAGAATATTTTTAAATGGCGAGTCGGTGGGCGTTTAGTGAGAAACTAATTTAGTTGGAAGCAGGTGCTGTAAGCATATATCTTTTTAATGCATTATTCATGCAGAGATATTCTTTTGAAACCGGAAATTGAGAGTTTTTAAAACTAAAACCCCCTGTTTATGAGATTTCGTTACTTACCTCTAAATTTGCATATTATCACGCCGAAATCAAATTATCTCCATGAAAATTACTTTTATACGAGGCACTGATATCACCTTACACAACCTCACCTGAAAGAGGGGAGGAGGGAGGGAGTATGCAGGTAAGTATCGAAATTTCATAAACAAGGGTTTTACTTTTAAAAACCCTCAGTTTATATCGATTTTTCTACTTATCTGTAACAACGTTAGCAAAACAAAATGTAACTTAACTTATCTTCGGTGATCGGACGAGAATCTGTGTCTTCAACGTGATATGACCGTAAGCGAAAAAGTAACTCCTTTTAACATACATCACTTTTAAAACACAATCTTTATAAACTGATGCAATTTAACAGTATCGACTGAAAAAAACACTCATCAATTTTAGAAATATTGGGTTGGTGCAAAAACAAGAGCGTTTTTTGACGTTTAACTTCAAAACACCATAACTTCTTTTATACCAAACTTTATTAATCAAAATAAGAACCATTAGAATCAACACATTTTTGCCAACGCGAAACAAGTTTACGTATTCCATTATCATAAAAATCCGGAGTTCTGGAAGCGATGAAGTCATTGAAGGCCGATTCGGCATCATCTCGGCTTTTGAAACATTTCTCTCGCAGGAAGTTGTCGGATGCTTGAAAAAGTGATAATCGGTGGGCGAGTGGTCTGGTAAATATGACGGATGAGGCAGTCTCGTAGCCCAATTCGTTCAGCTGAGTCAGTTGTGCAACGTGCGGGCGAGCGTTGTCATGGAGGAGAATTGGTCCCTGCATATTGACCAATCCCGGGCGCATACGTTGGAGCTTCTGATGCATTTCGTCAATTTGTTGGCAGTACTTATGCGCCGTAATCGTTTCGCCCGGATTCAAGAAGCTGTGATGGATGAGACCGGTCACAGACCACCAAACAGTCACCATATTCTTTTTTGGTGCAATTTCGGCTTCGGGAAGTGTTTTGGAGCTTCGCCGCCATCCAACCACTGTGCCGAACGTCGCCGATTGTTATAGAGGATCCCCTTCTCACCACACGTCACAATTCGCTTGAGAAATGGGCAGTTTCTGTTGCGCAGCAAAAGCGTAGAAGACACCTCAAAACGACGATTGTTTTGATTATCGTTCAATTCGTGCGGCACCCATTTATCCAGCTTTATTTACTTCCCTATTTGCTTCAAATCGCGAACGACTGTTGAGTGGTCGACCTCGAGATCATCAGCAACTTCTCGTATGGTTTTGCGAGGATTCGCTTCAATCAAGGCTTTCAGATATTCGTTATCAACCGCAGTCGGCCGACCTTGACCGTCTTCATCTTCGAGGCTCTCGTCGCCATTGCGAAATTTCTTGAACCACCTTTGTGCCGTACGTTCGTTAGTGGTTCCTGGGCCAAACGCATCATTGATGTCACGAGCTGTCTCGGCAGCTTTTCGGCCTAGTTTGAACTGGAACAAGAATATCGTGTGGATTTCAATTTTGCCCATGCTGTCGAAAAGCCTGCAAAAACAATAAATGAAGAGATTAAAAATGGAAACGAATAACACGATTCGATAGAGCGAAAAACGCGCATGACCTATAACAACGCTATATTTATCAATAAATTAATTCAGAAAACATATATAAATATAACATATGTGAGAAAACGCCATTGTTTTGCACCAACGTAATAACATCAGGGTGCTTATGTAGTTTACGGACCGGGCTATGTTTTTACATAGGAGTTTCAACCTATAGTTTTTGTATTAAATTGTTAGGTCAAAGTACAGAATAGTTAATAACGGCCTCTCCACCCCCATCTCCACATCTTAAGAATGCCTTTCTAAATAATAGCGTTATTTCAGCACGGTTTGTAAACTGCATAAGTACCAAGATCAGAAAGAGACTAAGGGCGATAACTCAACGTTATAATTTTCGTGTGAAAGGACAAGGAACCATGTTTGGGACTTTCTTCTATTCTATATAAGAAGACCAAATATAAAAGAAAACATTATTTTACCATTGGGGTGGGGGTGAAATTGCTCGAATATTGAAAACCTGATGGAAATTCTAAGAGGTAAAAATTAAATCACGTTGACGAAAATGTGATTAGGTATACGATGAGTTCTAGGAAATCTCACGTGTAAACTTTAATAGAAGGGAGTATTTTTGTTATTTCACCGGTCGTCGGTATGATTTGTTTATTGATTTTCTTTTGAGTGATGTTATTTATTATCAAATATGAGATTGTGCTTTGCTAAGTTGACTAACGTTGTTCCAATAAAAATATTTTAAAATGGCGAGGCGGGGACGTAAGGTAAGAAACTAATTTAGTTGGAAGAAAGATATTGTGTTTAAAAAGTGATGTAGGTTAAGAGATGTTCATTGTTCGCTAACGGCCATATCACGCTGAAAACACCAGTTCACGTCCGATCACCGAAGTTAAGCAACGTAGAGCGTGGTCAGTACTTAGATGGGTTACCGCTTGGGAATACCAGGTGCTGTAAGCATCTATCTATTATTTAATACATTATTCTTTCAGAAATATTCTTTTGAAACTCGAAATATAATTCATTAAAAAAATTCTTACAAATCCTTCTTGACATTTGTAACGACAACTTACAGAACGAAAAAGAGTTAAAATAAATAAATATGCAACAAATAAATGTTACGATAAGTTACTACTAACGTGGATAAGTTCATTTGTGTAACTTATTTTAAATGAGATTTTTTGTAAAAAATAAACCTGGTGTCCACCTGTTTAGTTCGAACGAAAAACATAATGGCTGTTGATGAGCCTTGCACGGTGCTCCCACTCTGATAGTCGGTGAATAATCGAAAATTAACAAATAGTGTTAGAAACACATCCAATAAATGTCACTAATCGTTGGAAAATGTAATGTTCTACCAGTATTTTGCTGAAATATATAGTTTGTTTGAATTCAGCAATAAGGGCATGTAAGAAACTTTTTTCTGTATTTCCGGTTTCAAAAGAATATCTCTGCATGAATAATGCATTTTAAAAAAATGAAAAAGATATATGCTTACAGCACCTGGTATTCCAAGCGGTCATCCATCTAAGTACTTACCAAGCTGTTCGTTGCTTAACTTCGGCGATCAGACGAGAACTGGTGTTTTCAGCGTGATAGTGCCGTAAGCGAAAAATTTGACTTCTTTTAATCTACATCACTTTTAAAACACAATAGTTTCTTCCAACTACATTAGTTTCTCACATAACGCCCCCCGCCTCACTATTTTAAAACATTCTTACAGTAACAACGTTAGTCAACTTAGCAAACAGTTTTTACAATGATGTTTTTAATAGTGGCAAGTCTGATAAGGATAAGTTTAATCTCTTTGCTCGTCTTTTTGCTGACAATTCTTCTCTTGATCATTTTGCTGCTGTTCTTCCTAATTTTCAGTCTCTTGATTCTGTTATTATCACTCCAAAGATGGCTGGTAGGGATTTTTCTGATCTTTACCAGTCCAAGGCTTCCGGTCCTGATTCAGTTCCTGTTGTTGTTCTCAAGCGTTGTGCTCCTGAACGTTCTTCTATCCTCTCTAAATTATTCAATCTCTGTTTGTCTAAGTCCTGTTTCCCATTCTTGTTTGAAGGACTACTCTCTTTTCACTATCTTTAAAAATGCTGGTGGTCGGTCTGACCCAACTAAGTATCGTCCGTTTAGTCTCCTTTCCGTTATTAGCAAGGTTTTTGAAAGGTTGATAAATGGCAAACTTGTTCATTTTATGGAAAGTCTGGGCCTCTTTAGTGATGTTCAGTATAGCTTTCGTGGTTTTCGTTCAACTGCTGATCTTTTAACTGCTGTAACTGAGCGGATCTGTCAGTTTATGGATAATTCAAGAGAGAGTAAAGCCATTGCGCTGGACATTTCGAAGGCCTTTGACAGAGTGTGGCATTCTGGTCTCCTACACAAACGTCAGGGTTATGGTATTGGTGGTGAGGTTCTTGACATCATTAGGTAGTTTGTTTCTGATCGCAGTTTGCGAGTAACTTTGAACGGTATCTCTTTCTCTTTTCCTATCAATGCTGGTGTTCTTCATGGCTCTATTTTAGGCCCAACACTGTTTATTCTCTATATAAATGATCTTCCAGAGATTATTGTTCAGAAGATTAACATCTATGCTAACGATACCACTCTTTATTCTGGTGTTGATTTTCGCCTATCTCCCTGGTATCAGTCGAAATATGCAGCTGATCTAGAAGTTGACCTGGGTTCAGCTGTGGATTGGGGTACGAAATGGCTTGTTTCATTTAATACAGTTAAGACTCAGTTCGTGTCTTTCAATCGTAGGTTTGTCTCTATTCTTCTTGAGATTCTCATGGATGGCTCTGCTCTTGGGGAGAAATCGACTCTTAAACTTCTTGGTCTTTCTATCACATCAGATCTTTCTTGGAGTTCATGGATCTCCATTGCTCTTTCTGATTCTCGTAAACTCGGTTATCTCTATCGCTCCAAATACTTTTTTATATCTATGGCTATTTTCTATCTCTACAACTCCACAATCAGACCATGTATGGAGTACTGTCGTCATATTTGGGTTGGTGAATCTCTGCCCCCTTTGATGTTTCTTAGTAAGGTGCAGAAACGTATCTGTAATTTGATTGGCCCTACCCTTTCTTCTTCTCAACACTCATTCTCTCACAGACGTGATGTAGCTAGTCTCAGCCTTTTCTATAAATACTATTATGGCATGTTTTCTTCAGAATTATGTAATCTTTTCCCCGCTTCTTTTGTTCCAGCTCATTTGACTCGTTGATCTAGTGGTATCCATCAATTCGCTGTTTCATACCTCATTGTAATACAGCTCCCTATTCCAGTAGCTTTTTTCCAAGAACCACAGGCTTGTGAAACTCTCTTCCTGTTGACTGTTTTCCTTCTACCTATAATCTTGGTCTTTTCAAGACTAAGGTTAATAGGCATCTCCTGTCTTTGTGATAATCACATTTGTTCTTGTTAACTCCTTATATCAAGTGGCTTCATGCCTTGTGTGGAGTGATTTCTATGAAAAATAATATTCGATATATATGTGTGTTTGTTTGTGTGTTTTACAGAGAGAGAAGAAGAGTACACAATATTACCAAATATAAATTACATTTTTATAGTATTTACATAAATGCATGCCTATTTATATATGCAAATGTATACATGTTATGCTATATATATATATATATATATATATATATAATGGGTGTGTGTAAAAAGATCGCGAGAAATAAATATTATGATGTGTATACGGACTGAAATACCCGTTTTTTTTATTTTATAGTCAAGATAACGTTCAGAAAATTTTCTATTAAATATTTTTCATCCAATTCTTTTATTCGAGTTTATATTTATGATCGATATCATATAGTAAATAAAAACATTTGTCTAGTGTTTGATTCGAACCTTGAAAGATGGAATAAAATATTAGAACTAAATGCGAACACTTATCTACTTTGTCACCGATCAAACGAAACTATTTTGTCTTTTTAACTTAATTAAATGAGTTCAGCGTAGGGATTGTTTACATCTCCGCATAGATATAAAATATTTCGGGTGTCTAAAATAATTAAACATAAACAGAAAACATTTATCTTTAAAAGAAATGTTTTCTCTTCAAGGTGAACAATACGTCTAATGGGTGCGATGATTTGGCATGATTTTACGTACTATGAGAATTTCTCCTCTCATAGACGATGACTAAAGATCACGAATCGCAACGCTAGAAAATTCACACTTAACTTGATTCCATGAATAACGACAATGGAGGTGTCTTCTTTGCATTGCAGAACGTTGCTAGATCTGCATGATCTGCGGGTCAGCCTGTAAGTTGCGATCATCACATAGTTAATTTCAATAACATGTAGACACGCGGTTACATTATAGCTCGGTCTTTATTTAAGGTTCATATAATTTATTTTATATCCATAGTTTGGCGCGTGGTTATTACCTCGCAGAACACAACCCAAGATAAAATGTTGAATGATCCATGGAGTTGGGCACGAGGTTCATAGTTTCCTCGCTAAATCTGAACTGAGTCAAAAAAAGGAATTTTAAAAAGACCATATGCTTAGCGAAAGGACCCAAGAAAACCCCTAAGGCCATGAATTAATTTTCCTAAGAATTATATAATAATCATTATACAAGAAACAAGCTAATTAACTATTTTTCTTTTTGATTTCGCCGTTATACTTAGCCTCTCTATCATAGAATGAGATAAAGAGAGATCTTTCGCTCTGAATTAAAATTATGCCCAAGAAGTTGATCAACATGCGATGTTGTTTGTTCCGAGCAATCCGGACAATCCCAATCTCCATCAGTTACTTCCTCAGAGATTAACACACAGTCAAAATGGTACCATCGGTTACATTTATCACAACTAGAAAAATGGTACTATCGGTTACATTTATCACAAGAGCCGTCATTCCTAACGGAACATGTAGAAAAAGAGTCCACCCTCCTCTTCTAAATCAGACACTGCTTGAGCTGAAGAAGAAACCTCCTTGATTTCCAAGGGATACAAATGATTCAAGGAATTAATCTGTTCACATTTATCTCTCAATATGCAGGCAGAACGAACTTGTCCATCCTTTCCTCAATGAGACGTAGAACCTTACTTAGGCTCCAAAAGGGTCTCGTTCGGGTTGGCGTTTTCACCAAAACAATTTCCCTAACGGAAATCTTTTCTGGGCAATGACTTAACCAGTTCTTGTAATTTTTCTCAAGGATAGGAGATAATCGTTATGACACTATTTTTCCACGGAGCTTTCTCTTAGTTGAATAGATTCCAACAACTCAATCTTACTTGGGTGAATCAGGACAGAGGTCATCGACCTCATGATTTCCTAGCAATAAACGCGGATTATAACCGGTTTGAAAGAAATGATTTGGGGTTAGAATATCTAGTCCCATATCAAAAGAAGTAATATAAGTGAGAGGCCTGTCATTAACAGTTCTTTCTACATCCGTAAGTATTGTCAGGAAATCGAAATATTCCAATTTCTCTCTTCTTACGAGTTTTATTTCAAGCATTGTTTAACTGTATGGATCATATGTTCCCATCCACTCCCATACCAGGCAGAATAAAGTGGGATGGTTACTTGAGTTATAGACGTAGATCTAAAATGTTGCTTTAATTCATCTGAGATAAATACCTCAGACAACACCATCCAAGAGGCCAAGAAAGTTTTAGCATTGTCTTAGTAAACATGAGTACGTACACCAAACAAATTTATGAATCTAAAAAAAAGCCAGCAAAAATAAACGAGTACTCATAATGGGCAGTAATTCTAAATTAACTGAACGTAGACTCATACAATTGAATAACAAAATATACATTTTGACATCCTCTCAATTTGTCTTCAGCCAAAAAAATCCAGTGAAATCCACACCCACTTGCTGGAAAGAGTTCATAAAATTAGCTCTATACACACGCAATTGAGAGCCCATCAGTGATCTTTTGACATAAGTACAAATTCTCTAAAAAAAACTCCAACATTGAAATATGCATTTGTCTTTGTTTATTCAAAATTACCTGTCTCTTCATTTATAGGAATTTGTCAATAATTGTAAAATTTATCAATTAGCTCATTGTGGTTCTTATTATTTGGTATGTAAAACACATAAAAACATCAAACTAATCTCACAGAGGAATTTTACCTTTGTTTGCAACTTCTATATCGAATATTTAAGAAAATTCACATGGCCCCCAGTAAAAGACCCCAGTTGCACGATTGCCTGGTCTGTAGTAGGGATGGCCATGATGCACTCCCATTCTCTATCATCTCCTCCTTCAAGCTCTGATTATTCGAGTTGCAAGATTGTAAGTCAAAACCAGCTTATTTGAGATTACTGCTGGTCTTGACTAAATTATCAATATAAAAGTTGTTGCAAAGTACAGATGACGTTTCATCATAACTATATCGTTCAGCATGATACTTGACTATAAAACTCAAGATGAATGAGCTTGCATTAAAGCCAAAGATAATAGAATTATATCTGAAATTGTGCAAAAGGTCGCCCACTTTTATGAAAAAACAAAAACGATTTTTATCTTTATCGGTCTTAAGACGAACTTGTAAAAATGCCTTCTTGAGATCTCCTAAAAGTACATGATCATCCTTCCTAAAGGTCAATAATAAATCCTACAACTTGGCCGTCAAATTGACACCCGAATAAGCTGCATTATTTAAGGAGACACCCCCCGCCTTTTGAAGGAACAATGAAAAACAGGACGAATTTTGGTGGTAACATCTGTCCCTTCATTAATAACTGGGCGATGAGGGACTCAGCAATAATTTTCAAACTCCCCCGGAGAAACGTGAACAAGCTCGGTAATTCCTAATCCATCGTATTCTCGGAAGACTTGGATGTATGCCTTATATATGGCCTTCCCATCTTTGCATAATTTTAAATGAAGGCACATAATTTGATTCAGCAAGAGATATTTCCCTTCATCCCATGGTAAGTCCACATGATACTTCCCATTGTTCAGGACAATATTTTTCTTGGAATAATTGATTTTGTCTTCATCATATGACAACAAATCAGAATTGCTATCAACCGTCTAAGGCGTTATTGCATTTTCGATTCAAATTTAATCGGTGCTTGCTTGTACTTGTCGCCAATTAACCCCGCCCCTCACTCTCTCCCCATGGGTGGGTAGAGTTTTTTTTAAGTTGTTAAAACTAAAATTATCTCCACAGTCTCTCTGTCTCTCTTTCTCTCTCTCTCCATTTCCTTTTTCTTTATTGCCGGCAACGCATTAAAACTGAATGTTTTTTTTTTATCACAAATGAATACTTGGTTTCATAAGTTGTTAATTAATATTAAACATTTAATATATAGAATATTGCTCTTCAAAATAAAATAGCCCAAAAACGTTATCATGTACTTACCTGTTAGGGAAGAATAAGACAGTATACTTTACAGTATAATTTACGGGAATTCATTCCATCATTTTGTTTTTTAAAAAATAAATTCAAGTTTTTTTTGTAAACTCTTTCCATTACTACGATGTTTCATTCAATTAAGTCTGAATTCTCCCCCTGAACCTTAATAATGCCGAAATGGCTGCAACACTTTAAAAAATAATTTAAACACGCACAAAAAGTATGCAGGTAAGTAGAAAACTAACCTTTCTTGCCTTTGGTAACAGTTGGGTAATTAGTTTAAAACAAGTTATCTAGTTTTGCTTACTCATTTGTGACCTAGTTGCGTTAAAGTTAATATTTAATAGAAGTTATATTCTTATTCAGTTTACGGTAAGGGAGATAACTAAAACTTTTTTTCATAAAAACTAAAAAGTCAAAGAAAATGACGACCGATAGATAAAATTATTTTTATACTGGACCACCTAGGTATATAACAAATTCATACATTTCTTTAGATATTTTTAAGAGAGACCCCTAACATGTCGTTTCCGAACTAAAGAAGCACCAAAAACGGTTTCGAGACGGCAATAAACATAGCGTAAATATATCAGTTAAGATGGTTGTTAACCCGAGTTTAATTTTGTGTGGTTGTATTTCGGCTTCAGTCGTAAAGAGAAGCAATGGAGACTTATCTATATATACACCCATATACATCAAAGAAAATAGTTAGCACATTTAAAGCTAAGGAAAGAAACAAATAGAGAGACAGAGAGAGTGAGATAGTTATTGAATCAACAGAGTAAATTAGAGTTATCTCCCCTGTGTCATTCTAAAGACTTATCTCACTTGTTGTATTTACTTATTATATGAACCGAATAAATTAGAGTTATCTTCCCTGTATAATTCTAATATTATAAGACTGATAACACTAGGTACGTGCAAAATCAATGGCCGATTCCCAAAATGAAAAAACATTTGACCCCCCCCCCCTTCACTTAAAAATACACTAAAATTCAGGAAATCAACCAATTTTACTGAAATTTTCAATATTTATTAATCAACAATCATGGAATATAATGAAACCATTTTTTTTTTTTAAATCTTAGTGAAAATGTATATTTTTTTTTAAATTATACTTTTATATATTAATAAAAAAAATGCATGATTTTTTAAATGTTGTAAATAAAGGATCGTAGATGTTAACAAATTTTTTTTTCAAAATATTTCATATATATTACGAAAAAGGCCAGTAAATACCGTTTTAATAAAATCACTATAACTCGAAGAAAAATTAATTCTTTGAATTAGCGATATTATTATTGAATAAAGCATTGTTTAATCAATATTTTCACCAAAAATATAATATAATTGCAAAAAATATTTCATGCGATTTTAATGATTAGAGTTTTTGGAAAAATAAAAAATGCGACGTAATTATATTTCCCTTTCATAGAGAAATGTGTCATCATCAGCGCAATAATTTCTTGTTTATAATCTTGAAAATAAACACATTTGTGACCCAGGAAGTTAACGAAAAAAAGAATTTTGAAAATGGAATAATTTCTACTAACGATCGATTCGCAAGGCTATGGAAGGCACGCTATGGTAGTTTGGTAGTTTTGTTTTACGGCATATCAACCCTTTTTGGGTTATTTAATGCCGAATCTGGTCATTATAGTAAAAAAATTTATCCTTCAAGTTCTTTATATCTTCAAATGTTTAATCATCGTTTTTGGTTTGGTAGTTTTGTTTTACGGCATATCAACCCTTTTTGGGTTATTTAATGCCGAATCTGGTCATTATAGTAAAAGTTTTTATGCTTCAAGTTCTTTATATCTTCAAATGTTTAATCATCGCTATGTAATAAACAAGCGCAATTAGACCTCCCACCATTCACTCCCACTTAATTTTCAGCGATTCATCGATTTCGTTAATTTCACAATTCATTGGAAAGATAAAACGTAAGTTTTTCTTTGTTTTTTTTCATTAATAAATATTCTTTAAAAAGTTTAAAATTTATTAATAAATAAATAGTTCAAATATGACATTTTCTTTAAAATTGAATTTTATTTATTTAATTATAAATAATTGTTATTAACAAAAAATTAAAACGTTAACAATAATTTGTTAATGTTTTAATTTTTTTCAATGAATATTTATTCACTTTTTCACACTAAAAATTAAATACTATTCTAGCTTAAAATAAAAAAAATACCCATTAAGTTTTATTTTTAAAGAATTAATGTATTTTACAATTAAATTAATTCTATAAAAATAAATCGAGTAATGTAATTGTTCAAGTTTTTAATCAATCATCATGTAAAAATAATTGATAAAATTGAAGGATTTCGTAACGTTAACGTAAAAATAATTTTAACATTTGAAAGAAAGTTATTTCAAATTCTAAGGAAATCATTGGTAAACAATTTATTTAGCTTTTTTTTACAGATATGCTTAAAGAAGCACCATTATTATTTTTTAAACATTTCCATAAATTATTTTGCAAAACATTTGTAATGGGGGTGGGGGATCCCCAAACTGTTAAAATCATTTTGACCTCACTCTTAGGTTTTAAAAAAAAGTTGTTTTTTTTTTAGTTATAACATTAAATATAAATCTTTGTAGATAAAATAATTAAAATCTTAATTCTGTACATTCGAAAATATTATAATTAAATAAGATTTTCTTTTTTTTTCATTACAGAAAAATTAAATTAACTTTCTTATCATTACATTTTCTTTTAATTTTTAGATGTCTATGCTATCATATATCCAGGAGCAATATCCTATAGTTCAGAATTCTCATCCAGTTTTAGTTGGGCACATAGTAAAGAAATTTATCGATAAGAATTTTTCACAGAATAGAATACAAGAATGGGCTACTGTGGAAAACAGACGAAATGGTTACCCACCAATAACCAGTTCTGTGATTTCTAAATTGAAAGTATTTTTCAGGAAAAGGCATGATTTACATTTAACCGCCTTTAAAAAACGTGTGCAAAACTGAAACCCATTCATGTATTCTCTCGGCTACAACTAACACCTCTTGGATTGATACTAAATCAACAACTGCATCCATTGCTTCTGCCTCTACTTCTCCAACTAATAAACTTCTGTTAACAAAACTAACAAAAGTAAAAAAAGAACTTTCCTTCCTAAAAAGAAAATTCAACAGTACAAAACAAAAGTGGCATGCTAGAATATCTAACATGAAAAATAATTGTACGTTGTTTGCTATAAGGAAGATGAGCTAAGAAGATGAGGAAATAACCCCCAAACGGCCCTTTTCAGGGCCACCAAATTTTAATGAAATGTTTTCAACTACATATGCAAAATAAAAGCGATCTTTTGTGATTATAATATATAATGGATACATAAATTGGTTGGTATAAACATGGTTAGGGTAGGTTTGGCGTAAGGTTTAGGGTCAGAGTTAGCTTGGGTCCTAATCTGCACCAGTACATAAAAATAAAAATAAGGGAAAATTATTTAAAAACCTTCTGTTCAAAAAGATAATAAATTCGTGTCTTCCATACTTGTCAATTTAATGTAGACATATTTTTCGTAACCTTAAAAAATAAAGAAATTAAGGTCTAATCATTTTTCAATTTCTATAAAGCATAACTTCCATATAATTTTTTTTAAAATAAAAATAAATATTACTGCAGTTCAGGGCTTCCATACTTTCAGATTTGGTCGCCAAATTTTGTTTACACTTACATAAAACAACAAAATGCGCCCGCGAAGTATCTTTTATTTTTTCTTTTGGATAATTCGGCAAGTTTTAGTAGAAAAATGAAGGTCAATTTTTTTTAATTCACTCTCTTAAGACTAAATTTAATAATTATCTTTGAAATAGTTCCTAAAAATTGATATTCATCTTTCCAACGAATTTAAAACGTGTTTTATTGAATGTGCAGTTTTAATCAATTTTTTACGTTTATAGCGGTTTTTGACAACATTTTTAATTCTAATTTTTTTTTCAAACGTAAATATACATTTGTTTCCTTTTATATAATAACATTAGGCTTTTATCTTTACAACACAGTCAAAAGTTAAACGAAAACTGCTTTAAAAAAATTAAGAAAAGACACTTTTAAGAACGAGAGTCAGTGCAAGCGGCCATAGATAACACAGTGTTTGTATTATCTACTTATATGAACCGAGTTAATTAGACTAACCTTCCCTGTGTCATTCTAAAGACTTATAACACAGGTTGTATTATCTACTTATCATATGAACAAAATAAATTAGTTACCTTATATGTGTAATTTCTAATATCATAACAATGATAACACAATTTAATATTATCTACTTATTATATGAACCAAGAAAAATGAGTTATCTCCCCTGTGTCATTCTAATACAGGGTGGGCAAAAATAAGGGTCCTATTTTTAAAAATTCATAACTTTTTTATTTATTGATTTTTTTTTTTTTTTTTTTTTTTTTTTTTTTTTAGAATAAGTAAAGGACCCCTTCCGAAGCAAGCATGAGCCGTATTAGCCCTAAGGAACGTACCCTCATTTAGAAAACATTATTTTTGCTTAAAAAACTCAAAACCGTGTAAAAAACAATACTTTAGTTTTTGTAAGTTTTAAGAAGTGTTTTTCGGCTAAAATTTGTTTTGTTTATTTCAAAAAATCTCGGAAGGGTCAGTCTACACACACATAAAGTTTGGTGAGTTTAACTTTTATTTTGTGGAAGTTATTCAAATTCAAATTATTCAAATTTAAAGATAGGACCCTTATTTTGGCCCACCCTGTATTATAAGACTGATAAAACTAGTTGTATTATCTACTTAATATTTGAACAGGGGAAATTAGAGTTACCTCCCCGGTGTAATATTATAAGACTTATAACACATTGTTTTTATTATCTAATTATTAAATTAACAGAGTTAATTAGAGTTATATATCTCTAGAGTCATTCAAATATTATAAGACTTATAACACTGGTTTTATTATCTACTTATTATATAAACCGAGTAAATAAGACGTTTTTACACTATGTTTTTATTATCTCCTTATTATATGTACATAGTAAATTAGAGTTACACCCTGTGTCATTCTTATATTATAAGACTGATAACACAGTGTTGGTATTATCAACATATTATTTAACCGAGTAGATTAGAGTTAATTCTCCTGTGTCATTCTAAAGACTTATAACACTGGTTGTATTATCTACGAACCGAGTAAGTTAGAGTTACCTCCCTTGTGTCATCCTAATATTATAAGACTTAACAAAGATAACTAAGAGTTACTTCCCCAGTATTATAAGATTTAAAACACTGTGTTTTTAAAGGAGTAAATTAAAGTTACCTCCCCTGAATCATTTTATATTATAAGACTAATGACACAGTGTTTGCATTATCTACTTATTATATGAACCGAGTAAATTAGGGTTACCTCACCTGTGTCATTCTTATACGACTGATAACAGTGTTTGTATTAGCAAATGAACAGAGTAAATTGGAGTTATTTCCTTTGTGTCATTCTAATGTTATAAGACTTATAACACAGTATTTGTATTATCTACTTTTTATATGAACCGAGTAAATTAGAGTTACCTCCCGTGTGTCATTATTTTATTATGAGACTTACAAAACTTGTTGTATTATCTACTTATTATATAAATTCAATAAATCAGAGTTATCTTCCCTTTGTCATTCTAATATTATAAGACTGATAACACAGTGTATTTATTATCTACTTATTATATGAACCGAGTAAATTAGAGTTACATTTTCTTTGTCATTCTAATGACTTATAGCACTAATTGTATTACGGGGAGCGTTGGCACAGTTATTAGTCTTTCTCTACATAGGAACCACCCAGAGTTATGCATTTCTCCCATCGTTTGATGTAGCTCTGGACACCGTTTTTGTAGAACACCCCAGGTTTGTCCTCCAACCACGTCGTAACTTCAGAAATCAAGGCTGTATCATCTGGGAAACGCTTTCCTTTCAAACACAACTTAATGGCTGGGAAGAGATGAAAGTCAGAGGGTGCAAGGTCAGGAGAGTAAGGGGATGGGGAGGATTTCATAGCCACACACCCGTGCTTCTGATCTGGCGACATGCGAGTTGTGGACCAGAGCGTTGTCTTGCAGGAGGAGGATACCTTTGCTGATCTTGCCCCGCTTCTTGATTTTGATAGCTTCTTCTTAATTTCATCAAAAGTGAAGCGTAATAGGCTCCTGTAATTGGGGTACCATTTGCCAGGAAATCTGTCATCACTACTCTGTCCTGGTCCCAGAAGACTGTGAGCATTACCTTGCCAGCGGAGGGCTGCACCCTTGCCTTCTTTGGAGGTGGTGAGTCCAAGTGTTTCCACTGTATTGACTCTGGATCATAGTGATGGCCCCAAGTTTCATCCCGTGTAATTAGTCTTTTGAAAAACTTTGACTTATCTTCTTGGCAAATCTCAAAATTCATACTCGATCACTCGACACGTTTTTGCTTCTGGAAAGGTGTGATCAACCTGGGAATTTATCTGGCAAACACCTTATGCATATGCAAATGGTCATGAATGATAGTTTCCACAGACCCTGTACTAATCTTGACCGCTTGGGCGTTTTAGCGAATAGTAATGCGTCGATCTTCCAAAATGGCAGCCTCAACTTGACGGACATATGCCTTATCAATGGTAGAAGAGGGACGACCAGGTCTGGAAGCTGTTTCCACAGACTTCCCGCCATGTTTGAATTCACGATGCCAGCGTTTTACAAAATATAATGGGGCCTCATCACCATAACTTTCTTTCATTTCATCAAAAGTCTCCTTTGGTGTGCATCCTTTAAAATACTAAAACCGGATCAGTGCGCGACACTCAACTGGCTCCATTTCACACCTGACTCAGTTCAAACACCTGTAAATCAGAAACCACAATTAGTTCAGAGCTGTTTTTTGCAACATAACCCATACAGATATAGATCATTAAACATGCACACTTTCATCAAGATCAGACAATTGAAAGTGGGTCAGGGACATTACTTATTGAACGATTCTCGTAACTACTTATTATATGAACCGAGTAAATTAGAGTTATCTCTCCTGTGTTATTCTAATATTATAAGACTGATAACACAACGTTTGTATTATATACTTATTGAATGAACAGAGTAATAAAAGTTATTTCCACTGTATCATTCTAATATTATTAGATTTCAACCACTGGTTGTATTATCTACTTATTATTTGAACCGAGTAAATAAGAGTTATCTCCCCGGTGTCATTATAAAGACTTATTTAATAACACTGGTTGTATCATCTACTTATTAAATGAACAAAGTTTATTTTAGTTATCTTCCCAGTGTCATTTTTATAAGACTGATAACACTGATTGTATTATCTACTTATTATAGAAATCGAGTTTATTAGAGTTACTACCCTTGTGTAATTCTACAGACTTAGAACACTGGTTGTATTATTATCTACTTCTAATATGAACCCAGTAAATCAGAGTTACCTCCCCTGTGACATTCTAATATTTTAAGACTGATAACAGTGTTTGAATTGAACCGAGTAAATTAGAGTTATCTCCCTTATAACACTGATAGCACCGGTTGTGTTATCTACTTATTATATGGACCGAGTAAAGTAGAGTTACCTCCCCTGTAGCATTCTAATTTCATAAGACTGATAACACTTGTTGTATTATCTACTTAACATTTGAACAGGGGAAATTAGAGTTACCTCCGCGGTGTAATATTATAAGACTTATAACACATTGTTTTTATTATCTACTTATTAAATTAACAGAGTAAATTAGAGTTATATATCTCTAGTGTTATTCTAATATTATTAAACTGATAACACTGGTTGTATTATCTACTTACTCCTGTATGCTAGAAACTGATGTAACGTCACATGGCATAAAGAGAGAGTGGTGGTAGAGGTATTGTTAGTTCAATCAAGAACCCTGAACGTGCGAACACATACTTTTAGAAATGTCCTAATTAGACATGATTAGACAGTAATTCTCTCTCTCTCTCTTTCTCTTTCTCTCTCTCTCTTTCTCTCTCGCTCTCTCTCTCTCTCTCTCTCTCTTTCTCCCTCTTTCTCTTTCTCCCTCTCTCTCTCTTTCTCTCTCTTTCTCTCTCTTTCTCTCTCTTTCTCTCTCTTCTCTCTCTTTCTCTCTTTCTCTCTCTTTCTCTCTCTTTCTCTCTTCTCTCTCTTCTCTCTCAAAATGTCTGCACCCCCACTGGTCAGTGTGCAGACGTATAGAACTCATTAACCGTTCTTGGTTTTCATTTTCAGGGTATGAATGGTGGTGTTTCCTCGGTTGGGAAGGATCATAGAAAGGGACGTGTGCCAGAACGAACAGCCAGCAAGGTATGTTATGAACGTTCATGTATTTTAATTGAGGGGAGACATATGTAACAATCCAAATCAGAATCCATTCTTACAAATATTGGTGATCCCGACGTGTACAGATCTACCATGTTAGTTTCGCTATAATAAAGTATTTTTAACGACAAAAAAAATCATTATTGTTTTTGGTATGAGAACATTTATTCCAGATTCCTCTTGCTTATCTATATTCTTAGGTTACTATTTAAAACTGTTTCCATATTACCAGTCGTCTGGGATTAACTAAATAATTTAAAACTATCCTATCTTTTTAGATAATGTATCCACCATGTGACGTTCTACCCTTCTAGAGGTTGAAATTTATTTAAAGGAGACCAAACCAGACCTGTTGTTTCTATGTGAAACCGGCATGGGTCCGTCAGTTTCTACTGATGACTTCATGATCTCAGGATACTCAACTATGACCTCTAAATCCGACCCCCCTAGATTGTCATGGTCAATGATAGGGACACTTCCTATGAAGACCCTAATTTGCCCTATATTTGTTTCCGTGTTGCACGTACACACAGCACCGCTTCCTCATGTCGTTTTCTATGTGGGCATTTATTTCAGCTTGCTTGCTCACAAACCAAATCCGACACAAAGACTGCACATGGACCAAGACAACGGCAATGCCATCTTGGACCAAGACAGAGAGAATTTTCTGACTATCCAATTACCAAAGTCTCCAACTAAGTTGGGTCCACTTGAAAGTTCTGTTGCTTTCAAACTTGTAAAACACAAGTTGCAAAAGTGCAGTTGTTAGTGACCAGATTTTGGATAAAACGAAACTTTTTAAACTTAAGATAGATAACGCTTATCATATTATTCTATTTAAAATGAGTTATCCCCTTTGCTAATGTTTCATTTTAGCAGTCTTCTTGGTCCAAATAAGTATTTTTTTTAAATCAACAATAACAAACAATAACACATGAAAATTGATGTCAAGTTTGAATTGTCAGCTTAAATTTTATTTGGATCTGACTTATATATAGTCTCCAATTTAAAATAATCCCCTTGCTGATTTTTTATTTATGGTAATTATTTAGTTCATATTAGCAGTCGTCTGGCCCGAACTAAATAATTTTAAAAATAAATTTTAGCTAAGTACATTATTATATTGCCAAATAATATGGTACAACAATAACGAATGAAAATTGGCTCGTTAGAAGCAAAGCTTGATTCTTCAGCTTAAATGCTATTTATGTCTGATTTCGAAAATCTAACCAGATAACTCTATATGTTGTATGAAGTGGTTACTACCTTACAAAAACGAAAAACACAAGTTGCAAAAGTGACGAGATTTTTGATAAAACGTCTTGATTGATTAAACTTTGAAGCAACTTCCCACACTGTGTTCTGCTTCCAAACCTCATGCAGCATCAGCGTCAGGTAGAACCTCCCGACAACTGATTCGTCAACAGACTGGACAAAAGAAAAAGAAAAAGAAATTTAGGAGAGAACTAATCTGAAGCATCGATGATGTTAGTTTGTTTTAGTTTCTGAAATTTATGGTGCATACATTTTGTGAGTTGCCTCTGATAACATCATGTCCCTCACTGTTTGCATGGTAAGTTGTATAGTAGATGTCTCAGGGGGCTGGGCCCTCGCACAGTCCTCTCTCTCCTGTATGCAGCACAATGACAGATCTATGATCAGACGGATCTACAATGTAAAATCTGACCAAACCCAAGAGGTCAGGTCAAAGGACTTGCTGAAAGCACTACACTGACCCAGTATGGAAGTTATCCTAAAGTTGAATCGATTATGCTGGTATGGTCATGTGGAACGATCATCCCTCTGGATAAACCGTTGTAGAAAAATCAATTGCAAGAAGGTTAGCCGGCCAAGGAAAACTTGGAAGCATGTGATTGGACAAAACTGATCCGAGTGAAATTCGGAGACTGTTGACCCGCTGAGTTGTGAGAAGTGGCGAGTAAGTGACGTTAAATAAGTAGAAGATAGTGTTTATTGTTGCAGTAATATTTCCACAAAATAATCGTGCATTCCTTTAAATGCACGATTATATTGTGGAAAGTAAAAAAAGAAAAGACATGTTGGGGAAAATAAAAAATATAGTGATCTATATATTGATTGTGACCACTTTGTGTCTGTGTTTCTCGTCTTACCAAATTATTTTTTATCGATTATTTATTGAAATAAAAAAGAATGTAAAATACTAAAATCAACTTTTTTTAATTTTATTTTAAAAAAATTAAAATAATTACGAAATTTAGAGATATTCTTCAATAGTTTTTGTACTGTGACAGATTTTAAAAGTCAAACCTAAACAGGACATCCTATTAAACTTCCTGATATTTGCATATTGGTTTTGAAAGAGGACATTTTATTAATTAACTATATTATTTGTTATTATTTAAAATAGATAAGTCACTTGAGGATAAGAGTCGATAAGATGGGTCGATTGTCGGTTTTTCTTATAGAAATCGCTCCAGACAAGGCATGAAGCCCTTCAAAATATACTACTTCAAGGTCAAAGACAGAAAATTTTCCCCCTTTGTCAGAAACATCGCTAATTAAATGTAGGGACTAAAGGTCAAAATAATGGAAGCGAGAGTTACGAGGCTGCTGGAAGTAAATCCAAGTTAGTCACTTTCTACTCTCCTAATTCTCATCAGCATCCATTTTATCGTCTTGGTCAGAGATCTGACATTTTCCGACAGCCTGCAATCTCGGTCTCTAAGCTTAGCGGCCTTGAGGATTGATTCCCTTCTGATTCCACTGTCGAAGATCCTTGTTGATGGTTTGCATCCAAGTTTTCTTGGGTCGTCGAAGTTCCCTCCAACTCTCGATCTCAATGATCTCTGCATTTTCTTATCCAAGAGTTGCTTCTTTTCAACAATGTAACACCAACGTTACTAACTGATCATCAGGAGTTTACCAAGCTTTGGTATATTCAGCCTTATATAAACAAGGTCTCAGAGCTGATATGCCAGATCTGATTTGATCAAACATTGAATATCAATTTGATCATTTCTCTTTCATTACTTTGATAAGAAAGTGGGAAAAGCTGGGGTCCAGCACTCACTTCCATACAGCATCACACACCTAACACAGCTCGTATATATCCTCCCCGGTACTTGAAACAGCATTCACCCCCTGGGGTGGGCCGAACTGTCTTCATCCATCCTCGCCACTGTGTCTCTCATGAAGGCCAACGAAGCCTAACGATTTGAAGTCAACTATTGATGGATCTCTAGCCACTTACTGCTTGATTATGCACGATTATTTTGCGAACTGCATAGACAAGTCAGCTTTAACCAATATCAGCCAGGTTTTTCTTTGTCCACCACATTGCCTTTTACAATCCTGAAGGGGAGCTGTGGCAATTGCTTCGTAGGTGAACTCTCACGGTTGACAGCAAAGGGTATGACCCAGCCAGTGCAGAAATCTCATGATGGTGACTTGTCGTAGGTAGTTGCAATGGAAACATAATGTGTTGTTTGAGATGAAATGCTGCCATCAGACACGGAGGATGCGATGCATGCAGTGGTAATTGAAAGTTACCAGTCGCTTAACGTCTTCGACTCTCATTGGCCATCTGGCGCTTGGTAGATCCTTACTTTGCTGCTGCGCCTTATTTCAGATCTTGACCAGAGCTCTAAATTGACTTGGCAAAAGGCATGACGTCAAGACCAATTAGTGCTTTGATCTGCTCCACCTTGACCCGTGGCTGTGATGATGGCACCAAGATATTTGAAACCTTCAACCTCTTAGAAAATATCACCATTGAGAACGATGGGTGTTTTGTCTGTTAGGGCGAATTCAGCAGCGAGGAATTTTGTCTTTGAGACATTTATTTTCATCCAAATCTGCAATGCAACACGCTGAAGATCCGTAATAGCAGACTGGACATCAGAAAATGGTTCACCGAGTAGCGCGATACTATCTGTGTAGTCTAAGTCCTTGACAGCTAAGTTGCGAGCGACAGTGAAACTGGGAAACTCTTTTAAGGCATTTAAGGTGACCCAGTCAATGGTGTAATTGAAAGGTGTTGGTGAAACAATACATCCTTGCTGAACACTAGACTGTTTCTCGAAGAGTAACAAAACCTAACCATACATGCATTTGTGGGTTTGTGTAAAGCAGTAGTATGCTTTAAGAAGACAAAAGTTTAGTTGGAATACTATCTGCTTGCATAACCTTGGGTGTGTCAAGGTCGACAGAGTTGAATGCAGCAGCAAAATTAATGAAACCACGACTGCCCTTTCTGAAAACACCAACGATGTTCGAATAATTAATCTTAAGGTGAAGATTTGATCGGTGAAGCCACGGCTAGGACGAAAACAACATTGGTTTGGCCTCATTCTGAAGTCGTGTTCTGATTGGAATCGTCTCAGAAGAATAATAGAAGCGAATACTTTAGCAGACACGGCGATCAGGCTGATATCACAGAAGTTGCTGCATCGGCGCTTACCAGTCTTACACCGATTCAGTCTTGGGGAGAATTCCAGTTTCTCAAACCTAAGTGATAACGTAATGGATGGCAAGCCCTAGTGCGTTTGCACTGTGTTTGACGATCTCAGATTGGATTTATTCGTAGGAGCAGTTGATCCGAGAATCACGGATTCAAGGTAACGTTTAACAATTTGCCAAAGCTCATCTTCAGATTGTTGTACTTCAAGATTGTTAAACCAATCGGATAGTTCAATGCAGAATTCGTTATTGGTTTGTTTACTTTTCAGTTTTGACATGTCGTCCCAGAGAAGCCTAGAGCGCAACCTGACGGCCTCAGGGTGAAGATGTAGTTTTGCCCGTCCCAATACATGATCATAACCATATTCTCTACCGGTTTGTGTGCCCCCAACGCACTTGACAATCAAAGACACTCGACAACCAGTAGTATTTAACAAGAAAGTGGTCGATTTTGTTTGCTGTGACACCGTCATTGGAGTACCAAGTAAGGCACGCGATGTCAGGACTAGCAACAGTTCATGAAACTTACCCCATGCCGAACTTACCCTAATATCCCCAAGATAACAGAATAATAAAGTATATTATGAGAGGATGACACTTTATTACAAGTATTTGAAGAAGACCGTGTTATAGTCTGCAGGGAAGCAATCCCGTGGTAATGTGTTCGTTCCACAGAGAAATTTCGTTTGAAGTTTTAAGCACATGGAGCAAGCGGGATAGTTTGTTGCAGTAGTGGTAAAAAGACGAGTTCTTGCTGTGAATGTCTTTCAAGGAGGAACCAGAGATTGTAGTTATAATAAGAAGTAAATGAATACCAGTCCCAGGAACGGTAAAACTAATTTCCCAAACAGAAAATGCCCCTTACGAAGATTAAAATCAAGACATAATGAAACTTTTTGATAAAAATCAAATACATGATTTTTTAATCTAAAAAATGTCGAAAATTTAAGGGGTCTTAAGAAGAAATTGAAATTCATGCTTTATTAGTGTCTAATAACTATGGAGCAAATTTAATGCAAATCTGACATATTTGATTTTTCAAATAGGAGGTTGTACCTATATTATGCCCTTTAAACCCTAACCCTTCTCTAGCCTTCAAAGAAACTGAAATTTGAAGAATATTTATTAATTGATTTCTAATACCTATTGTTTAAATTTCACAAAAATTAGAGTTATCTAAATTTTCATGAAGGGCTTCCACCCCCTTTTTGCCCAAAACTAAATATAGACCACATTACTCAACCTTATGCCTAGCAGCTGTATTCTAAAACTCATAATTCTCGGTTGATTAGTTTAGGAGTGAATGTTCTATATAAAATATACAAACATATACACATACCTAACTTTTATATATATATATATATATATATATATATATATATATATATATATATATATATATATATATATATATATATATATATATACTTGCTTGCTTTACTCGTTGGCCTCCAGATTTCGTGGTGATATAATTCTCCGGAACTCCCATGGACAATTCTTGAGGGGGCATTGTGCATAACTTTGAAATAAAAGCAAAACTTAAAATTGGCGTCAATGAATAACAATCTTTTTATATTCAGTGTGTTGGGCGCAATTAATCTTAATTTTTGAAGTTCAGAGCTGCAGTCGTTCGTTTTTTCAGCCGATATGAAGACGGTGAGAGGTTAATAAGAACTATTTCTCTTCTATTTAGAACTGTTTTTAAAAATTAAAAATATTGGGAATACATAACATCACTTCTGAAATAAGATGTAAGTCTCAAAGAAAATATGGAGGATGGACTTGAGAGATAAATAAAGACCTGGGAAGAGATAGGTTACTTTAGAAGTCAATTTCTTAAAGCCGTCCAATGCATGCTAGCATATAAAACGGACGTTAAACAAACTGAAAACGATGATGATGATTTTCTTTTTTTGTAACTTATTGATAACACTGGGTAAAGGGATCCCACCTTTCGTGCAGCAGCCTTGGCAATGTCTTATATGTATTTTTCCAATTCATGTTATCTATGAATGTTAGGTCGTGTAGTTTGAATGATGAGCAATGGCAATTGGTAAGTCATGGTAATTGCTGGATGACGTAGAACCGCAGTTATATGTCCACATGTTGGCATGTAACAACCTTCTCTTTAAAGCGTCTGCTAAACTGCACCTGATGACACAACAAAACAATTGACCTCGAGAGGGAGTTTTGTTCTGGAGCACTACTCATAAGTCAGAGTGTTAGAACCTGTCAGTACGGCACTATACTGCCTCGGACACCCTTGGGCAAGATAGGTGATGTTACTCTTCAGATACTACTTCTCATAAGTACAATCTTTCTATCAAGTTTCTCAGGTTGTCATACGTAATCACCTAAAAAAGGAGAATATTATTTTCGACGGGTGTGGGAGTGATTTAGCAGTGGGTATTAATTAATTTACAAATTTACTGAGAATTGATATTACGTCTTAATAATATTAGTATCAATAATAATTGCCGTTTACTGAAATTTCGACTGGGGTTAATCACTGGTTAAGCATGTTAAAAGAAGTAGGGGGTATATCAACCAGAGACCTCAGAATGGACAGCAAGGTGCCAGAGGAAGACATGGAAGGAAACCATCAGGCAAAACCGTAAACAGTGGCAAATGGAGACAGTCAATTCCCACAATTGTGATCACTGGAAACTTAGCATAAGGACAACCAGACAGTGTTAAACCTCATGTCAAAGGGAACATAGCCGATAAACCTGGATGTGTGAGTGAGTGAGTGCGATGAGAATCTTTATAGACTGAGGTAATGTCAAGAAATTCTTTCCATACCTGGTTGAAATAAGTAATCCAACAAGGACTTATGGGGAGGTTATAGGGTGTGATTAGCGCGAGCAAGTGGAGATAGTTTGACAAGAAAAGGCTGTCAGAGGCAGCTTTAAGGTCCTTGTAAAGATGAGAAGCTATGTCAATATATCTATTGAACCTAGAAGAAGAAATTTAAAAGTGATTTGTAATCAATTTTATATATACACTAGTAGAATACCCATCCCAGGACGGGAATACGCAATAAATATAGTATTAGTTTTTAATTTTAATGTTTTTACTTTCTTTGAGAAGTTTCCAGCCCACTCCCCTAATGTGCTGAAACTGTTTTTTAAGTTGTTTTTTATTTCAAATTTTTACTTCGTTCAAAGCTGGTTCTTTGTAGCAGTCATCAATTAGATTTACTTTGTAATGCGTATCAGTCTCCCTGTGAGCTGGTTTGGCCAATCAGCTCGAAGACGCATTGATATCATTAGTTCTCTAAGAGACTACTTCATCTCCCTTAGGATATTTCAGATGATGAGCTGACGGTAAACTGGCACCAGCCAAGAAGAATCGCCTCAGAAAGACTCCGGCAAACAACGAGGAAACACGTTCTCTCTCTCTCTCTCTCTCTCTCTCTCTCTCTCTCTCTCTCTCTCTCTCTCTCTCTCTCTCTCTCTCTCTCTCTTTCCTGCCTCTTTGTCTACTGGACGCTCATAGCACCTACTATCTTAGCCTGAAGATATTTGCTGAATCCTAAGAACTTATTGTCCTCTTCTTCTCTCGGACTCTGTCCAAATTTCTTCCACCTATATATATATATATATACCAAACGGTATAGGTAACCTTTTGAATGAGTCAATGCAACGCTTAACCAAAATAAATGCGGCACTCTCTTCCTCCTCCGTTCGCGTCCACCTCCCAACGCATCAGTATTTATTTACAAATATACATTTTATAAAATATAGGGCAATGCCAAAAGGGGAGGAGAAAGGTTCGATCTTCACTAACTGATGTTAACTATTCTAACTTAGCTAGCTTCATTCAGGACCATCATTCACCAAAATACCGTATTTATACTATACATACTTCTCCAATCACCAAAAGAATTCTTACCGTCAAAACCCTACTGAAAACCCATGTAAGTGAAATATGCAACGAGGGGTTTGGCTAAAATTGTTATGTACAAAAATAAATGAATAATATATACAATGACAAAATCAAAGTTAGTAAACAAAATCCATTACTAAACTGTGACAGATACGCAGATTTGCCAGTCGAAATCCAAAATAGAAAAAAGGGTTTGATGCAGGCCCCATCGCTTTATTATCAAACGCCACCTTCGAAAATATCGAAGGGTGACCTGCATGCTGAAAAATCAAGTGCTCTGTCACGTAATTGGGGGCGTGAATGGGAGTGACCAACTTAAATGAGGGCGAGAAAAAAAGGAGGGGAAGAGGAAGGACAAAATAAAAGGGCCATAATGAAACCATTCATACACTAGCTAAGTTCTGAACTAAAATTAACAAAAAGCAACAAAGAACATGTCTTCTAGTTAACTTAAAAACGGGTGAAAAATAGATAAAGGAGAAGAGGCGATCTTGTTTTTGACAGGACTAAGAGGGATTAACTTATACTCCCTCTCTTTCAAATGAGCGGTGATCGGTGGGAGCATTACTTTTGGGGTTGGATGTGATTTTGTCGTGGAGGTAATGGAAGTGGTTGCCTTTTTTGGTTTCAGGGGAGGGCTGAAGGCTTGCATTTTGAGAGGGGGATTTGCTGGGTGACTACGAATTTTGGGGGGATGTTTGACTTGGTGGGACTTTCTCATTGTCTAGTTTTTATTTAATTCACAAACTTTTACAAATCTATCCTTTCCTGGATCCTTCGTTAGCATCTCTTCCTCTCTCATTTGTTCAAGGGTTAGGCGACCAAGTCTTTTCTTCCCCTTGACTATGATCCATTCGTTCTTCCCCTGTCTTCAGCTTACTAAGATCCGGGTGTACTGGGTAGTCTTCTTCAGATGTTTTGTGTGGGGAGGATTTCAAAGGCATTTCCACTCTTTGGGATAATAGTACTCTTAGGTGTTGACTTACTCTCGTCTTCCTGATAGTGGGTTTGATAACAGTGGGCTTTCTCAATGGGCATTCGAAGGTGAGGTACCCGAGTTCTTCACACGCCCAACAAACTGGCCTCCTTTCGCCCACAATTATCGGGAGCTTTTCTTCACCAATTTGAATGTAATAGGGAATTTTATCATATGCTGCCTTGTCTAGAAAAATTTCAAAAGACCATATCTCTGGGTGTTCGTCCCAGATTACCGAGGTGATATTCCCATAATTCAAGAAAAAAGCACCTAAGTGCTCCCCGTCCACATTAAATATTGACATGGCGGTTCTTCTTTTCCCCATATATTCCATTCTAAGAATATAATCGTGATTATTTCTGTTTGTGAAAGTTTTATGCAGATTTCTTCACTTGGAAACAAAGTGTTCCACATATTATGTCCCTTGCAACGTATGATTCGGTGAGCTCTATAGCCTATCGTTGCCAACAGCTTATTTATGAGGTCGGTGGAAGCTCTAATCACTTTTTTTTAACTTTTTGTCTACGACAAACATGACTATACTTTTTTTTTTAATCTCCTCTAATTTGGGAATGTCTACAAGTAACCCAGTGTCAGTTACAAGATTTGCACACAATGTTTTGCCTTTTCTATAAATTCTTTTATATTTATGACTACTTTCGAGGCTTGTTCCATTCAGTACCTCCAGGTACGACTTCAGTCGGCCCCTTCTCTTCATCGGTAACCTCCAATATGGAGGTTACTTGTCTTTAGGCATCAGGCTACTAGTAAACTGATAACAAGAGATAAAAAACGTGGTAAAAAATGTGACTCCACGAAAACAACAGTCCAAGGTAATAACAACAACAGCAACAACAGCAACAACAGCAACAAGGTAACAATCCAAAATGGAAACAAGGTAACAAGGCAAAAAATAATGTACTTAACGCTTTTCAAAATGGGAATAACTGAGGGCGACGCATATCACAAAATCATGTTTTTTCGTGCTCCTTATAGTAACAACATCTCACATATGCAAATGAGCACACCAAAGCCGCTCGCCGCTCGCCGCCGTTTCCTCTTAAAAAAAATTAAATTAAACACTTTTCGTGAATGAGCGTTTCCGGGTTCATGTCCACAGCTCTCCTCCACACAAGTAGCAAACCAAACGTCTTCTCTTCGACCGCCGCGGACAAGCATGTTGGCTCACAGCAGTCGGCTGCCTCTTCTTCTCTCCACTACACTCCCCTGATGTCATGATCACAAATGTGGCAACCCAGTCCAGATCTTTTTTGTCTGGTGCTTCTCCGCGGTAATATGGCTGCGACTTCCTCCTTAAATACCTTGTCTGCAGAGGGAGCATCCGATGCATCTGTACCAGGCCTGGGACTGTCCACTTCTCTTTATGGTGATGTAACCACAGCTTCCTCTTTGGATGACTCGTCTGCAGAAGAATCATCTGATACATCGGTGCTGGGCATGGGGATGTTTGGTCTGCTCATGGTGGACGGCTCGCTGTCGCTTCCACTTTCTGACGCAGTCAGGCCGATAACGGCACGTAGGTCCCTTACGTGCCGAGGTATCCCATCAATGAGGACATTCTGTGAGCTAATCACGCCCGTAACTCATCCAACTGCAGTACATCAATGCCCTTCAGTCTGACCTTGTAACGATGGATCATGTTGGCAGGGGCAGTTAGTGGCGACATATCGTCCTTCGGGGTGACGTTATACCAGCAAACTGCCTCCATCACTGAGCACAGTTTTCTTGTGGCAATCCGTTTCACACTTCGATGGCACCGTTCCGTAATACCATTACCTGATGGGATGTGTGCACAGCAAAATCGCAGTCGACCTTCCCACTCATTTACAAAGTCTCTGAAAGTCTTACTGCAAAATGCTGGGTCATTGTAAGTGAGTATCTCAGTTGGGGGTCCGCGCTCGTAAAATATGACTTTCATTGGTCGACGATTCTTGTTGCGTCTTGCCGTCTTATACAACGCCAAACAAAAAACCGCATGGGCCCACAGTAAATAAGCGACAGATAGTGCCTTCCCTGGTAGTGGTTTATGTCTATCCCCACTCGATACCAGGTGTTGTCGACGTCTAAGTTGCCCTTCGGCCAGCGCATAGACGACGGAAAAATTCATCAAATGAAAAATTATTTATTATGAACAAAAACTTTAAAAAGAAATTACTATTTTGGAAAAACAATTTTTCAAATCAACTTATGAATTTTTTTTCTTACATCATATATATAAAAAAAAATACAGGTAAAATGTGTCCGAATGCTTTTCTTTCTTATATAAAGAAATTACAAGCAAAATAGTTATGGCATTTTTTTTTGTGCTATGTAAAAAAAATGATAAATAAAAAAAGTTTTTTTGGATAGGTTGTGGCGGCTAGCTGTCCAGAAATACTTTTGTTTTGTATAGTGATACAGTAGGTTTTCTGTCAGGGAAATACCCTTTGAAAACATAAATTGAAGTTGTTTTTTTTCTTACAGGTAAAAATATAATATTCAGTATTTTTTATTTGGTTTCTTATTTTACAGAAAAGAACAACTTGCATATTCCTTCTCTTAATATCATAGAAAGCGACAATTCTCTATTTCAACATGTTGATGGCTGAATGTTGAATCATTGGGTTTTGTGTATATATACATAACTATTCTTTCTTTTATTTCTCTCTCTCTCTCTCTCTCTATATATATATATATATATATATATATATATATATATATATAATGTGTGTGTAAACCAAAACACATGTATACACGTGCAAGCACCTGCGTACACAAACCAAAACTAACGCACTTACCAAAATGTACATGCACTCGCGCAGACACAGAAACGACGGAGTCCTAATAAAATCTCAAAGGCACTCCTACTTTAACCAGAGAAACTGACCAAAATATACTTAATCGCCTAACACGAAAATGACCGCAGAGAAAATAAAAGTCAGAAACACACATAATGATGAGAACTCAGATGTGGAGAAAACATGTGGATGGAGAAGTTATTGAGGGTTGTTCAGAAATTTGTATGGAATTCGTACACAATGAGATGATGTATTGAAGTGAAATCGTGCCAATGAAGGTTGAAGACATGTGATGCATAGAGAGAAATGATATGAGAATGATACGATGGATGTGTAATGCGAGTCTTAGTTCTGATGACCTCAGAGGAATATTTAATCTGGACAGTATAGGGAACTGTGTGCAGAACAGACTTTGTTACTGTGGTCAAGTTGAAAGAATGTATGAGAATTCTTGGGTTAGTTGATGTAGAACAGTAGAGGGAGCAGATTCAGTTCACAGGGGAAGGCCAAGGAAAACGTGGGAGAAGTAATAAGAATGGAATTTAGAAAAAGGGGTATAAGTACAGATTTAGGTTAGTTTAGAAGTCAATTTCTAAAAGCTGTCCAACACATGCCAGCATGTAAAATGGACGTTAAATCGAATATGATGATGATGACTTTACTGCGTCTTCTTAGATTGGCATCCGTGAGGGACGCAGAGTGCATAGCTTGCAGCATCGCAAAGTTAAAGCCATATTGCATAGCTGATGTTATGCTTCCGTGTCCGTCATCAGGACATGACTCTCCATCAACAAGAACATTCCTTCGAAATATTTTATTGTAGATCCGAAATATTTTATTGTAGATCTGAAATAAAAAAAGAAAAAAAAACGGTGAGGAATATTTAATTTTTTATACGATGACCAGGGAAAAAAGGCGAATATTTTAGCCATGGATCTATGTCTGCACAAGCTTCTCATTTGCAACGGCGTCGACATAATGACCATGCAATAATCAGGTGGATGTGTGGAAGCAAACTAGAGGAGAGAATCCCTTCGGCAGTGCTTTATCAGAAGCTTTGTATTGGTGGGATTTGGAATGCCTTACGCGCTCGGTGTCTCAGGTGGTTTGGTCATGTACAACATACCACCTTCTGCATCAACTTACTTACACGCATGGATACTCCAGACATGATGGTGCGTGGTAAACCAAAGAAGACCCGGCTTGATTGCGTACGAAGTGACTTTGTGAAACTGAATGCGTGCGTTCATTGCACTGACTGTGATCGTCCCCACTCATTGTGCCGATCCAAAGTTCCTGTTCGACTCACTCATTGCTGCGACAAAGAATTCTCATCCCAAGTAGAATAGCAAAGGACAGTTTTAAAACAAGTAACAGATTTATTTGTTGGAGGTTACAAATGAAACTCGTGTTCCCAGGTTGAATGGCAGACTTGTAAAATGAGATCTCTTATCCTAATCCTATCGTATCCTAATAATTAACATACGATAGTTTAAATGTTTTATTTTATTTTGAAAATATTTTGTAAGTAGTTTTTTATAAATGTAAACTTAAAATGTAAGGTACTTCTATAGAATATGAATCAGTTTCCGTGAACTTTGTGTCGGCAGCGTTCGGGCATGTTGTGTAAACACCCGAGAGATGCCGAGCGATTAGTCAATCAGATGTCAGACGACAAATTTACTAACCAGTATTGAAATCGATTAAAACTAGTTCATTTCTATTCCTGCTCAATTAAAAAAAATGAATTACGAAGAGCTGTGTATAAATGTTATTACATGTGCCGGTTGATAGAAAGAGAGGGAATAACGGACAAGTATTCATGGAGTTGTACAAACATTATATATTAGTATGAAAACGAGACCCTTTCATAGGCCCAAGGGAACAAGTAAAGTGTTCTCCTAAAATAAGTAAGGTTCGAGAAATACCTCTCGGTGGGAGAAAAAAAAACACTGTCTTACCTGGACAGAATGCCCAGCCAAACGTACACAACTTAAAATAAAATAAGATAAATCTCGGCCGAGATTCACTCGTAGGTAATCAGAGAAATTAGTATCTTAGGCCTACCCAAAATTTCAACGTTAGTCACGTTAAAACAAATTGGTAACTTATTAGGTAGGCCTGGGAAAAGCAGGGAAGAGATAGGGAGATGCACTCAAAATCGTAACTTGTCCACTTGTAAGGTATTCAGACACACCCCCAACTGCTCCCAACTGAACCATTAAATACCCAACCTCTCCATCTTTGCTAACGTGATTAACGTATGCTAATTACCCCCTCTTCAAAGAAAGATAGTTAATCCTAACACCCATCAGAATTGAGGCATGGAAAATTCTTTCACTCTCCCACTCAAGAGGAAAAAAAAAACAATTTAATAAATATAAAATAAACCCTTTTTTTTAAAACTGACCATTGTCAGACTCCTTTCCGGGTCTGCACAAGAAGAACAGTACCACTGATCCTACTCTGCCGGAGCTTCATCAATGCCAGCACATTGCCAATGGAACCATTGATCACAACGATCACAACATATCATTGGTCTGTAATCTTCTGCTCCTGACACCCAGGGCAGATCCATATTAACTCCTGATAGAGGATCGCCTGACATGCTGAACAATACCACCGACTCTCTTCTGGAGGTTCCCCCACTATACCAACACATTGCCAACGGAACCATTGATCACAATGATCACAACAGATAATTGGTCGCTGATCCTCCGGTTCCTGGCAACCAGGGCAGATACATATCAATTCCTGATTTGCAGATACAAAATCCACCGGGACAGAGGAGTCCGTCTCATCTCTCGACGTATCAGGAGCGTAAGCTCTGTGACTGTGCGTTATAACCAATTCCAATGGATACAATAATTTTATGGGGTGAATCTGTGTTGATCCATCACCCCTTTTCAATACCACAGTACAGACAAAACCATCATCCCCAGGGATGAGTTCCATTACCCTATCTAAAGTCCAAAAAAGTCTGGTTTTAATGGGAGATTTTATTAACACAACATCTCCTATCTTTATTTGATTATTATAGGACTCATTGTGTAGGTTTTTCGCTGATTCCCTAAGGCTAAGTAGGTATTCATTAAACAATTCTTTGTATTTGAAGATGAGCCGTTCCCTCTTTTCCATAGCCTCAAGAACATCAGTCCTGAGTTGGGGGGGGGGTCTGAGTCAAAGAGATCCTCCTCTTCCTTTCTATACAGTATATTAACCGCAGAAAAGGGTCTCAGGAAATGATTAGGTGTAATTATCTCCAACCCGTCATCTGATGAACAGCGATAAGTCAAAGGACGATTGTTAACAGCCCTCTGAACATCTGAGACGAAAGTTAATAGTTGGAAATAACTCACCTGAGTGCGACCAACTGTTTTGAACAAGCAAGTCTTCACTGTGCGAATAAGCCGCTCCCAGGTTCCCCCAAACCAAGCAGCATACACAAGAATTGTAAGATGCTTGACAGAATAAGTGCGGAAGATACTATTATATTCCTCCGAGCCATAGGCCTGCTTAATAATTCTGCCGCCAGTGATAAAAGTCTTAGCATTGTCGGAATACAAATGAGAAGGTACTCGACATTGTTTGTGAATTTTATAAATGCTAAGATAAAAGAATATACACTCATATCGTCCACCACTTCAAGGTGTATACCTCTAGTGGTAAGACATGTAAATAAGAGCAAATAGACTTTGCGGCTATTTTCCCCCTCCCCCACCCAGATGTGTCCTGTGAAGTCCACACCAGTGTGAAGAAAGGGTCTGATCAAATTCTGATCAAATTCACCCGATATTTCGGCAAATTAGTCATGCGGGTGTATGCAAAAGACATTGCATTATAACACACACACAACTTGCAAGTAGATTTTACCGCCTGTCTTGCCGTAGGAATCCAAAATCCAGATAGGCGTAGATGCTATGCCCAAATGTTTGCATTTTCTATGAGCATCTATAATTACCATTTGGGTAAAAGTGTGAGATTTATCCAGGAGAACTGGGTAAATGATTTCATAATTGAAGGTATTGCACTTGCGAATCCGACCCCTGGTCCTAATAATACCTTCTTCATCCAAAAAAAGGCTGAGAGAACTCACCAAATCTGGAGATTGATCAAACGGATTAAGCAAGTATTCCCTGACTTGCAGGAATGCTTGTCCTTGCATTCCTTTTATTAAGTGCTGCCAAGCCAACTTTTGTGGGGCATCCCTTGAATACCCCTGTTACTACTCCAAGAAGTTTACTCAGAGTTTCATATTTCTCAAAGGGAATTAAAGACTCTGCCGTTTGTATTAGGGCACCACAAAATGTAGGCCCCCTCATAATTTCTTTATTTTCCTCCTTTAAGCAGTTTAAGGAGGCGAAATGCCATTCTATTGGTGTTTGGACCATGAACCCAATGCAATATGCGTTTTTTGAAGGTCTTTACTGACACTCCCCTTGAGAGCAGATCCGCTGGGTTCTGCTCCGAGGGCACATATCGGAAGGAAATATCTATTCTAAACTGATGGCTCAGATTCTGACGCATTTCAGTAATGTCTCTGGCTCTGTTTCTCTCAAAAATATTCTTCGTTTTTACATCCTGAGACCGGATCCAGGACAGTACTATGTGAGCATCAACTGCTATACTAACCTCCTTAAAGGTGATTTCCTTCAGAGAGAGTAAAATTGTTTTTAATGTCTTTAGCGCCAAATATACTGCCAACAACTCGAGTGTGGGCAGGGACTTCGCCCGCAAAGGTGCCACCTTGGCTTTAGCAAAAAACAAATTGGACCTATCGTCCTGTAAGCCGTAAGCTACAAACCCGTACGCTTCTTTGGAAGCATCACAAAACAAAGCTAGGTTCGCAGTAGAGCCTTCGCGCAGGGATTTTCTTGGAAAGGTGAAGGAACTGAGCTGAGATAAATCCTTTGAGAGTGACTGCCAACTTCTCTGTTGGGTAGGAGTAATAGTTTCATCCCAGCCCAGCCTGGCCTTCCATAACTCACTAATAAATATACGGCCCCTTATTGTAACAGGTACACATAAAGACAAAGGATCAAAATTGGCTGCCACCGCCGCCAATATTCTTCTTTTGGTATTGGCCCCAGAATCACTGTCCGTCTTGGCCAAGGACAAAGAATCACTCTCAGGGTTATAATTATAGCCCAATACCTTCTCATATTGGGAGTGGTGTTGAGGCAAACGCCCACCCTCTTCCATCTTATGTCTTAATTCTTTGCAGTTAGAACTGCAGGAGCGTAAATCAAAGTGTCCCTCTTCCAACCTCTTCACAACATTGGTGTATAATTGTACAAGAGTTTCAGGTACATTCCCTGTTTTAATTAAGTTATCCACATAAAGATTTTCTCCAATAGTTTTGGAAAATTCATCTGATGGATAATAGTCAGCGTGATGCTTCAAAAGAAAATTTAATATAAACGGAGATACTGCTATGTTATGTTCGTTTTTCTTTGTTATTTGCTATCCTTCTTGAAAATAAGACTGAAAAAACGACACAGCAACGTATTATCGTCTGCCACCATTTGCATTGTTATCTCTCGGGTGTTTACGTAACATGCCCAAACGCTGCGAAAACAAAGTTCACGGAAACTGGTTCATATTCGATAAAAGTACAAAATTTAAATATATTACAAATATACCATTTTTTATAGCCAAACACAATAATAAATAAAATAGTAAAAACGTATCCACTACAGAATATTCCAAAAGAAATTGTCTTTTATTCAACGTCACCACAGAAATTCCTGTAGATGACTGTGGAAGTTTTCCTGGCTAGTTGCTTGCATTGCCCGGAAATTTGACTTTGCAAAGACTCAAGGTTCCTTTCACACAGTTTGTACAGATCGTGGGGTCATAGCGATCCACAAAGTTGTATATGTGGTTTAGCACATCATGGTTCGGTAGGGCAATTAGGCTCGCCAGCCTTCCGTCACACTGCGCATGCCTGGCCACACATAGCAGCCAATGATAGGAAAAAGAGTTGATGCTTCTCTTTTTTTGACTGGCACCATCATGGCCACATTTGTTTTTCACGCGATCATACCCTAACCCTATCATGGGCGCATTTGTAGAAATTCCGATAATTTTTAGTTAGCATTAACCATGAACATTCAAAAAAGGACCAAGCCGTGTATTTTTGTTATGCTTGCATTTTGGGCATATCGATTAAATATTTTCCACTGTCTATTGGAAATACATTGGCTGTTGGCAATTAAGCCATGCTGTGCCAACCATTTAATTGTTTCAATACTTTTTGTCATTTTGAGGGCTAACTCGATTATAGAAATTAAAAAAAAAGGTATAAGGCTGGTACGACTTCTTCACAAGTTTTTCCCATGTGTGCATCTAGGAAAAGTAAAACTAAAAATTCCGCTAAAACCATTTAGGGTTAGGTTAGGGTAAAAAAAACTGTTTTGTTCAAATACTGTAGAAGTACCAATATTTTTCAAATAGCGTAATAGCTTTCGTAAAATTGTCGATTTCTAACAAAAATGTCAGACAATAAATCAATCATCTGCAGTTTTCTGACCTCACAAATGAGTAATTAAACCGAAATAAATTGTTTTTCAAATTTACCATAAATTATTTTTAAG